>NC_051165.1:229309461-229689461 GCF_013339725.1 Rhipicephalus microplus | reverse complement strand
TCTTTGCTCGCTATGAGTGAGATAATCGGTGGTAAATATGTGCACAGATGCACACGCATGAATCTGTGTGTAAAAACATCGATAGAATCAAACAGAGAGCTTTTACATTTCACAATCGACAATCAGCTATTCAAAAGTAGTGCAGACCTATTAGTTCATCAATGTGATGCACTGTTTACACACTGCCTTTACAGAACACTGCTTCGCCGCGGTGGTCAAGTGGCTAGGGTACTCGGCTGCTGACCCGCAGGTCAAGGGATCGAATCCCGACTGCGGTGGCTGCATTTTCGATGGAAGCGAAATGCTGTAGGCCCGTTTGCTCAGATTTGGGCGCGCGTTAAAGAACCCCAGATGGTCGAAATTTCCGGAGCCCTCCGCCACGGCGTCTCTCATAATCATATGGTGGTTTTGGGACGTTAAACCCCACATATCAATCAAAACGGCGATTGCGAAAAGTTCAGCGACAATAGGACTCATTTCAGGAAGTCGATGGCAGCCTTCTATTTCGTGGAGCCTATTGTGAATATAAGAGTCTTCAGCTTCTCGTAGGACGACAGTGAATGTCTGTCTACGCATGTAGAGAGGGGCCCATTGTGAAAGGGAACACTGAAGCGCGTGTCGTCTGCTGGGCGCCACTGCCGGCCGGCTGCGGCAACTAGTGCTGTGGGCGGTGCTAGTTTAATGACGAAGGATATATTCATTTGATTGATATGTCGGCTTTAACGTCCCAAAACCACCATATGATTATGAGAGAAGCTGTAGTGCAGGGCTCCGGAAATTTTGATCACCTAGAGTTATTTGACGTGCACCTGAATCAGAGCACACGAGCCTACAACACTTCCGCCTCCATCGGAAATGCAGCCGCCACAGCCGCGATTCGATCTCGTGACCTGCGGGTCAGCGGCCGAGTACCTTAGCAACTAGACCACCGCGGTGGGGCGGAATGACGAAGGATAGCATAGCGATTGCTGGCCTACTATCCTAAAGCTTTTCCTAATAATGCCATAGTGGATACACAGCTAGTTTGCTTGCAGGAATTGCTCAATGAGTGTTTGGAAAAAGCTCTGGAAGGCCGCTCTTCTAGCTTTTGCTGTCACTGTTCCGCGTAGGCCTGGCGCTATTATTATTATTATTATTATTATTATTATTATTATTATTATTATTATTATTATTATTATTATTATTATTATTATTATTATTATTATTATTATTATTATTATTATTATTATTATTATTATTATTATTATTATTATTATTGTCGTTGTTGTTTCGCTTTGAGCCAAATCTCACGATGTAATCGACGACGTGATTTTCGTAACACTATAGTAGTTGTAGGAGTGACGGGGACTTAGCAGGCACGTCCACGGTTCTGGGGTGCAAAGGCTAGGTTATGCTTCGACGTAACGTTAGCACTCACGTTGCACCACTGACGTCACCTGCATGCAAACGATGTATACGCACAGCGTTCATTGACGCATTCCTGCCGATTGACCACTCACTCACCGTGGCACATATGGTGTACCATGCCCTGGACTGCAGCTTGGTTAGTCACTTGAAAAGATACTGCACGAGAGTAGATACCTTACGAAGATGATGGGGCACAATTTTTACAGCAGAATAGGCGGGGATAAAACGCAAAGTTTGAAACGCTTGGCATGAAATGATCTAGAAGTAATTGTAATGGCAGTTGTAACAGATTCTAGTGTTTATTTCGTGAGCTATGCAAATCATGAGGAGTGAGAGAAAATGCTGTTTTTAGGCAGCTGGACAAAGCTTTGACCACGCGTATCTTGCATTTGGGTCAGCACTTGGCCACATACATTCCATTATTACAAGACATTAATAGAATGTATACAAATTATATATAGAAAGCATTCAAATAGCAAATATGCTTACTAACCACGAAAGTAGTAAGGAATAGAAAATAAAATACTATGAATGATTGGTACATGATCCTGCATGCATAGTTAAACAGCAAAAAAAAAATGCTGAAACGTATATGTGATGTTAGAAACCCCGTTTACATGTCTATGTCGTGGTTGGCAGGCCACGAAATCATTAATATATCATGCCTGTCTTGTGCGTCATGAAAACCTCCTTCTGGCACGTCAGGGACATACCGGCAGTGCTTGATTGCGGATTCGCACCACACAAGATATGCAAAAAGGTTTTCCTACCGTAGATTACTCACGGCTTCATGGCTTTACGACTGCTGATCCAATTTGGCAGAATATGGAAGCAATAACGATATTCTGATGATGTGTTTTTTTCGTCATAACAACAGTGCTATAGTTAACAAATTTTAATAATGAAGAGAAGAGCACAAATACTGACGTCTATGAATCCGTTAAGAAATTTATTCACATTCGTACGGTAACTTGCAGATGGGTTTCTTGAAGAGCCTGTTGGTTCACGATACTGACGGAAACAGCGCAAAAAACGGGACGGAGAAAGATTGAACACACGACACAAGCGCTGACGAACAACTGTGTGTGAATTTAGTACACCTAGAAATATATAGCTGAAAGCAGAAAACAATAACAAAAACCATCACGTGCCCATAAGAGTGAAAGGCAAAAATAATCTGCCACGAGTCGAAATGCACATGTCAACTACACAAAAACTTCTCTTTTTCCAAGACGGCGAGTGAAGTCTCACTGACGAACATGTTCCTTTCCGTCTTAATAATAAAAGCCTCGTTGATTTCGCGCTCTGTCTTGGTACGGCAAATATTTTAGATGTGAAGCAACTTTCTGAATCACGCGTGTAATGCCGTTCGTACAGTGTCAATTTTTATGAAAGGAAACATGGTGACGCGTGGCCTGCGTGCTCCGGTGGCTGCTGGCAGCGCGTTCAAGCGATAGCGAGAGCAACCACAATCTCTTTGCACGTCATCTCTCGGCAAGCAAAACAACCATTCGTGACTGATAAGGAACTAGCGACAGGATTGCGACTCCCTCCCCCTTCAAGGCGATTACGGGAGAGCTGGTAATCGCCTTGAAGGTAGAGGGGTTCCAATCTTCCCATTCTGTAACAGCAACGAATGAATGTTTTTCTCGCCGCGAGATGATGCGTAAGTAGATTGTGGTTGCTCTCGCTACCGCTTGAACGTGCTGCAAGCAGCCGCCGGAGCGCGTAGGCCACGCGTCACTGTGTTCCCTTCTATAAAAATTGACACTTTAGGTGGGTTCATACAGACGCGCCAAAACGCGTTTCCTTCGCCGCAAGTTTTAGAGCGGTGCCAAGTAGGTGCCCTCACACGCTTCTCTCGCAGCTGCGTGCTGACGTCACTCTCTCTCACCCACAGCATGCTCGCCGCAGCGCCCGCAGCTGGCGGCTCCTCCACCGGCTCGCAATACACTTCTCTCGTTTCGCCTTCGCCATCGCTCGCAACGCTTGACCACACGTCGAGGGGAAAAACTTTTTCGGTTCGTTTATATGTGATGAAATTTATGGAACCTAACCCGCCTTCCGTGTCTTTGCGTTTTAAACAAACGTTTACTCAAGTAATCGCTACACCGAGTTTCGCTTCGAACCGTCCGTCCAGCACCAGCGTCGATGCCCGTTTCAACCGGGTTAACGCCGTGAGCGCCACTGCTGCTTCGCATCCCATCAGGGTTGCCTTTAGGTAGGTGGTCCATAATTTTTAAAGGTAGCATCGTACGAACGGATCACTGGTGGCTTGTAGGACTGCGCTCTGCGAACATTACTTTCCCTTGTTAAAACATTGTCTCACTGCCGTCTTATTCAGCCGTCACGTCATAAGCAAGGCGATGAAGACTGGACTGTGTTGTGTTGTTTCCGAGCTCGCATACTTCCCCACTTGTGCTTTTAAGACTAATTATTTGCAGTCAAAATTTGTATTTTTTGATCTTACGCATGAGCTGTGTGAGTTAGGTGTTTCGGTCAAGTTAGTAATTTATTACTTCAATACGATTGTGCGAAAAAAAAAGAAACACAAAGATGACACACAAGAAAGGACACACCCAGTGCTGGGCCTGTCTTTCGCTTTGTCCGTGTATTACGTATTTCGCAGCCGTATTGAGGAAATTAAACAGCCAACTCGCTTCCGGCGAATTCCCTAAATAGCTGTCGCGTCTGATAGGCGCGTTCGATAAAAGCTGGCCTTTCTTGCCAGCGAATGCGTCGCCGGTATCGTAAGCTAGGCGTCGTCCTGAAGTGAGTAAAGGACGAAACAGCTTCACACTAGAGAGCCCAGAGGTGGCCTCTTCCGCAATGCTTACAGCGAAGGTGTGGAGACGTCGCGTAGGAGAGTGGCAGCGCAAAAGACCTCTTAGCATCGCGATAGGAAGGCGGGAAATACAGATGCATTATGGGACTCCACTATATAGTTAAGGAAAGAAGTGGAAATATAAGGGTTCATTTTTCTTTGGTAGACAAAGTATCATACTGTGTATCACTCTTGTCGTGATGCGCACTTCGGTGACCACCGACCGATAATGGCTGATATAAGCTCCAACAATAAACCCAGCAAGGCATTGCTGCTTGCCCCGCCGCAGTGGTTTAGTGGCTAAGGTACTCGGCGGCTGACTCGCAGGCCGCGGGATCGAATTCTGGCTGCGGCGGGGTCATTTCCGATGGAGGCGGAAATGTTGACGGCCCGTGTGCTCAAATTTCGGTGCACGTTTAAGAACCCCAGGTGGCCGAAATATCCAGAGCCCTCCACTACAGCGTCTCTCATAATCATATGGTGGTTTGGGGACGTTAAACTCCACATATAAACAAGGCATTGCTGCTTTCTGTTGCATCAACGACGTCCAGTCTTTGATCAGCCTACCTGTGGCTGATACATGGCGTTAGAAGCCGGATAAAGGGCGAATCCTATTACGTCGCTTCAACTGGGGTGACAATCATGGAACTACTGAAACCACCGGATAGACTATGTCTGACAGCATTCCCTGTCTGGCAAAGTCGATCTGGTAATTTCATGCTACGCGAGAAGGATTGGACGCTTCGGAAGACCAAACAAATCTGTAAAGCAGTAGAGCTTACGAACAAGCAACACGAAGCTTGAAAAGGTAACGGTGCAAGAGTGGGCTCTACAGAAAAAACTTACCTACATCGCACTCAAGGCCGGAAAGGTCCTTTACAGTGCAGCAAGTGCAATAAGAGACATGAACAGAGAAAGTGGCCCGCTTTTGGCAAAATATGCCACGCTTGCAAAGGCCGAAATTATTTTGTCATTCGTTGTCGGAAGTATGTGGTCGACGAAGTACAATATCGAAATGAGGACTTCGCAATCTTGGACGGGACCGTCTGCGGAATCCACACAACAGATTGGGTTGTGAAGGCCCAAGCTGGACAGCAACAAGTTGTATTCAATGTAGACACTGGTTCCCAAGCCGATTTGTTACCACTCTCGGTGTTCAACAAATTTCGAATGAAGCCACCCCTCAGGGCAATAATTCCGGTTTATGGTCCTATAGCGGAACGGCTATTGTAAACTATGGCGTGACAACTCAAGTGGTTAGGATCAACGATCATCAGTGCCTTGCAGACTTCTTTGTTGTGAAGCGCGCCAGAGTATATTCAGTCTTCAACTATAGCTGAATCCCTGGCGCTTCTCTCCCGTGCTCTTCGAAGGCACTAGGTGCGTGAAGCGGCAATATCATATGGTATTACGTGGCGATGCAGTTCCAGTGATCCAGGCGGTGCATCGCGTTCCATGGTCGTGCGGGAATCACTGCATAAGAAGCTGCTGCGCATGGAAAAGGCGAACATCATCTGCGAAGTGGACGAAACTACTGATTGCGTGAGCCCGCTCGTTATTGTAAAAAATATAGTAGCCTCAGGGTATGCATGGATCCGAGAAGCGTTAACGAATGCTTGAAGTGCGAACGCTACCAGATGCCACAATAAGAAGATATGGAGGCGGAGCTGTCCGGCGCGAATTTCTTCATTCAACTAGACGCTAACGCATTTTTTTCACCTAATTGCGCCTGATGAAACTACGTCAATGATATTCACATTCGCTATGCCCTTCGGGTGCTATAGATGATGGCTAATATAAGCAACGACAATAAACTCGGCAAGAAATTGCTGCTTCCTGTTGCATCGGTGACCGTTCAGTCTTTGATCAACCTATCTGTGGCTGACACAGACACGATAATAATGATTACTAATGGACAACAATACCAAGAAAAGTATAGGGATTTTTTCATTAGTAACGCTAGTGCAAATGTCAGAAATACAAGTGGGCGCAAAGATCACTTGCCGCTGGCAGGGACGGAACCTGCAACCTTGAAATGACGCATATTCGTTGCTCTACCGACTGACCTACAGCGAGCGGTCGTGATTGCTCCCTTCACTTCGTGGGGTATATGTGTGCGTTTAGGTCTGGGAACGTCAGTCAGTGTGGCCAGTAGCCATGACGGTCAGTATATAGCACTCTTTTAACTCGAAAGTGTTTTACGCCGAAGTCCACCACGGCTCCGCTGACTTATTTCCGTCGCGGGTATGATGTCACAAAATATATACTAACACATTGCAAAGAAAAAAAAACAGTTGCCCCGTATCGGCTTGTTACACTGCAAATGTAGCCGAAAGACGATAGTGTTGCGTCTAGAGAGAGTGAACAAAACGTTTATTTGACGTTCTGCGCAAAAAAAAAAAAAAATTGAAGGGCATTCTGGAGGCGCTGCGTCAGAGTGCCTCAAACGTGCAGCGGAGGCGAACGAGTGCATCGAGTCCCGTTACACGTTAAGGTCCCTAGATGAAACAAGGTAGCGTCACTCATTGTTCTCGAGCCGTCCTCCTCCCTCTATCGATTACTCCTCTTTTTCTCTGCCATCCGCGTCTGTAATTGGTGCATTACTTGCACGTGATCTTGCAATGACTGGTGGTGTTATTTATTATTATGCAAAAGGTTCAAAACGAGTACGCATACCCATATGGCTCCAGCCGGATTCTCGCCGTGACCAAAGACAAAATCAGCCAGAACGTAAACTGAAGAGGAGGAGCGTTTCGGTGTGCGCTAAGTCGACCAAGATTGTTTCGCCATGCTCGTTGAATGCAACATCTGCGTTTTTCAGCAATGCTGCGTTGCCGTAAACAACAGAAAATGGTTTCGCTCTCTTCAACTTACCTCGTGCTTTCCGAGATGAAGCGCACCATGAAGTGCAACTATGAACCATTTCACGCGAATGCTTCCGTGCAACTCCGTCAACGTATGTCGACGCGGATCTGCGAAGCGAGTTCACTTGTCGGTTTTTATTGAAACGCCAGGCGCGCGTCTAGCGTGTCTAGTGCATGCCAGTTGGTACAAATACATGTGGGTATGCACGTATACAGAACAGCTGTAGGTTGTAATCAACGCACCTTCAGAAACATTTCACTCTTGACCAGTTCCCGCTTGAGCCGAAACGTGCTGCTTCGAGACACCTCACCAATAGAACCCTCACTTTTCAGGAAGTTCCCAGCACCGAATCAGAATCACTTGGCATCACGATTGTCCAAATGGGCACATTAAAAAAAAAAAACGTCATCGCAGTGCTGCTGGACGAGTGTTCGTACCAGTCTGGTCGTAGTTTTTTTTTCTTGCGTGTGCACAAGCCGGTTGTAATCAATCGTCACAACGTCACGCCCTGTGGCCACTTACAGGATCCAGCAAGAAGCACGTTCACTGTGTCACAGCACGAACAAAACACAATCGGAGAAGTGGACTAGTTAGAATTGGACGAAATACAGCGGCCGTGGAACTAAAATGTATTACGCGAGACGCCATGGCTAGTGGTGTAAAGTATAAAACTGCCCAACGTTGCCGGTTGAGTAACGCACATCCCGCTTGCTCTTGTGTTGTGCCGTTTATGTTCATAAAGGTAACTGTTTATTCTACGTCTTATTTCGTTCCATTTTGTTTGATATACATCTATTCACCGTAGCAACAGAACCCAAACATTCGCTTTTGGATGAAAGTTTTAAACCTTCTAGGGGGCGCTTCAGGTAAATAAGCGAGGAGGAAAAGGGAGGGTGTCGCTACCTTGGAAACTTGTTTCATCTAGGGACCTTATTACACGTGAGACATGAGCGCTATCTGGCAGTTATCTTGGAAAACGAAGCGAGCGGCGTGCGCGCCCGTCTTGGAGGCGACAAGGTGTAGAACGCAAGGCGACGGGTAGGTGCCGCCACCGTGTCGTCTTGGCAAAGCGTTGGAAACACTTGCCTGTTCGTGCAAGTGTTGCATTATCGGCGTAGTGTGATAAACGCTATGGTCCTTAGAATTACTTATTTATGCCTTTTTCTAGTATAAAGGCACACATACAGAGTAATGACGTTTTCCTATCATGCCTCAGACATGTGCAATAAACGCTTTTTCATTGGCAATCGCACGAGTATAGACCTAAAACTTGAGCGCTATTGGTGGGCGCTGCGGATGGGGTCCGCCATTTGAGGTACCATTCTGTGTCCTTTGAAGTACCGTTAAGGGCGGACAGATAGACGGACAGACAGAGGAAAATTTTTGCGTCAAAGGTCCCCAAGAAAGCTTATCGTCTTTAAATAAGTGCCAGATCTCAAGTACAGTGGGAATTGAGGATATGCGCAGCATGAATGAGAAATGTTGATATGCATTTTAAAATCAGCACAACGTTACGAGTTGGAGGTAAATGATGCCGTACATGACTTCCATGTCATGATTATCATGTTTGTATGTGTCGTTTACCTTCATCCATTCACGTCACGTGATACCAAATTTAGTATGTGTGTAGCTAGTGAAACGGCCGTGAGCACGCTATGAGCGTGGTATGTTGTGATGTTCTTACATGACACGAGTGTGAGGATTAGCATGTTCGCACCAGTCATATGTTTCGTCATCCATTTACGTCAAGTAACACCACATTTGGTATATGTGGAGCTAGCAAAATGGCCGCGACCGCATCATGAAGGGCCCAATATACTCCAATGTAGCGTAGACGCGCGCGCACGCTGGGCACACTGACGCTATATACGTTAGCAAAACGCGAGCACTTTATATAGTCTGATGTCAGGCGCGACCAGCGTCCGTCGGCGCGGCCCGACGGCAACCGGCGCGAAATGCGACATGCTGCATGTCGCGCCGACGCGTTACCAAGACAACACTGCGCCTCCCTCTTTTCGTGACGGAGGGACGTCAGACGCGCTGAAACGCGCATGTGGCAAAGCAACGCAGCGCTTTCGAGTATATGGCAGGATCGGCGCCTGGCGTGGCAACGCCGGCGTGATGCGACGAAACGAACGCCGGTGAGCACGCGCGCTGCGTCACGTGGAAATGTATTGGCGCCTTGACTGTGGCATGTAGTCTTGTTCTCACATGAGACGCATCTCATGATTATCGTGTTTGCACCGGTCACATATCTTCGTCATCCATTCACGTCCCGTAATACTAAATTTGGCATATGTGAAGCTAGCGAAACGGCCGTGAGCATATCATCAGTGTGGCATGTGGTCATGTTGCTACATGACACGCATGTCGTGATTATCGTGTTTGGATGTGTCAAATACCTGTGTCGTCCGTTCACGTCGCGTAATACCGAGTTTGGTACATGTGAAGCTAGCGAAACGGCCGCTACAGCATCATGAGCGTGGCATGTATTCATGTTGCAACATTACACGCATGGCATGATTTTCTTTTTAGGGTCTGTCGCTTGTGTTCGCTATGGAATCATGCAATACCATTGCAGTTTTTTTCATCATCCCATGTGAACGAAACCACCGCAAGAGCTGCAGGATCATGAAATGTAAATCATGACATTCATGACAGACATGTCCTTATTTTTATGTTATGACTAGTCAAATATGTTCTTCATACAGTCATGTTATGCCATACCAAGTTTGGTATCGATAACATTATCGAAACGGCCAGGAGAGCTAAAAGTCGTAGATAGATAGATAGATAGATAGATAGATAGATAGATAGATAGATAGATAGATAGATAGATAGATAGATAGATAGATAGATAGATACGCTGAAAGTCGCCGAAGTTCGCTAAGAAATGCTCCGCATTTAAAAAACGAGAAGAAATGTATCCGCAGCTGGTCGTCTGGCATACGACCACTGGCTCCGTAGTAGCGCGTGATGCGAAACCACTAGGCCACGAAGCGTACCTTGCCCAGCTTGCTAACGGTGAGCTATTTATACACACTATACAGTTGGCAGCGCTCAGAGCTCAGCAACCTAGGCGCGTTTAAGTCATCAGTAGCGAGATGGCGTGAAGAGAATTAGTCGGGCACGCTCCAAAGGTCGTCGCCCCATGCGTTGCGACGTTCACCTCCACAGGGCGTGGTCGCTCGTGTGCGTGCACTAATCTCTTGATTAGGGCCCTTCGTACCTCTTGTGCTTCCACCGCAAGTTTTCTTTGAAGGTACAGTGGTTAAAAAGTGCACTGAGGTCGCTTCGCTCGCTGCCGTGGCCGCGTTTACGTGTGCTGCTCGCATACGAAGTAAGAATTCCGACAATTGCTCGCGCTTGTGCTGGTATACTTGTGCGTACGTTTCGCGCGTTTTTGCTTCCGTTTTAGCAGTGTGCATTAGGTGTCGAGCTGTCAGAGTTGTTATTCCGCGCTCGCCCTGTGAACGCTCATTTCGTGCGAGCTCTCTGCTTGAGGTGCGCACCGCACGTTTCGAGCTCCTTGCCGTTCTTGTTGCGGTAGCATTCACTCCTTTGCCCTTGAGGCGAAACCATCCACAATAGACGCTCAGCTGCCTCTGTGAAGACAGGTTTCACATTCTTGTTATACTGATTCTTAAGGAGAGGGATCAGCCACGTTTTTTTTTTACAGTAAAAGTTGTTATTAGATTAGAA
Organism: Rhipicephalus microplus; assembly: GCF_013339725.1. Classification (NCBI taxonomy): domain Eukaryota; kingdom Metazoa; phylum Arthropoda; class Arachnida; order Ixodida; family Ixodidae; genus Rhipicephalus; species Rhipicephalus microplus. The sequence continues at coordinate 229,678,663 of NC_051165.1, read as the reverse complement.
CGCAGGTCACGCGAAGCACCGTAGTTGCGCGCTGCCACCACCGGTGTCCGTAAGCAATATCACAAAAAATAAGAAAAATAACCCAGTAAATAAAACTACCAAGGACACAATGGGATTCAAACCAGGATCCTATGGGTGCCAGCCCATTATTCTACCATTGAGCCACACCGGCGCTAGAAACTAGTTTTAAAACTTGCCCTTGGCAGGCTGGATCTCGGGAAAGGAATCGCGATAATATGAGTATTGAAGCGTTTTAGAACATCAAAGGAACAGCAGCAGGCGTCACACACTGCGAATCGCATAAAGAGTGGGTCGTCCATTGATCCAACTCATTTCGAAAGCTTGTTCTTGATAACCTCTTACCTGTGGTGCGTACCCACTTCGGGCATTATTCTTGACCGTCGTCAGCCACTGCATAAAAATATTGCAAAATATTCCGACCAAGCGTGTACCAGTACCACGCTTCTCCGAAAAATGACGAAAGATAGCCTACTGAATGCCAGCCTACTACATACAAATTATGGTTACTCATGGCGTACTGGCTTTCCGGCAAGTGGGCTTGTAGCAGTTATAGTCAAACAAGGTTAAGAAAATGCTCAAAGAGGCCACTTTTGCAGCGGTAGCTGTGGCAGTGCTGCGCGTTCCACGCTGGCCTGGCGTTTTTCTTTTTTTTTTGCCCGTTTCCGTCACGTAGCACGTGATCCTATTACAAGTTGTCAGCTGAGTTATTGATAATCCCAACAGCATCGGACGCGTTGTTCGAAGGTCACTGGTTCGGTCGCTTCCAGCGGCAAGTTATGCTTTTGCCCCCTTCTATTTCTTGACATGTACATTACAACTACTAGCGTCTATCATAGTCATATAGTGGTTTTGGATGTTAAACCCCACATATCACCATCATTACATTACATTTACTACTAACACCCAATAAATTTTCTGTGACACCATTCATTGTCTGTTAGTTCTCGTTAACAATCTGTAGTTATCTACGTGGCTGCAGTGTTAAAATAAAAGTACAGATCAGTGTTTTATTTGCTAGGACGTGGCGGAAGGGGACCACCCCTCGATGTGGGCAGCTTAGCCCAACAAAATGCCCTGCTTAGCCCCTCTACTTTAGAACAGAACAAAGCGAGTGCCCTGCTGTTTCTCTCAGTAAATGCCGCATGTGAAGAAGGTAACCGAGGAAAACTTCTGGCTGTTCTCTTGACTATTTTTGGTTATTACTATACTAATGTGGCAGTCGCGCTTTGTCTCCATTCTTCTTCTGCTTCTCTTCACTTGTCCCGGTTTCTTATATTTGTTGTCCTTAATCCCCATTGTAGGGTAGCCAACCACAAGTCTTTCTGGTTAACCTTCCTGCCTTCTTCCTTTCTACTTGCTTCGTTCCTCCCTCCTTACATTGCTCCGCAGTGTGTGGGGGAAGCCCAGAATTTAAAAACATGATGAAGCTACTTATCGTTCTCATCCAGATGGACTAAAGCTCATTTTCAGGACTGTGTCGTGGTGTTTTATAGGCGTTGCTCGCTGGGCATTGTTTCGCTGCGATATCGGCAAGAAGCCTCCGCACGCGCGTTCTCGTCCCACGCAAGAGGGAAATGCGCCGGCGAGTTTCATACGTGCCCAAGTGTCGTATACCGAGGGAGGAAGTTTCTTGTCTTCGGCGTCGTCTTTTTTTTTATCTCCCGCCTTGTTTCTCGTCTCAAGATTTTCGCTCGATGCGATACAAAATAGTCGTCGAGAAGAGAAGGCGGTGCAAGCGGGCACGGACGGAACGAAAACGTCGCCGGCCATCGTCGCATGCACGAATTCTGCGCAGATGTTATATGTGGAAAGCCTATCGCGCACACGAAAATGATAGAAGCGAAAATCGAAGTACCGTGCGCCCGAGACGGCGAAAGAGAGCTGCGCTGGGACAACGGGTCCCGCCAGCGGCGATCATAACTGCGTGACAAATGACGCCGTCTCGCGGACCATTTTATTTTCTGGGCGCAGTACCTGCTCTTGCCGGATTGACGTTGTTCCTTCGTTCTTTCTTGGCTCTCGCCAAGACCCAGGTTGTCCGAACGCTATCTTCTCGACTCGCGTGGCGGAAGAAACCATATCTCTCGGAGGATGGCAACGCCAACCTCTGCATGGCTTTTTGCGTTTTCTTTTTTCCGTGTTCAAACATCGCGATAGTAGGGGCCATCCGAGACGACAAATACCGTTGCACATATTTCGTTGAACATGGCGCTGACATGTTTCTTTGGCCTCTCTTGCGCCCACTGAAGATATGTAGTATTCGGATAAATTTCTAAAGAGAAAATGCGATAAATCTTCGATTGCGAATTCCCGATGTATTAAGCCGTCTAATAAGTACCGTGTTCATCACTTGACATTACACACTCTCGTAGCAGGTGAGCCGCAGAATTCTAACGTCTCCCTAATTTTCCCCCCTTTTTGATGTCATACCGCTCACTCAAATCATTTTTTAAACGGATTCCCCGAAGAGCGGAAAAACATGGCAACGGAGTTATTGGGACGCCAACCTGGCTCTGTGGAAGGAGATGTCGGCTGTTGAAAACCCACCACTAAATTGGCGGAGGAGACCGTTTTCTTGAGAGCGTGGATATAGTGACAATCACTGTGGCATATTGAGTCCCCCCCTTGCGACATTTGTGGCCAAAACAAAATCCAGACGCAATCCCTAACTTTTGGTTGTTCTAGTATGCTATTCAGGAGGAATCCCTGCTACCAATCGTTTTTATTACTGACTTAAGCAATGCGAATTTCAAAGTTTGTATTTTTGTATATTTACTGTTCTTTGAAAAAGAAAGGTGAGTCATACAACTCCCCATGGTGGAAGCTAGTGTCACCGAGACAACAAGGGCAAGGCACCGTACACATCTTGTGATAAATTATTTCGATATCTCTTCTTTTTGCGATTGTCCTTTCGAATACAGCGCTGTGGGTTTGCGTGTTGCAAAAAAAAAAAACTTTTCGACATTTCATTTTCTTTATATCATGGAAGGATCTTCTTTCTCGTCATAACGCCGCCGCAAAAGGTCTGGACCAGCCGTGCACTAGCAGTTTCACTGTAAGTTACCTGCTAGCTATCGATTATTAATGTAGCATTATTTGTGGTATATGATTCAGCTGTAGCATATCTCTATACTTGCGACCTCACTTGAGCAATCGCGCATTGGCCGTTATGGCGTGGTTACGCCGTGTACACGACGTTGCCAAGATATGAACGTCAGCAGCCTTTTCATTGGGGCTAGTTGGTACATCGTAACTCGTATATATCATACGCGCAAAAAAGGGGGAGGATTAATTTGACATATATATCTTCTAAATAATTTAGAACTTTTGAAAACCTGCGAAGTTTTCAGAGGGATTTTTTGTGCTCAAGTTGGTTTTGAGTACCAGTTCATGCAAGAAGGCCGGCTTCTTGGTAACTCACAGTATGCTTATTTTTACTTCTAATTCTGCGACAGATTTAGTTCAGGTTGAAGGCTATATGCAGGGGTGGGTTATACACCAAAATTACGGTAACTATATGAAAAGCGCCCCAGATATGTTAGGCGCAGTTGTGCGTATGTATACTCGTCAGGTGCCAGAATAGACTATTTTATGGAGGGGTGTCAGTTCCGCCATGTTGACCTTTGTGCTTTGCTCCTTAACTAAACGAACAGTGTTAGGATAGATAGATGCATGCAAATGAAAACGGTTGAGTTGGTGCATACGATGTTGCATAGCCTTGTTAGTTTACATCGCAATATATACAAAAACAAGAAAACGTTGTCTTAACTACCCAAAAAGGCGCCGCCCATATGTCTAAGGTAAAATATAATCTATTGTCCGCAGTGGCCATAATGTTGGCATTGTTATTTAATACCGTATTCAGCATTTTCCTTCAAATGCTGTGCGGTAGAAACGTCTTCCGTCCTTCATGTTCCACTGTTTTGATTACCGCGACCTTTACGGAGAATGTCATGTTTTTCCTTGTCAAGAAAGGCCGAGAAGCGAACGGTGATCAAGCAACACGGGTACGACGCCGAAAAGTTGTGGGAGAGAGCGCGGTGCGCAAAAACTGGGCTAGTTGGTTTAACTTTATTGTAAAACAGCGCAAAAAGACTAAGACAGTAGATGAAGGACAGGTTCAGTGCCTTTCCTGTGTACTCCTTCATATATCGTGTATTTGTCCTTATTGGCTGTTTTACAATGAAGATTTAGCACGCGATAACCAGCGGTATTTCTAGTTGTGCTCATCACACTGCTCGTAAAGCCGCTTAGCCACTCGTTCTCCCAAGTACATGCGGGTAAAATCTACTCCTTGAGGGAAAGCCAACTTCTTGGGGTGTTTTACTCTGTCCGTTCGATGTGTGAAGTGTTCCGGCTAGTTTTGTTCGGTGTAGCAGCAACATTCCTCATGTGTCTTAGTGCTCGAAAAGAGTTCGTTATATAAGTAAACAAGAAGGGTAAATTTGAAGGCGTTTTTTTTTGTCAGACATAATACTAGTTCTCATTAAGATTCGTTATAAAAGGTAATTCGATTTCGCCGAGTTAAAACTGGTCTTGTTTCTCCGTATAAACCAGAGCGACATGAAATAATCCACAGAATCTGATTGATTGATATGTGGGGTTTAACGTCCCGAAAACCACCATAGGATTATGAGAGACGCCGTAGTGGAGGGCTCTGGTAATTTCGACTACCTGGGGTTCTTTAACGTGCACCCAAATCAGAGCACACGGGCCTACAGCATTTCTGCCTCCAACCGAAATGCAGCAGCCGCAACCGGTATTCGACCCTGTGACCTGCGGGTCATTAGCTGAGTAACTTAGCCACTAGACCACCGCGGCAGGGCCCACAGAGCCTGTGTTCTCTTGCTTGTCCCGTCTCGCGCTTGTGTATATTCTGGTTACGAAGGGAGAGAGAGAATTCGTTTATTGACCGAAATGCATAGCAGTCGGCCTGAGCGACATTCTCTGGCCTGTTACTCCACATTCAGGAAGGGTGACAGGAGAGGGAATTAGTGATGAGAATATGATCTTGTTACGCTGGTGTAACTTTGAAGACGTGTACCAAGCCCAGTGGCTCCTAAAAATGCTACGACCGCGCCTATAATCACATTTGTGCTGCTGGCACCAGGCCAAGAACCTATAACACTACCTCATCTGTTGCTGACGTTCTCTAGCGTTTGCTAGAGAAGTGCAAAATAAATGTTCGAGCGTTTCTGGCAACTGAGAAAGGTTGGCCACAATTTATGCGTGTGTCAGCACAGCCGATTCAGTTCACGGGCGGATACAGCCACTAACGTAAAGGGGGGGGGGGGGGCAGTCGCTTGAATTAACACCGGATAGAAAGCCGGGGTCATTACATTTTTGTTTTTACTAGCACAAAAATCCTTATGGTAGCGTAAATACTGTGAATTTGTTCTCACAGCGGTTTCACTCATTAGTCCTTATCGGGGATACGATGTGGACAGCAAGGACTGGAGAGGGAGGGGGGTGATGACAGAGGTTTTTTCGGGGGGGGGGGGGGGGGGGGGGGCAAATCGTTCTCCGCCTGTCTGGATCTGCCAATGATCAAGTGAGTGTAACATCTCATGTAAACCACACCGAGAGGAATGTGCTGAGAATAATGCTTAAGATGCTTCGCTTCAACTTGTGAGGCATACGGAACTTCATTTCTGGGTCCCATTTGTGAAGCCACTTGTTCCAGTGCTCTAAGATGGAGTTGGGCATCACGCGTCGAAGCAAGGTGTTAATCTGTGTTCGAGAAAACGCAATGCAAACTCCGGGGCATAATTTAAAGCTCTTCTAGCTTCGGCATCAGCCTTTTCACTCCCCATTACGCCGCAATGAGCAGGTATTTACTGGAATGCTGCATTATGTCCATTCTCGTAGCAATGCCAAGTTTGTGCAATATGTTGAGCTACATAACTGCTTGCGTGCGGCTAGTACTATTCTCCGTCGTGTGCCAAGTATAATATTTCATAAGAAAATAGTATTTTACGGACAAATAGTGTGTGAGCCTTATAATGCTCAAACACTATAGTGCTTGGAGTCTTCCAACCACTGTGTTTCTGGAGTAAACGGAAAGCCATTAAATCTATAGAATAGTTGAAATATGTATTAAGCTATGAAGCTATACATATTAAGCTATGAAGTTGACATTGCACCGCCCCCCCCCCCCCCCTTTTCGGGAACGATAGGCCTTGCTCATAGTGCCGAACAGGAATATAATTAACCTGCTCATGAGAATACGTCAAGTTTTGTTGCTGCTTTAAAGAAAGTGAACGGGAGTGGCGTAGCAGGCTCCGTCGATGTGTTTGACGTTGTCTCTTGGCGCCTATATACTTTAGTTATCGGGAAGAACAAAAAAAAAAGGAAGTATAAGTTTCTGCACAATCTAAAGGAGGTGCCCTGAAATTTCGGCGCATACGAACTAGTACATTTTACAATAATAAAAGACAGCTTTGCCAACGTGAGATGCACTATAGTTTATTACATTGACCAACATTGGGAAGTTCTAACATTTAAAAAAGTATACATTTTTCGTAGCATAGAAATAAAAAACAAGCATTACTAGAAACTCCAGTTAGGACCCCTCTAGTAACAAAATGCCGGTAAAATGTGGCACTGCAAATAGGGCTACACTTCGGTCATAATATTGCGATCTCGCCCTGTGTAAGAAGTATTGGAATGATGTCTGTGGTAGAAATATCCTGTAATGCAACAAACCAAACCTTGCTCCTAATCTTGCAACAGATATTGGTTATAAGATATAAATCAAGCACTGCGTAGAATGCTTTTGGGCGTTATCTGTTGTCGAAATACCCTTTAACGCAACAAGAGAGAAATAGAAAAAGTAAGGCCGGGAGAATAACCAGATATTGGCACCTAGTTTGCTACACAGGACTGGGGGTGGGAAATTAAAGGCAAAAAAGAGGGTGTAGCGAGAGATAAAAAAAAAACGAAAGCGCACACAAGAATGGTTTTAGGGCCGAAGCTCCCCAGGGTGTGGGTTAGTCCGGTGTCCGTGGGAGTACTCCTGCTTCTCCCAATGGCGAAGCAGAGCAGCGGGCTAGTTGAAGATGCTTGCGCTCGGCTTTCTGGGCTCGTCGGTGTTACCCGTGCGCCGTCTGCATTCTCGAACGCGATAGGACGCACGGACACATGCTCGGACGGATGGGCGCACCGACTGATGGACGAACGGACGTGCGCGCGGACGAACAGATAGACAGACGGACAGACATTCACCCATCCGTCCAGGTGTCCGTCCGTGCGTTCGTGCATCAGTCCTTCCGTGCTTACGTCCATTCATCCGTCCATGTTCCGTTCGTGGGGCCATCAATCCGTCCGTCCATCCGCTTCATCCCACTGATCATCATTCACCTCGTGGATATGCTGTGATTTTTTTTCCCATCCAGCTGGCCGCCACTAGCTGCACGCTACACCGCAAATACACTTACGTTTTCACATCACCGCAATGTGTGGCAAGTGCGAAGTTCACTTTCAGCGATGACGATTACCGATGTTGGAAACAAACAGAGTGCGGATAGAAACTCCTTTACTTGCACCATGCGATGTTTCGAGCGTCGTGTCTACGTTGCGATGCAAACTACCATCCACTTCATTCAAACAAAGTTTCTCCCGTTAGCTGGTTCACATTAACTCGAGGCCCACAATACCCTACCTGCGCTAAATGCAAACGATATCGCTCTGAATTGACTTCGCGGTAGGCGAGGGCTCGCGTTCACAACTTCAAACCACCGATGCGTGTTTTCACTAGTCACGAGCACAGATAATCACAGATCAAAGCGCAGCAGAACCGACATGCTGCAGCAGTGTGAGCGATGTTTCCACTCGGCGGACGATAGCACCCAGGTGCGAGCGCTGCCAGCCGGTATTCGCTGGATTTGTCGGCGTCGCTTTAACAAGGCACGAAACCGCGTCCTGCTGGTAGCACTCGCAGTCGCTCGCCGGGTCGTTCTGCACGACGGTCATTCAGTAACGTTTGGAGTAGCTTTCGTGCTTGCTGGCGGTGCCTTGAAAGCGATGGCCACTGGGCATAGTGTTCGTAGGTATCGCGGCCTCTGGTTGGTTGGCGTCGACGTACGCGTGGTGAACAGACAGATACATTTGCGTCCTGGGAAGAAGGTTCCTAAGAACCCACCGAGGTCTGTACCCCTGACGGGGTCGGGAACCAAAAGTTCCCGATCGCTTCACTGGCTCCCTGGACCGCCCGGAGTCGTTTTGCAAGTTGTGGACTTGCGATACATGATAAAAAGTTTCCTCGCTAACGTGATGTCCCCTTGTTGAAATGCGCAAGAGGGGGCATTACCGCATCAAATAAGGGAAACTGGCGAGCCGATCGCATGCCGAGCAGTTAGGAGAAATGTCCGTATACAGCGCCACAATGGCCGGCGACGGAAAGGAGCTAGTTTGGAGGAGTCCGAGGGGTATCTGCTGTCTCCTTGAAGTGGTTATAAGATGGAAAAGAAGAGAAAAGTGAGCCCCGTAACTGTCTGCATTAGGGTGCGACACCTAAGCAGTAGCTCGCAAGAGATGGGGGGTGAGGGTGGATTAAAAGAATAGAATTAAAGGCATAGAGAGAGGGAGAGATGCGCTGAACCAACGAGCGAGGACATATCGAGGGGATAGGAGAGATAGGAAATATGGAAACACGGTCACAGGAGTCCTTGTTAGCTCTCTGTGCGGATCTGGAAAAGATTTCCTACCTAATCGGTAGTGCGAACACAACTCATGAAATGTGGTCAACGGGTCCCGGTCGGCACCATCACCATTCCCCTCCCCCTCAGTATGAGGGAGGCTCGTTAGCCCGAGGCATAGAATTAGTCCTCACGACCGAGCGTGAGCCATTTCGTTGGAGTTGGTGATGCCGGAGACGGAGGCACCCATGTGGGTGGGGAACCATGTCAACTCGTGAGGAAACACTGTGCCGTTGATGAGATTTTTGTAAGCAGCCAAAGAAATTTGGTTGGTGTCAAAGGACCTGACGGCCGTCATGGAATAGGAAAAAAATATAGCAGATGGATTTCTAGTCATCAGCGCTAGAGAGATAGCGACCTGTTCAGCTACCCCGATGGACTTGGTCTTCACCGAGGCGGCACTAACGGTGCGGCTGCTCATGTCTACCAATGTGGTCACAAAGCTATATGGTCCCGACCGAGATGCGTTTACGAGGAGCGAGTTTTCAGTTCTGCTATTTAAGTGAGAGAGGAGGGCTCTGGCCCTCACTCTTCTTCTACCCTGATTATGTACCGGATGCATGTTTCGTGGTACTGGATGAACCATTATTGTCGACCTAACAGTGTCTGGAAGAGGAACTTCTCTCTCTTTAGTCAGAGGAGAGGTGACACCTGCTCTGGATAGAATCGCCTTGCCGGCTCCAGTGCACGAATGTCAGAAAACCTGGGCAGTGCGCAGCGCTTCGATTAATTCTTCAAGCTTGTTATGAACACCCAACACCTCGAGTTTCCTGGTACTCGTTCGAGAAGGTAGGCCCGAAACCTTTTTGACACTTTGTCGGATCAAGACTTCTAGTTTGGCCTTTTCGGCAGTAGTCCAAGCGTGCATAGAGGCAACGTAATTGATATACCTTAAAAGGAAGGCTTGAAATAGACGGAGGAGGTTGTCCTCCTTGATGCCTCCTCGTCTACCTGAGATCCTTTGAATAAGCCGAACGGTGGCTGCAATGTGCTGTTGCAGCTTCTGTATCGTAGCTGCATTCTTGCTGTTCACGCGTGGGGAAGTAGGCGAAAATATCAAGCATTGCTTGATCCCTCGCGCCACGTCGTGTATTTCCCTCCACAGCTGAAAGGCGCATTTGACGCTTTTGACGCGTGTGTATACGTGCCAGTGGTTGGGCCTTAATGTTAGGCGGCGTGAAGACCACGCTTCTTTAAATTCGAATGATGGCGGCCATCTGGCACGTCACTGCAGTGAATGCGGTTGCAAGCCGCTTTTCGGTAATGACACTTCTCTTAAAAGAGTAAAGGGCTAAGTGGAACGTGAAATTGTGGAGACATAATAATGTACCTTGCATTCGTCAGAATGTCTCCAAAGCGGATGTGAATGAGTAAGCACGCCGTTGATTTGCCTCCTTGACAAGGAATTTCATATTTTGCCGCGATGCTAAGATGAATGATTGTGTACTCAAGCTTTCCTCCGTCGAGTGATGTGGTAGGCGATACTGATGTCTGCATATGTGTGGTGAGGCCATTGTTTGCGAGAAGCTTCGTCACTCCTTAAGCTGCGCATATTTAACTTTGCTTCGTTTTGTGGCCAATGTGTCATGGCATTGCCCTTCTGTCGAGTTTTGAAGGCTGAATTATGTATTGTGTCTTCGTATAGGAACACGAATACTGCCGTGATGCTATGTGCATTTCAGTCTCACTTCGATGCCGACACACGATATGCAGATATTAAAGATTTCTTTTCCTCTGCGCTCTCTTCGATGAACATGTCTCTCTCTGTTTCAACTCGGTGTGGGCGATATTTTCTTTTGTTAAGCTTTGACGTCGTTCGAGCAGAAGCGCGCTCGTAATCTCACCGCAGCGCTTGTCTCTTTTTACCTTCATCGTCTTGGCTTTCTCCTGATCCGCCGTAAGCGTCATTGCTTGAGCGGGGCCCATGTCCGTCCCCGGCGGTTCCTTCTTAATGGCTCCTTGTCACGACTTTGATTATGCGGCCGTTCGCTCCCCTTTCCCCGGCACTCTCGCTCTCTGCGTCGCTTTTAGCTACGATCGTGTCATCCACTCATTACTCTGCAGTCCCTCTCGATATCTTTGTTGTTTTTTTCCTTCCCGATTTCTTGTCTTTTGAGGAGACAATGTAACGATGTCTTCTTTGTGCCTTTACATGTTTCTCCATTACACCCGCATACATTTTTATTTTCTTTTTATGTTATTGTTAGTCTTGTGTCCTAGCTCGCTCTGCTTTTATACCCGCCCTCGACGGCGATATCGGCCGCGTACAGCAATCATCAAGGAAGGTAGGCTGGTGGTGCCCTAACCACGGCTTTACGTGAATGAAGCGGAGAAGCAACGATCGACGCCATCTCCTGTGGCGCTCTTCCATGCTTGACACGCGACTCCTCCTAAGAGCTAGCTCCGTTAACAGCGGAAGAAGGCGAATCCGAATTTGAAGGACCGTTGTATATGTCCATACCATCCACGTTCGAATCGTAAGGGGACATGACCACACTGTATGCCGTCCAGGGATGAATCCATGTCGTTCCACAGTCCTGCTGGTTGGTCCAGCTAAGTCAGAATGCCTGTGCGGCGTTAACTAAAGTGAAGCTACGGTAGTTTCGCTAATGAATGTATGGAAATTGCCTTTTACGAAATACCGCACTTGTACGAAAACTCTAGTACAAGTTCAGCAATTGCGCATCGTCGTAGTGAAATATATACTACTATATATATACATTATATATGGTGACAAAAGAGGCATGGCGACAAAAGATATTCCTTGTTATTGCAGTGTAGCACTAAATCACAGTATTCTGGCAGATAAAAAAGTTCCTAAACAAGTGTTGTAATAAAAAATCTTAAGTGCCCACGTATGAATTGTGAATCAATTTACGCCATGGCGGATGATACAACGAAATGACTGAAAGGTGCGATGCGTGGGCACTTGAGCCAATATTTTTCTGTACTTTTCACTTACGAAGAAGACTTTGCCATATGCTTCACAAAAGTAAGAAGGCTCAATATGCTACAGCCATGGCTATACGCAATTTGGCCTGCGTTATTATACGCCATGCCACGACGACAGCCTGCCCTCCCTAAATTACTCCGCACCTAAAAAAAAAAGAAAGAATAGGAAGGGGGTAGCAGTTCAGGAACGAACACGCTCAGCCCCGCTAGCCCGCGATGGAGGAAAAGCTCACGAATTTTTGAAAGCTTTTTAACCCGCGCGAAACCTGTGCAGATCAAGTGGCTGGAGTACGTATATGCATAGATCACTCGCTTACCTGTTTGTCCTTATTCTTTTTTTCTTTTTCAATCACGCGCAATATCCATGCTCACACTTTTGCTCGGACCGTACTTTCGGTGCCCTACGCGACCTTTGAATATTAATATATAAGGTTCTCATTTTAAAATGGCAGAAGTTCATTCGCAAAACTAAGCGTCGTCTAACTAGCGTTCCAGTGCAACTTCACTCTTCCCACTCGTTTTCTGCCGAGAAAACATCTCCGGAGTTTCTTTTCATCTCGGACATTGTGTTCTGTTAGGCACTCTATCACGCTCCGCAATCGGTGTTCATGGTTTACTTAACTTTATGGCAAACAAATCTTGTTGTACGAGGTTTTCCTGCGAAAAAGTAATACCCAGTATATTTCTGATGGTAGGGCTATATCTGCAGGAAGCGTGAATATTATCAACTGCTGAGTGGACAGAGTCGCGTAGCCTGGCAGTGTAGTGGCGAACCACCATAAGGTAAATTAATATGATCACTTTGTCGACGTGTGGTGCAGCTCATTCTCGTCTATCGGTTTGAATGACGTATAACCCAGCATTTCTTTGTTTTCTTCTGCAGTAACAAGCGGGCACATTTCGCCGATGTTGTTCCAACAAGGTCGCTGGTTCGATCCCATTCGTGGCAATCACATTTAGATGAAGGCGAAATGTTTCAGGCCCTCTAGTGGCTAAGGTACTCGGCTGCTGACCCGCAGGTCGCGGGTTCAAATCCCGGCTGCGGCGGCTGCATTTCCGATGGAGGCGGAAATGTTTTAGGCCCGTGTGCTCAGATTTGGGTGCACGTTAAAGAACCCCATGTGGTCTAAATTTCCGGAGCCCTCCACTACGGCGTCTCTCATAATCATATGGTGGTTTTGGGATGTTAAACTCCACAAATCAATCAATCAATGGTTCAGGCCCGCGTGCTGCATGATGTGAGTGCACGTTAAAGAACACCAGATGATCTAAATTTTTAGAGACCTCCACTATGGCGTCTCTCATAATCATATCGTGGTTTTCGGATGTAAAACCCCAGACAATATTACTAGTGCGGTTCCGACATGAGACGCACAGCACAGAAGGAAAGGCGCGCGGAACGTATAATGTGAATCATTCTAAGCTGAAGCACAAATATTAGCTTTTAAACGTCATAGCGGCTCAACGAAGCACACAAGTGCTAATGTGTTTTTCAGACAAAATACTGAAGCGGGAATGTACCTCCCGAAAGTAAACACAACACAGTCATTTCAGTACATGATAATCGATTCGCCGTTTCAGTTCATATTGCTCCCGGTAGTAGTATACGTATACGTATACGCTCGTCGTTCTGAACAGTATTTCATGTATACGTGCAGAACCATATCAATTATTGCGTGGCTTCTACTCGACCGAATAAATAGGTGGAACTTGAAGCGCGCTGGCGAAAATGAGGGCATATAAGAACACAGCGAAAATAAATCCTGCCATGGAGGTTAAAATTTGCCGCATTAATTACTGCTATCATATTTTTTATATCTAGTTGATATATTCAAAATGATTTCCTCATGAGCAGCAGCTCAAGTTACATAATGTACGGATACGAGCTTTCGTATCCGAAAGTGCCAGTAAGACTTGTGATATGAAGCATGCACTCCAAATGCGTTGTGTGACTTATCCTTCTGAAACCATCGTTGAGGTTGTCAACTGGCGAAGAAACTTATGACGTCTCTTTTTTTTTTTTAAATTTGACATCAAGCATGTAACGTAGCAATTTGTTGCAACTCTATAATTACGAGGGACACGTAAACATTTTGTACGACTAAAAGGCTGCCCAAACGGCGTTAACTTTTTTGGCATCAAGCACACGATACTTGGGGCCCAAAGTTGCATAGACTTCGTTCATTTACTCCGTGGTGCGGAGTAGGTGAACAAAAGTCTGTGCAACGAAAGTGGTGAGCAACTACATTACGCGGGAGAGATAGTGCGCATGACGTCATGTGTAATACAAAAAAAAATCAATTTGATGATAGTTTTCTAACAAAATTTATGCGCTAAAACGTTAGAATGGTTGTACCAGAACGAGAAAAAAATTCAGAAGTTTGGCTAAGCAAGTCTATATATCCCCTGCTGCGCCACTGATTGTACGACCAGGGTTTTATCAAGATCACCACTAGCCAACCATAGCCAGTGCTCACCAGATTGTCTGTGCACCACCAGTAGCTCACAATAGGTGCGCGACATATGTGCTCCCGTATTGTGAAACAAATAAGCGTTGTTAATCGACGCGTATCGAAGAAAACAGGGGCTCATTTCAAAGGGCGACTTCGTGCGGGCACCACTTTCAGTTTCTCGTGGATTTCCAGCGCGCTTTTCGGCTGAGTTGGAGGGGGGCACGAAATTTCCTACTTGTTTCGCCGGGATGCCACACTGTGCGTTTGCGGGTCAGCGCGCACGGCCACTCAGAAGCACCGTTTCTCAGCGGCAGGTGGCGTTAGTCGCGGAAGTTGTTTGCCTCTAATGAAGGCGAGTGACATGACAAAACAAAGGGCCCATCCAATTGACGTCGCTGTCAACTGGCTCATCCCGCGACGACACTGGCCTCGCCTAAACAAGCGCGTCAATACGACATCACCGCTTTCGCTTTGTGCGTCAGGTGACGAGCCATTGAAATGGGTCTCTGAAGTGTTCATGCATTGGTCCAACGCGCAGTCACGGTGTCTACAAATCCACCAATCTTCACTTTGCTGTGCTGGCGAGCTGGCCATAGTATGCACGTCCTAATAAAATATTTCCCAGGCACTGTTTGTTAGTAGCAGTTGTTTTGTGTATTTCGAGTAATATTGAAATCGTCTTGTACCCAACTGTAAGTACTTTGTAATTTGCTGTTCTTTCGCCGTAGACCTTTTGGTATACCCTGTATTTGTCTCATCAGAGAGAGAGAGAGAGAGAGAGAATGAACTTAATGGGTAGCTGGAGAGGTTTGCCTGGTTTTTCACCTGACAGGCTACTCCAGTTGTCGGGTGATCACAGTGATATTTACAATGATAAAAAAACATACAGTTACAACACATACAGTTACATACACGCATAACAGTCACATAACACATAAAGTCACTCAGACGCACTGCACTATTTACAACGTTTCGTTCAAATCTGTGGCTCGTAAGAACGTCGGTAGCGCTTTTGTAAAATGTAACGCACTGGATGTGTTCTGCCATGAGCCCAGAATATTTTTTAACTCCAATTTTTTGTCCTGTTGCATATTTAAGCCCATCTTCAGAGACTGTCGCTCTGATGCGTAATTGGTACACTCACAGAGGACATGATTGATGTCTTCAACGACGTTACATTCTCATAGGAATTTTATAGATGTTATCGTGTAGATGAAGTGCATTAGTATGTGGATTGCAGCAGTTTGAAATTGCGAAGTCGTTAGCTCGCAGCGTAATTCTGTCGCGGGGATGACGAGTATGCAAGAGAGACAGAAGCGAGTACTTTTAGAATATTTACAAGCAACTGTGTCATGGAGTATATAGCTGCTAGAAACTCGCGAGGCACACCAGCCTATAGTTCGTTTCCTCGTCTGCCATGGCGAGCCCATGCACCATACCTCGTAACAATATATTAAAGAAATTGAGTTAAAAGTACACTTCACAACGCTGTGACCGCGCTGTAATTGTTAATTGTTCAATCGGGATGAAAGTGAAACGAGGACAGCCATTTATCAGTGCTTAAATACAAAAAGTTTGTCGTATGGCGACGCCCAAAAGCTATAGGGCGCTATGATGGTCGCCACTCTAACCCATGCCTTCACGTGTGAAAAGTCTGCGTTGGGTGGCCTCAGCGTGGAGCCTCCTATGTGCGGGTGGGGCAGACCAGGTCAGGTGACGGGCTGCCGCTGCGCTGAGCCGGAGATGTCAGTGATCACTCTGTGAGCAGGCCGACAAGCAAGAATTTGGCGAAGAGACGAACAATGCCATCTTTCGCATATAAAGCATGAAATAACTGACCACTGGCGACAGTTGAGTCCGTTGCTCCGGGTGCTGCGTGCGGCTTCTTCAAAATAAACCTATCGTCGTCCCAAGGGAGATACGCGCTGTGATTTGATAGAAGGAAAAATTGTCTATGTCAAAATTACAAGAATATCTGTGTAATTTATTTGCAGGTTGAAGAAAATACATTGTTGAAGAAGGGTTTTGAGGCGAGCTTGTTTTGTCGACTGGGCGTAAGGACAACACATTGTCAAACAGGGTTTGGAGCCAAACTGCTTTTGTCGATTAGGCAAAAGGACAGCATCTAATTGTGTGGGTACTCACTGGTCAATGGAAATGTCTTTGTTAGATCAATAGTTTAGTTAAATTATGTTATGTTAGAGTTTTAACAGCAACAATGTGGTGCATATGTCATAAAATATTCCGTGAAAGACTGGATATATGCGAAATTTCCTAATAGTTGGGTAATTACCCGGATTTTGTTCGTCGTGGAGTCATGGTGCCCCGTACCGGTAACCCGAAGGATAGCCCGGGTTTAACCGTGCATCATACATGTTTTAAGCCAGTGTATACAAGCGTCCCACAGCGATTATCGAAATACTGTAAGGTACAACTGAGAAATTAATGATTAATTTAATTAATTATATGAGCAGATCATTACGTAAAGATGTGCATCGAGCCAAGCTTCGGAATATGTGTTTTATAGAGCCGAGAAAGGCGCCTCTCGACTGTTAAATGCTGTAGCTTTCTTTTATCTTTACGCTAAGAGCGTGTACGTTTTCTTTTTCTGCCTTTTTTTTCATTTTTCTCGTGTATGTTTCTCGCTGTTTGATTGTTTTTTTCATCTCACTGCGTTGCACATAAAGCGCGGTGCGCACAATATAATTATTCGTTAGGTGATTCTTGTGCCTCGGTTTTTCACGTGAGTATTTTGACCATCGAAAGCTAAAATAGAGACACTCATCATATACCATTTGCCATCCCTCGTACTTTACCTTCGTTTATTTCATACATTCAAGATCAGGCAAGTGTGGCGTAACCACTTCTGTATTGCATTGTTACCTTTCTTTGTAGCTACACATTTATTAGCTTTTTCTCTATATCATGAATTCTAGTGAGGCTATACTAGCACCTATGATTCTACAGTTAATTCAAGTGTTAAGCGCTATCACTTTCCCTAACTTGGTGACGCATCAGTCTCTGTTTTTTTTTTGTTTAGAAACAAGCGTGTTAACATTGGCCACAGTGCTTATTTTATTAGTCATCTTTGCCTTCTTCAATTCTTGGAACTGTGGTAAATGAATTAAAGCAAGAAAAAAATTGGCGCGTTTTCCGGTTTTTGACCTTGGGCTATACCACAACGTCGCTGTACTCTCAGTGAAGCAACATTGGCAGGAGCCAAATGCCGTACGCCTATTTTGGATTGGCGTTGACTCGGACAAGTATAAAACGTGGAGCATCCTATTTTCTCCCCGCTATGGTGTTTTAAAGATTATCATGCTCAACTGTTGACCCGAAGGTGGCGGGATCGAATACCGAGCGTGACGGCCGCATGGCAAAATGCTTTGTTCTTCGATTAAGGTGCTCAGTTGATTCAAATTTCTGGAGCTCTTCAGTATGGCGCTCCTTGTAATGGTGTCGGTGTTTTCAGACGTATGTTTTAGTTTTCGGTCGTAAAAACAAAATTATAATCATTATTACCGTAACTTTTTTGGTGTTCCTGAAGTGCCGAGGAGGACTGCATAGTTGGCCACTTTTATTCCTGATACTCATCTTTATTTTCGCTCATGCGACGTAGACTATCAGGTATAACTAGGAGATTGTGTGGGATTCACGAAGCGTTTCACCATTAGTAGAAAGTTTTTCCAGTATGCTGACCATCGTATTTTATGTCGCAAGGCAAAAGAAAATGTTCACGTGAGCGGAAATAGAGGTGGACCAGCGTAAAATGTCTTTTTTTTAAATAGTTCACGGTCTCAGGTGCCTCTAGGAGTGTGCACTTGGCGTACAGAAAGTTATTCTTGTTCGGTCTAGTAGACTGGCTCTAGTGTTCGTGGAGAGCGGGACGGCACACAGCTCTCTTATAGAGAGCACTTGTGCTCTAAACCGTTAACTATTTTTTTCTAAACACAGAAAGTTCTTGTGTACATGTACGCCAGCATTGTCATGTATATAAGAGCAAATGTCTTCACTGCAACGTAGTGATGTTGGTCGTGATACGTAGATGTGACAAAGTGTATGTGCCCTGTTACTGTAATGTTATGAAGCATTTGTGTTCTGTACATGCTGTAAATAATTTTTTCTAAAGAGAAAGTCTGCGTGGCTGAGAAAGTGTGCAGCTGTGGAGTTGAGCAAATGCGCAGTTTGAGTGTGCCGATTATGAGCGTTTACCGCGTTTCTATCCCTGCCTTAGGATTACGTCGACAACACTCAATAAATTCTCACCCCATTTACCGAGTGCTCGGAAGTTGGGTAATCAGCGGGACCGCTGGGCGCGCTTTCTTTTTGAGGCGCAGGGGTACGTACGGGATTTCTCCTTAACACGGAGGCGACCCGCGAAGCATAGGTCGGCAAACAAATTCATGAGTCGACTCACTTCAAGCAGCACCAAGAACAGCATCGATCACGTGATATATTGGTATTAAAGGGCGTTCACAGCAGGTGAACTAGGAAGCTAATTCTAGGCTGACTCATTTGGACTCAGATCGAGCCGTGAGTCCAAGTGAGTCCAGCTGAAGAAAATTTTCACGAGTCCGAGTGAGTCCAAAGCTTGAAATATACTGCATGAGTGAGTCTGAGTGAGCTCCTCAAGTTTTGCCGACCTATGCTGCGAAGACAACTGGCGCTGATGTTGTGGCGCGCGTGCGCATTCAAGCCGGCGATAACTCTATTCGAAAAGCATTCATTTCCGACGCGGCTGAAAGCGAACTACAGAAGAGGGCGCCTG
Source organism: Rhipicephalus microplus (assembly GCF_013339725.1). Taxonomy (NCBI): domain Eukaryota; kingdom Metazoa; phylum Arthropoda; class Arachnida; order Ixodida; family Ixodidae; genus Rhipicephalus; species Rhipicephalus microplus. The sequence continues at coordinate 229,659,773 of NC_051165.1, read as the reverse complement.
CTTTTCCCGCACCGAGTATCTTCTCATTGTAATTAAGTTTCACAAGTCGGGAAGCAAACAAAAGCGGGGCGACGATCGTTGCGGAAACGCCGCCTGTCGAAGCCGCCGCGCGCTTCTTCAGCCGGCCCGAAGATGTCGCCGCTGCGGCAGGCAGCCGGAGGCGCTCACTATTTCCAGCCGAGGGCGAGAGTCGGTGCAGTGAGAGCGAATGCGCAAAGTGTGACGTTGGCGAATTACGTCACGTGGCGACCAGCGCGGCGAACCAATAGCGTGGCCCAGCGAAGGCTTCGCGGTGGGCGCGCGCGGCGCCCTCTGCGCGTCTGCGGCGCTCCGGCGGGGAAAGCCAAAAGCGTCGTCGTGCGTGTTCTCAGTCGAGGCCTGCGCAGAGGGCCATGTTCGCGTAGTGTACGGCCGAGCCAAAAGAGTCGTTTAGCGTAGCCCAGCACCTGCGATTGTTGTCGTGCCATCTGTGCGTCGTCTGCTCGGCCAGAGTGTGTCCGTAGTGTGTAGCGTATCGCAACCAAGCGCTCCCTTTAGTGACCATGATCATGGAAAACGACAGCCAGCCCACCAACCCGGCCAGCCCCACGGAGGCGGCCCACGACCCAGGGTCCGTGACGGCGCGCGCGCGCCCACATCTCCCGTCTTACACGCCCCCCTCTCTTGTTTTGCAGGAAGATGTTCATCGGGGGCCTGAGCTGGCAGACGGCGCCCGGTGAGTTTCTTTTCCTCCTCGATGCCGAATGAATGGGCATCTCTTCCGGCCGTGCGATTATTGACCGAGTCGCCTTTTCGGCGCCTCGCTATGGCTTCGTCGAGTGATTGGCGCTTTTGTTTACAGCCACGGCTCTCGAGGACTTGACGCCATCATATTCCTAAACCAGATCCCACTCTGAGCGTGCGACGTGCCATTGACCTTGCGTCTCTCTTCAAGTGCAGTGCTAGGAAGTGCATAGCTAATAGCACACCACCGAGAATGTACCATGTAACCCCGAATGCTCGACGGTTTCTAAGTGTTCTGGCTTTGTTACTGCGTTTTTGCTATGCTTCTACCTATGTTTGGTAACCGGGGGCGATCGCCTCTAACATGAGAGGAAACGTAGTAGCCTGGCTAGCTGTGACCTCGACGTGCGTCAATGAGGACCATGTTTTAGTGCTACCGAAAATTTACCGCTATATCAATCATACAGTGCTAACGCCGAGAAACGCGCTAGATCAGTTGTGGTGATGCTTTCTGTGTGCAGTAAGGATAAAGGGGTAAGTGCTAGACGGGATTATGGAAGATCCAGTAACTATAGGATTCCTAAGAAGCCCCGTCATTGACCTGGCGTCAGCGATTTCTCGTACACCGCCGGAAGGCCACAGCGGTGCTGACTCGCCAATTCACCAGAGATCCAGCAAGGATTTACTCGTAGCCGCTGAGCTCCGCGTGACTTGTTCTATGCACATCTTTGTTCTATGCACATCCTAAGGCGCATGGAACAAAGCGCGCATGCCCATATAATATAGACAGCGCGACTTTAAACGATGATTGCGCGCTAAAATTACAGCATACTACGTGCTGTAGAGGCTCCGTCGCGTACTGTTTCCCTTTCTGTGGAAAATTGAGGTTGTGATCTTCATTGGACGCAGTAGTGTGCATGTGCAGCTGCCAGCGCACACATCCTCCTTGGCTGAGAAAAGGGCGCTATTTCATCAACCCTAGTTGCGAGCGGTATCGACCTTGGTCATTGCATGCGAGGAGCCTATGTCACGAGCCGAGTAAGAAACGGCTGCGCGGCGCGGTTGAAGCACCCGAAGTCGAGATGGCACGCGCGAATCGGCAACGTTTGTCTGCTACGACGCCTGTTAATCTTCGAGGGGCAACGCGCAAGGAGATTAGTAACTGCGGCCGAGTACTCGAACTCTCTGAACCGGACAGAACACTGTTCGCATAGTTTTCGAATAGTAAGGCAAGCGTTTTCAGAGGAGCCCTGGAATTCAGCGACGTACTTACTTGAAACAAATATTCGCAAACTTCAGTAATGTAACGTATTCATTATTTTAACCGGCAAATAGTGCCACGAAAATATAAGCAGAACGAATCTCGCACGCAGAAGGTATAGCCCTCAAGACATTTTTGCAACTTGTAACGGTTGCTTGAAGTACAGCAGTTTCTTCGGTATTGAAGTTTGTACTTTGTCACCAACTTTTAGATGAGACTGAGAAATGTGAGTTGATATTTCGTGAATCGCATCAAGATATTAGTGGGTTCATGTCGCATTGGCTTCAATGCGTTTTTAACGAAACCACCTTCACCAGGTGATAAATATGGCGGCGATATTTCCGCAGAGGCTAATTCAACAATAAAAACAACAAGAATGATTCCTCGCTGACCCAACGTTTGGTGCGATTTTTCCGTAGGATCTCGTTGTGGTGCTTGTTATGCGGAAGCATAGGCGGGCGCACAGCGGAGGGAGGAGGGGTGCGACAAGAATCGCTGTGAAAGTGGCATACGTCAAAAAAGAACCTATTCAAGGCGTTCTTCTAATGCACTGTAACTTGTGTTGAGAGCTGGTTTCAGAGTTTCAGGGAAATTTGCAAGGTGACAGCACGAGGCTCCTCGAGTTTGATGAAAGCGAGAAGGAAAAAAGCGTTAAAGAGGGAAAGTCGATTTGTTCCTCGAGCAGTGTTCGCGCGGGATGCAAAGATGGCGCCCATTCATTCATTAGTGAGAACAGATCGATACAGTAACGAGCGGGTGTGCAAATGCGTCATGTCTTAACTCTACACGACGGTGCCATCTGCAGCGTGAGCAGCAAAAACGGTATGAACCAAACGTTGTCTACATTCTTGAGATGCATATGCGGCGCCTTTGAGACGACGACGTCGTGTTGTCTTTTAGAAGCGGCAGTCCGGCAACTTACCCCACCTAGAAAAGTCCCAGCTCGTTTATTTCAGCAACATTTGCTCGTGAAATTGTAACTTAAAATAAGTTTAAACATTAAACAGACTACGTTAGCCTGCGCCTGTTGGCCATGTTTCCTCATATCGCTGCTTATTGAAGTAGAGCAACAAAATACGCCGAGTGTATCGCCTGTGAGAAAAAAACAAACAAAACAACAGCAATAACAACAGCAGCAGAATACAGAAACCACACAAGAGTTATGAGCTTCTGTCTCTTTAACTACAATAGTAGCTGTGTTTGGCTTAATTTTTGCAGCAGTACAACGAACCCTTCGTCCCAACTAACGCATACCGCAACTCCTAAGAATCCGAAAAACAGCTGGCTGGCCTGCCTGGTCTATACTTGCTGGATTTGAATAGTAATTTGACGGTGTTTTTTGTTTGCTTTTGTTTTTCTACCTTGTCAAAAGGCGCACTGCTAATAATGGGGAAACACACTGCAACAAAGAGGACATCGCCGGAGGAACACAACATGGGTTGGACCTTTGGGGGCGCCGTGTTCCTGCAGCTATTGACACTGAGCTCCAACTCGCCCAAATCAAAGTATTGCTGCATAGAATGTCAGCGTGGACACAATGCAACGACATTTTTGGCATTAAGAAAACTGTCAATGCGTTTTGTGATAATAATAATTACTGGGGATTTCGCAAACCAGCACCATGGTAGTATTATGGGGTATAGTGGAGGGCTCTGGGAATTCAGATGACCTGGCGTTCTTTAACGGGCCCCTAAAGGGTCTCTAGCATTTTCGCTTCAAGCGCGTACATGAGTGTGGGATTGAACCCGCGACCTTTCAGTCTGTAGCTGGGTACTAAGGTTGAAGACTGGACATGTTGGCACTGCACAGTGGTCTCAAGTTCACCTCAGAGGCGAGCCGCGCAGTCACAAGGCTGTGAAGGTCGGAGAAGGAAACGAGAGGAGGGGAGCACTTTCAAGAAAAAGTCAAAACTCGGTTCATTTCTTGAGGCGACCGGACTTCAGGTTTAAAGCAAGCGTATAGATACTGCTATCGAGAATCACTCAAATCTGGACACCGAATCGCAAATATGAAGTTCTTGTTCCGTGGTTACGTGTTAAGACGTGGTTACCGCAATTGGTGCGTCTCGAAGTGAATGTCACGTACGTGTCAGTCACGTACGTGCACCTCATTAAGAAAAAAAAAAATACCAGACGATGGCAGTGATGTGTGCTCCAAGCCGCTGATGTGGGCTGCGTGTTCGAGGTCCCTGTCATCATAACTGCTCGTAACCCAGCGACTCGAGGGAACACAGGAAATATTTGCGGTCCGTCGCGTTCGACTGTCGCATCGACAATTAAGCTGAAAATTGCGTCATCGTGGCGTATATATATACATTGCAGAGAAGCCGCCGAACACTGAAATGGGTCGAACTCTCAGTGCTTTCTATATAGTGGGTCTGCCCATATGTATTTCTTTCTGCAATTTGTCTTCGTGCGTGTATAAGTACTGCACTTGAAGAACTGTGGATTGGTTGTACTTATGTCCTCCTTGTTTACGAATAATTCTTAACAGTATGGTGTAACAGTGCAGAAACTCGACAGGGAACACACAGCGCTGTGTCTTGTTTTTGTCGGGCACCTGGTGGGGCACTCATTTGCCGAAAAGCACTTCCCTCCATCGAAATTTTTTTGAGAGGTGGCCAGTTTAGACCCCCCTGTCTTTACTGGCTACGGGCGTATATGGTCTGCTCCTGTGTTTTCCACGGCCGCTTTTTTCGCGCTGTAATACCACAATTTTCACGGAACGCCTATAGTCTGCCCTGCATATTTTAACTTGCGCAAAGCATTTCACGCTTGTTGCTTTTCAGAGGATCCGGGATTGTTCCCGAGCCATGCTTGAGAGGAAATATTTGCATTAAACTGAGCACAAAGGAATCAGCGTGCTATGTCGGACACATACGTTGAACGGATGACGAGAAGCTGCGAAACTGGAAGTTTCGCAGCTTGTAGGTGAGAAGTTAGGTATAAGAACAGTCGGCATTTAAATTGTCTAGAAATGACGTAAAATTCAGAGATAGATAGATGAATTATTAGAAAGCAGGGAGGTCGTGCCGAGCTACTTCGCTCTAGCCTGCTACTCTGCACAGGGGAAGGGGGACAGGTGGGAAAAAAGTAATGAAGGGTGACGATGGGGACAGGAACAAGTTATGTATATATACAATAACGACGTATTACTGTGGCTTCGCTAACGTCTAGTGTCCGGTCTTGTACTTATTACGAAACTTATCTCAGCCCTTATAGCAGTTTTTGAACTTGTCTGAATATACATTGCTGATGAAATGCAACTTTCACTAAGCGTTGCCACACTTATGCCTGCCAGCGTTGAATCGAGCGTTTTTCGATGCTACACAAAGATATGCTCCGTCATTTCGCACACTTAGCGACGTTCATTGTTCAGGATGTCCGCACGGCGGATGAGCTGTGTGTGTAGCGGCGAGTGAATGCGGCACCCAGGCGAATCAGGTGTAACATACAAGAGTTGCGTCGTTTCATGTTAGTCGGGAGCGAAAAGTCAACTTAGGGTCTGTATCTCGCAGACGCCTGTACCGATAGTCTGGCTGCGACCGTCGTTGTGCACTCTCGCATGAGCGATCTCAATGAAGATTTCACGTCACTTCTGTAATATGGCACTTTGACGTCAATGGGGGCGTTAGGCACAGTGCCTCTTGCTTCAGTATCAGCAAGCTCATTGCTTGCCAGTCCACAGTGTCCAGGTATCCACTGCAATGGGATTGTGTAACCATTCCTGTGCGTTATGTTGCATGATTTAATGATTTCTAAAGCCAATGTAAAATTTTGTCCTCTATTTGAGCAAGAGTCAATGGCTTGAAATGCCGAATTTGCATCAGATAGATATCAACCATTCACGTGGTGCTTCGCCGCACACAAACTGGATGGCTTACCGTATGGCGACAAGTTCTGCAGCTGTAGAGAACGACTTATCGTCTAAGTAGTACGTACTTCGAAGATGTACCCAAATGAGGGATGCGTTGGTTGCCGCCGAGGAATTAATTAGGAGATAGAGCACAGCGAAACACGATGGGTCCGGCGCTTCCGTGCACGCAGATGTAATGGAAGCTTGCTCACTTCTCTCTCTCTTTCTCTTTTTTATAGGCTTCCTCCAAGGGTTTCTCAATACTCTAATGTGTTCCACGAAATCATGGGGCTTCTCATTAGCTAAACGAAAAAAAAAAAAATAGACCTAATTCTTTAATTTCTTGAAACGATTCGAAAGGCACGGATTTGCACGCACCGAACTACTCAGATAGTTCCTCCGGATATTGCACAATTTCCAGCTTTGTCATGTTTGCACCGTAGTTGTGTGCTGCTTGTTTATTCCAATGCGGCTGCATTCTGTTTCAGTTTGTCTGCGCTTGTTCCAGCATGGCGCAACTTTGACAAAGGGTCATGGTACACCTCAGCAGTGGGGTACGGTGCTAATTTTGCACGAGGAAATGTTTTTCGTCGCTAGTTATTGTTCGCGAATTTCGCTCGGGTATCTTCAAGATTTGCTTCTGTACGTATTTACTTTTTAAATAGGGTGTCGTTGTCTGACCGTCATCGATGATAATGAAGAGATGGTGACTTGAGAGTAAAAACGAGAGAATCTCAAGTTTGGTTGGTCGTGCGCAAAAGTGTTCGTCAGCGGGTGATTCATTGACATCGTGGGCGACTGTATTCGCGACCGTCTTCAATGATCATTTTCGGTTCTGGTTTTCCGTGTCTCATATACACATTGACAAGGCCCTAAATTCCCATCATCTTCTTTTTTTCTCACATTCTTCATAACAATGCCATCCTGTCCCTTTCTACTGTTTTTTGTCGTAGCCAAAGGGGAATGAAAATTCAAATGCATTGAGTTTCTTCACTAGAAAAATGAAAATATGAATGGTATATTGCTAGGGCAGGCAGCTTGTCTTGTCGATATGTGTGAATGGAGCAGCTTTTGCTACATCCTGCAGCTCACACTTGAAGACATTTATATTTACTTGCTTAGAAAATGCGCGATTTCTCATCGCGTGTTAAGAGTTACGTGCTAAATGTTTCTCGCCGGAGTTACGGCTTTTTCAAAAGTAATTAGTCAGTATTTCCCAATTAGCGAACCTAACGCAGAGAAAGAGAAACTGAAAATTTTCACTGTGGTCTTAACGATAACGCGTTGATTCGGCACGCTTAAGGGCTGTGTTTTTTTTATTAAAGGTATCCAAAACAACTTCTCGAAATGCGGCATACTTCTGACTTACACGAACGAGGAACAGATACAGGAGAAGTGCTATCCTTAATCGTCTGCCTCTTCCTCGTCCTTGTGTTTTAGCGCTATACCGCATTTTGACTCGTATAACCAACTAGCCGAAAGAGGCACGTTCAAAACTTTTCGAAGTTTTAATTGATTCAGCTCAGTAGTGGACTATATATGCTGGCTTACGGATCAATCGCCGAAGAAATTCTTGAACAGTCTTGATGCAGCGATGGTCAACCCATGATCACGAGAAGGAACACAAGGACACCATAGGGCCCTTTTTAAGTCCGTGTGGCGCTACATCGAAGCTTTTCAAATGATACACCGACAAGCTCACGTTGCTTGCCGAAAAAAAAGGAAAACAAAACCTTTCGAATTCATCAAGAACAACTGGAGTTGCTTGGAGTTTTCGCACCCCCGTTTATTCGTCCCGACGAGCGCGTTGGGTTGCGAGGTTTTACGAGTATGTAATAGGAAAGCCACGTCACGCGCTGGTGATGAAACACGCTCTCACCAGGCGGTTTCGAAGCGGGCTAGAGTGTTCTAACTACTTAGTGCTGTCATAGACTATGGAGCGTGGCGCAGGTACGTGGCAAGAAGCGCATCTGCTCCAAACGCCGCTGTTGGTTTAAGCAGCCGAGAGAGGTAATCTGCTCTGTGACGCCGTGCAGCAGCCGTCGGCTGCGCCGAAGAGAGTGAGGAGGGCCCGTTGTAGGAAAAGAGGGCGCTTCAGAAAGCGGAAATTTCGCGTTCGAGTTGGTTATTCTCCTGGCCGGAAGTGCGACCGCGAGATGTGCCCGAGATGTTCACTGCAGCGTCTGCTTTCCGCTGTATGCTTTTTGAATAAGCACAAAGAGTGGTTCGGGAACTTTTTAAATACGTTGAGGGAATCCCCCCAGTGCGGAATGATTGCTCGTTTGAAGGGCAGTACAGATTCGAGGCCCTTATTATTACATACTCGCGTTTTCAATATATATCTGGTGAATGATGAAGCATGGAATTAATGTGAATCTGTTGGTCTCCTCCATAACGATAACACCAAGGAACCAGGTCCGAAGACGGGCAATATACAAAACTACAGCGTAACATTTCCACGCGTGTGCGAAATCAGCGGTTCACTGTCAGCACACACAGTTCCAACAATTCGCCGTCGTGATCGGAGATGCAGCCATGGCCGAGTAATTTTGTGCGTGTAACCAGTTGCTTGAAGACTGCGACCTTTTGCTGGAGAAGGATGGTCGCGTTGGGCCCATTCGTTCATGAGCAGCGCACAGACAGACAAGGCACGAGAAATAATACAGGAGAAGGTGCCGTTGTATGTAACGCAAAGGAAATTTATTTGAAGAAATCTGGCCTGAACGTGGGACGGAATTACACTGAAAACCAGCGCGTGTCTACGAGTGGTTAATATATTTATCAAGTTCACTTGCACATATGATAATTGGTTTATTTTTTGTTGTTATTTTCTTCTCTCTATTCTACAGTATTTAAACCCCATACGGCTTCCTTGCGTGGAGTAGCTTGGCAGTAGTAAAAGACGCTGGGGAATCTTTTTTTTATGCTAATGAGTACTTCTTTAAGGAAGCCGACAGCTTGCTTGTGTAACTGTTTTCATTCTTAGCAATGTGTGAGCGATCGGCCCCGTGATTTTATCGCCATGTTGCAGGGTAACTGAGGTATCTGTAAACACCAGTGCTAGTCTTGTTTCCTTTTTTCACGCGTCCTCTTCGTGAGCTTCCCGGTAATGATTTTTATACGCGTGTAAGCTGAACAAACTGAAGAAACAAAAACAAAGTATTTCAAGGTCTCGTTGCCTGCAGTGCTTCTGCGCGTGATTATTGTCGAAATCGTTGGGAAGATGTTTAAAAAAAGATAATAAACAAGCAGAGGGAAATTCAGCAGCTGCGCGTTTTTCTCGCAGCTGTTCGTCAGGTGTACAGAATCACATACATGGGTATGACGGTAGTACGGCATGAAGCTTTCATGTCTGCAAGATACTTTCTGTGCCTTCAAACCTTCTCCTGAACATCTGCAGTACGATGGCGTCGAGAGCGGTGACTCGGCATTGGAATCCTTTCGCGCTTTGCATTTGCAATGAAGATCTCGTATCTGTTCTGTCAGCGGGCGTCAGTGCGTTGTGTGCGAAGCGTAATTGTGACTCGAGCACTTCAACTGAGCTATCGGTGGTTAGAAGCGGCGCAAGAACTGATGACGGGGCATGAAACCATGTTTGAGTAGGTAGATGTGCTTGCCTTCGCTTTGGCGTCGTGAATTCGTGCGCTATGCTTGACGTAACGTGGCTGGAAGCTCGTCGATTTGGCCTCGTTCACCTGGCTTCATGCCCTTGCCAGCGAAGCGTGTCAGTCGGCGACTTGCTTGCGGAAACCGCGCCGGTTGCGCCTTTTATGACATCTTCACTCGGAGCTGCTGCCGTAACAACCACCGGGAGTCCTTGTGGAAGCCACGGCTGTATGCACTGCAACTGCTGTGTCACGCACAGCAAGCAAGCAAGTCGGTGGGCGTCGGGTAGGTTTCCACAGACGGTGATGATTGATTGTTCGGCGGCATTCCTCGGCCCGTGCCGTTGCTACACGCCTCGGCTGTAAATGAGTCGGCCCCACTGCTGCGATGGTGAAGATGCATCTCAGGCTCTTCCACTTACAGCGCGCAAGTTCTTTTCGACAGCGGAGCTGTTTGAGCTTTCGCTTGTGTCCGGCGGCCGCTCAACACTCGCCGCAGCTGTGCCCAGAGAAGCGGATGCACAGCGTAGCCACGTGTGCACAGTGCAGTAGAGAAGAGAGGTGGGAAAGGGAAGTCAGAGTTCGGAGAATGTAAATGAGAAGGGGAGAGGGTAAAGCATAGCATCCCATGCTTGTGAACAGCGGTAGGTGCCGTCGACATACTGAGGTGCTTGGCCAACTGGGGCGCTTGTAGCCCAGCCCAAAGTTGGCAACCGCCCTCTGTAATCACGTGAAAACTGGCACACCAGCTGCAATGCTGCCTCCGAGCACATTGCGCCGGGAAGGAGCCTCCAGCGCATGGAGTTTCTTAAAATCAATTATAGAGGAGACTCTGGCGCTGCGATCGTTTAGCGACCATTGGAATGGTGGGTAGCACACGGATTTTCCTAGTTTTCGCACTTGTGGGCGGATAATCGCACTTGTGGCACTTGTGGTTTCGTTTATTGCTATGTTTCGGTTTTCTTTCGAAGGAAAGAACGACCTTTTTAAGCTTCCTGACCTGATTTGACATGGTAAGCCCCCCCCAAAATAAGGTGATGAAGCGCAACCGCTGCACATTTGCTGATTTTTGTTTCGTGAGAAAAGAGCTTCAAGCCACCCGAGCACACACGGAGCCAGAAGTACAAAGATTAGGCAAATCCGTGTACTATATACCCATAACTCCCATACTCGCTGAAGCGCCGTGCGTTGCAGCTCCCATAGACACAATAGCGCCAAAGTTCCATCTATTGTATATTTAGGAAACTAAATGCCCTAGCGTGCGCCGGGCTTGGAGACAGCTGTGAGTTGTCACGTGATCGTAGAGGGCAGTGGTGAACTTTGAGCTGGGCGGAGAGCGTGCGTCGTGACGTTACTAGAAGCGCCTCATTACGTCGACGGCGCTTAGCGCTCTTCACAAACATAGGATATATGTATAACGTATATCAAGGGGTGGTAAATAAAACCAGAGAAAGGACAACACCATCTGCACAGCGCCAATTTTTCGCAATGTCAGCACAAGAAAGTGTCGGCACGTGTGAACTAATGACCACAGTCCTTGTATTCTTGAACTTCGCATGCCTTACTCCCGGGATAACTCCGACGCGTGCACGTCGTCCCAAGCTTTCGTGCGAATCTCTTTTGCCATCAACACAAACGGATAAGTGCAGCTATCGAGGTTCCGCTGCGTATATGCGCGTGCTCTCCGCTGACACTGTTTTGTCGCGGCGATAGTTTCGCTTGGATGATCAGCCGAATTGAATTAGCGCCGCCACCCATTCGGGGAGCCCCAGTTTTCGCGTGCTCTATTGCTTGCCGCGACATTTTTATTCTCGGGTCGGGGAAGGATTCCTCTCGCCAGAAGTTTCGTGTTGCTAGCACTGACATCAGTCCTTAAGCCTCTCGTTCCATCTGCTCCCGGCTCTTTCCACAGCTGAACCGCGGACAGATATCGCTCGCCGAAGTGTGGGCGATTTCCGTTATGCCTCGATTTTTTTTTTCAAGTGCGTGATGTTCTCGCTAACTGGCAACTTGATCGTAGCTGGCTACTTTACCGCGTCGGACCATTGTTTCGGCAATAAGCATTAAAAAAGAATCGTCTGTAACCCACAGTGGGGACGTGCACTTTTGTTTGTGGCACCCTCGCTACGGTGGTTCTATTTAGAAAATTTTTAATTTGAGAAGTTCTATCTACTTCATGGCCAGCTCAGCCGCACAGCGCTGCTGCTGCCTTTCTGCACAGCTTAAAGCCCCACCCTTGCGAAATTCCCAAGAAATATACGAACTAAATATTGTCAGCAATTTAGATTGCACTCATCAAATACGTTGCTCTCAACTTTTCCACAATACATGCGAAAACCGTGCATAAAGGCACTAGGTACCTCGCAGGAAACCAAGGGTTTCGCATATGGTTGCCGATGCAAGCGCAGACATGACACATCACACACTGCTGTACATGAAATACAATGTCTAAACATTTCAATATGCATAATAAATCAGCATCACCACCGCCACCGTCCAGTATTCACGGATTGAAAGAGGAAAACTCATGGCGAATTTAAGCTAACGCTTTCGCTTTAGCCGTCTTCAGTTCGGCTCATATTGTCGTCATTTCGACTCGAAAGTGTAGATCAGGGCCAACCTTATTTTTAGAGAGCCGATTCGTCCCAGATCAAGGAGTTGTCTCTGGCGACTGCCATACTAGCCCTTATACCAAGAAGTTGACGTGTTCAAATCCGTGAGTCACCGAACCTCAGTAAAACCGTGAGAAGGCTGGCCCAAAGTCACGCCACTGGTACAACCTGCAGAAACGTACTTAAGCAGCTAGGCAGCCTTTCTCCCACTACCAGGCAGCTCGACCTTATTCCGACCACATTAGTAAAGGGAGAATAAGCGCTACGCTGCTCGTACACACGTCTACATGCCTGTTCCTGATCGGTGGTCTGCTGTCCCAGGCCTTCTCCGCTGAGGCCTAGTTTCCGCCTTCTTCTTGCTGACATCACCATCCAGCTAACCGACCTGGGGGCTTTGGCGGTCGCTTCCGGCGGCTGGTCCGCCCACTCAACCTTGAGCTCAGTCCTGAGCATGGTTGTTTCTTTCCCGGCTGCAACTTATCGAGTCCAGTGAACTTCAAACGAGCTGTCTGCCCCTGTTGTGCGGCTTGCCCCTGTTCCCTCTGAGCTGCATACCTCCTTCTTGACAGCGGGTTCTCCCTGATGTTGTGGAACTTTGAGTGGATCTGTAGGGTAACTTTGGACAACCGTGTACTCGTGTCAACGGAAGCGACAACCTCGCCTCTCCGTGTTGTGTGGTACCCTTTTTCTGTCCTGGCCTTCGTAGAGGCGACACCGTCCTGCTGGACAATGCTCCATTTGCCAACCCCCTTGCGGCTAAGGCGACTTTGCTGTTAGGCCTTGGACAGCCTCTTTCAGAGGCTGGAATCGGTCTTTATGAGGTGGGAATGTGGAAATTGAGCATGCCTTTCCCTTTGGAGCCTCGTTCCCCAAGCTTGCTCGAGCGCTTGGCTGACAATCCCGTGCACCCTTCGCGCTGGCCGCCCCCTCACCGGCGAGTGCCCCTTCGAGTGAATTTGCACTTGCCGGGGGTCCGATCTAAGCGCCACACCCCGCTTAGTGCCGTGACGCAGGAAGTGGCGGCGAAAATGTACGGGGACCTGGCCGGTAGGACGCAAGTGTTCACTGATGGGTTCGTCCCGCGTGATGGCTCTGCTGTGGCTGCCTGCATAGTACCTCAGTTTGGCATGAAGTGACAGTGCTGCTTGCGGTACTGTGCATTCTCAACAACAGCTGAGCTAGTTGGGCTTCTGTTGGCTGTTGACCTACGCCAGTCACCAGCCGTCACGAGCGCAGCAATATTGTGCTATTCGAAGCCTGCCGCTTGCGAGGGAGGAACGTGGCCCGTTCCTGGCTCAGCGCGCTGCACGCAGCCTACTTGTCCCCCAAGAGCGTGGCTGTGACATGGTGCTTCAGTGAATACCTTCACACGCCGGCCTTGCGGGGAACGAGGCTGCCGATGAACTTGCCAAACGAGCACATTCCGCCGAGACCCAGCAAACGGACTGCGCAAGCTCCTTCGACTCGGCATGCAGCTACATTCAGCGGGGGGTAGCGTGCGAGTATCCTGACTCTGGTGTCGCTGCAGAACGCCCCCGTTCCCCCATGCCTGTGACCTGGTTTAACCCGTCGCCTTTTAGGGCTCTTCATAGCCCTGAGGACCGGCTCCGTGTGGCCAGTGGTAAAAGGAAGCATTGTCTGTGCGGCGCGATCTCGCCGAACTGCGCTGATTGCGGCGCGGCGGAAACATTGTCTCACCTCTTGTGTGAGTGTCCTGCTATCGGTAATGCTCGCCAGCGGCTCGTCAAGAAATACTGTCCCGTCGGACTGCCATGTGCGGCCCTGCAGGACATCATGCTCCCCCTTACGTCACGTGCCTCCGTCCCCTTTACGTCACGCCTATCCTGATTAGCTGCCCGTGAGCGCCCTCTTCCGGTAGCTCGCGTTCGCCCGGTACTCTCCTGCCGCTGCATGGGCAGATTCACACATGACTGCACGAGAGGAAGACGCGTTACTTTAGCAGGCGGCTTCTTGTGCACGCGCTCGGCTGCCGCCCTTCGTGTGTTTGCCGTAGCGCCTATACCGGCAAGCGTACACTCGGTCGGGCTGCAAGCCCGTGATTGTCGCACTGTGCCGTATCTCGGGTAGAAATAAAGCCGCGTTTGTTGGCGTCCTGTCTCGAGTGCAATCTCTGCGCCGTGTTGGAGAGTCGACGAACCCGGCAGTGGAGAGCGTGGCGTCCCTTGGGAAACCTATCTCCACACGCTGCTGACGTGGTCCCCGTCGCCCTTGCATCGTTATTGTAAGTGCTCATTCGCTGTGTGGAGCAGTATGGTTCTGTTACGAAAACAACAAAAGTACGCAGCTCGGGGTTTCTTGTTTCAGTAGTTATTGCGGCCGCTTTTTCAGGGCAAAAGCATTCGGGAAAAGCATCCGGGAAAAGCATCCCGGGGCATCCATTACCGGGAAAAGCATCCACAGCTTTCTTTCCCGTTATAAGGATTGTTAAAGCCCGCAGGCCACTTCAGTGACCTACTGGACTGAGCGAAAAACGTTCTATAAATAGCCATCATTATGCCTACCATTTGATCTCATTCACGTAAGCTGAGGAGAGCAATGGCAATGCCGATAGCGTGCTGACAATTCGAACTGGACGCCGAGTCATGGCCGCTCGATATGCAACCCGTGAATAAAGTCGGCCGGGACACGCCTGGACGTCTGATTGTCCTGTATACAAAACAGAAACAATACGTGGATTTGACGTTTCGCGCGATTGACTGATAGCTGAGATAATGCGATGAGGCGATAAGAATGGCCGCAGCAGATGAGAGAGTCGCCGCTCTTCCTGTTTTGCTTGCCGTAAATAGCAGCGCCGTCCCGGCTCTGGTCGCACGCAGCGGCAAGGTCGTAAGGCGCACCAAGCCTTTCCGAATTGGCGATCGTCCAGGCCGACCGTTGAAAGAAAGCGGGAATTCTCGCCATGGCGCGGCTGTGAATTAACTCCCCGCTCGCTCTGGAGGAACGTGCTTTTGCCGCGAGATACAAATTGAAACTTCTACTTCGCTACCCAAAGAACAACAATGGGCTGCACACTTATGACAAAAGAAGACCAGAAGACTTCGTACGACCCGTATTAACTGTAGTGCATAGGATTTGCCGATTGCGAAATGTGGACGTTGGACTGCGCATGCGCTGGAATAACGCCTGTTAGAGGCTCCGCGTATGCTGGTATCTGCTCTTTTTATTGAGAAGAAAAATGATAAGCTGCTGCCGGCTGCTTTATTTCACATGAGAACACTCGCATTGCATTAAAAGATGCTGCGATTCGAAATGACTTTATACTTCCAACGCACGAAATATTAGCGCAGAAATATGGAGCCCGCACTCTTAAATATACATTGTGCAGAAGCTAAATGTGTCATCAGTGTGACGAATATCCACAAATGAATGAAAGAACTGTATGTTTCAAACGAGCCTTAGTCATGAATAGCCTCATTTGTTGTCAGCTGCAGATAGGCGCCAGCCTCTCCTGGATTGTACAAAAGATTACTTTTCCAATTGTGATGCTTAATTTTGATAGGTATGCACCAGAAGTCGTTAAAAATAGCCTCGTGATAGCTTATTTGGCTGAAGCCCGTTGTGGTGAGTGCGTTCTCACCTCCCCCCCCCCCCTACACACACATATATACACACTGTGAATAAAGGGAAACTAAAGATCACCGAGTTGGCATGACGAATAATAAAAAAGCGTCGTTATATTCAGTGATTACACAAACATTCGTAGTCGGCGTAAATACATGGCAAACCAAATTCCAACGCTTAGCTGCTGTTGAAGTAAAAAAGATGCGCGCGCGTACTTTCTGTGCCAGTGTGTGTGAAAATGACTAAACAGACAATTGAAGCAACCCCGCACCATTAGGAGGTATAACTGGCTCAAGCTAATTTAATGTATATGAATAGGAGAAATATTCCGAAGGATGTTTTCAAGAAAAGCAATTCCTCCGAAAAAACAAGGGAACATCCTAATGAGTCTGCTCTCTTACTTCGAGCAATAGATTTATTGGGTTCTCGGGTTCTCATTTTGGAAGGAGCCCTTAAAATTGCACCATCTCCCACTAAAGCTAGATTCACAGGCGAGGGCGGAATCCCGCTGCTCCGTGGACCGAATAGTCACGCGATTAGTATAATCCGGCGCAGCAGCCGATATGTAGCGTGCACATAGCCTGAGCTATAGACGCTTGCGGAATCTTCGTGCATACTCTTGATGTTTATGCTTATGCAGCACGCTTATGCGACCAAAAAACCACTCGCCTCTTCCACTGCCACACGAAAGACATTCGGTCGTTGCCGCAAAACTAAAAGACGTGGTTTTTTTGTAAGCCTGCAGCCTGCTTCCTAGCCACGTCAATCCGACCAATGTTGACAGATTTGACGCTGAAACCTCTCGATCGAGGGCAGACGACCGTCAAACGGACGGATCAAAATAGCGGCGACGCATTTCCATCCGTGCCACGAGCGGAGGAGAGCGGATGAAGCGAGAACGGCAAGTTTCGATGACGCGCATGTCACGTGATGCGTCGTCCGTTGATAAAATTCCTCCTCCATTCCCTCGCGTGAATTCACCTTATAGAGTGCCATGAGGCGAAGCAAAGCAGCGCGGGTGGTGCAGACCTCGTTTGTATTGGTTTGACTATACAGGCGTTTACGTTAATGGCTCTGTTAATGTTGCGTATTTAGTGTTATCGTTTGTGTTGTGTTTGTGTTCTTATGTTGCTGTTGGCGTAGACACCTAGTGAGACCGATTAAAACGCAGTGTGCGACCCCCGTGCTGCTTCGCATCGCCTCGTGGTCCCCTATAACGGTTGGACTCGCATGGTCTGTCCGGCTGGACACTGACGCTTGGCTTCGACGTCGGCGTTGCGTACGGCGGGGTTTGCCTACTGACACTTCCGTTGCGTTTGGCATGTCGAGCCTGTGTTCCATATCCGTAGCAGTTTCTCGCCCACTCTGCCGGGGGATGTGTGGAGCGCAGGTATAGCGCGCTCATGCCACCCCCTCCACCACACTCTCTCCACCCCAACTCCTCGCGCTGACACGAGGGGGAGAGTTGGCGCGTGCGCAGTAAGGGTCCATGGTCACGCCGCACGCACACCGAATCGAACTCCATCATAAGCTGCTTCGCATCTTAAATGCGTCGATTGTGCATTTCCCTTAGTGTTTATTGCCCGTGGGTGGGTGGGTGTTTAAATGAATAACGTTGCTCTTTGTATTCATGAAAGTGGAGGCATGGCGGGTAGGCGGGACGCAATGGCTTGGAAGATGAGGATAGGCGTTGATGACCATGGTGATGGTCTTCAATATGTCTAAGTCTATTTCTTCATCAGGAGAGACGTATAAGCTGTCGTTCCACCCTGCAGGGATGCACCAGGAAGCCGTAAACAGCCTGTTTTCCGTTTTGGACTTAGGCAAGGCACCAGCTGAAATACTGAAATGGTTTGCAAAGGAAAATAAGCGAGGGATAAATATTCGCGCAGGCAAAGCGGATGACAAGGTTCATGCAATGAGGGCAGACGGAGCAGTATAATTCTATCCTTATCGGTTGCAGGTGGTTGGTTCACGTTTCTTGGTGTAACTGCAAGTATAATCGAGAACATCCACGCAAGGTTGCTATGATTCACTGTGATAGTGAGGGGAGCGCATTTGAGTGGGGTGTGATGTTGTGATAATGTGTTAGTACCTATTCGCAACTTCCAGTTACCGTGGCGCCGCTGAGCGGTGGTGGCCGGAAGCTGTGTTGAGATGATTGAAGTTTTGAGCGTGCTTCAAACAGCAGATGCTGCTGGTTGTGTTCACGTGTTTGTGGTCGCTTTTCAACGTCGTGAACGGTCTCGACATTACCGTAACCCTTTGAGTTTTTCAAGTTAAATGAAAGTAGAAAACAAAATAAACATGCGACTGATTTCACTGCGAGCCTCGATGCTCGCAGCCTACATACAGAGGGAGTAAAATTGAGCGTCCCGTTCAAATTAGCGCCCCAAAAAGCCATCAGGGGTTAAGAGTGTGAAATATAGCAGGCAAATAACAAGGGGCCGCGAATGTATACAGCACCCGATTTCTGCACGAGTATACAGCGACTTCCAGGTTTGCAGTTCTCGCGCTTAGTTCGTCTGCTCGATACGATACGATTTCGCGCATATTTATCTTCCCAATATGCTACCCGGCATTTATTCACTTAATAAATTATGTTAGTGCTTCCCCCCACTTTCTCAAAAACACACTCCAAGGGCCACCGAAGCATGAAGAATGGCAGTCTTCGCCAAGAAAGTACTTTCCGGTATCGTGTCTTTCGGGGTGATCATCTCCACGACCGCCATGTCGGATGTATAGTCGCGCCACCAATAGGTCGTAGAAGTTCCGAATTGTGCGTCGAAATTGTGTTGTGGGCGTGTCATAGTGACAGAAGCGCTCATTACGGATACCAGCTTAAGTAGGCGCGCACGAGATTTTTTTATTGTTCAATAGTTCAGATTAATGGGTGCGGCAATACAAATTCATAATATTATGGGACTGAGTCCATACTGACCGAATCGGTATTTTTGCGTAACGCATGAAACCAACATGCGAATGGGAATGTTGCTGATTCTGTTCCTGTTATATCTTCGTGCAATGTACTTTTTTCAAATTCATATCATAAATACCCCCTACTCTTCCTTTAGAGTATTTATCTGCTAGTTCTCACTAATATTGTGTCTAAAAAACAGAAACGACCTCTTGAAATGGCCCTCGTTTCCTTTGTCTCGTGTAAGTGACGCGTTTTTCTCGTGGTTTTCTGTGAAACTTTGAGCGACGTAAGCTTGCAGCGGCGCTGGCGAACTGTCACCTGACATAGCAAATTGTGTCGCAGGTATTGTGTCGGCACAAAAAGATACGTCCGTTTTATGTTTGTTCTATAACGGGCCGGCAGTTTGCGTCGCACACAACCGTCACATTGTGTCGATATTCATTATTTGTAGCTCCCACATGTTTTCTCGACAGAAACTCCTTCGCTTCTTTCAGCCTCCTTTCGTGCATAGTCGGGCACTTAAGTTTGACGCAGATCACTTTCTGAACTTCGAGATCCCGGGGTCCTGGGACCTGTTCTTCACCAATATGCTGATGACAGACCAGCGTTATTTGCCAAAGTAATAACACCTTGAGTGCATCTGCAGCAGGCACAAAATGGCAAGTACCTATATATATATTGTTACGGTGAACATATATATTGTTACGGTTATATATATATATAAGGGAAAGAAGTGTATACCTAAGGGCTCGTTTTTCCGTGTTTTAACACAATATTAATGAGATATAACAGACAGTAATGCCAAGGAATGTACAGGGGAAGTTATGAAAACCAATGGAATGTAAATAAGAAGAAAGAAAAGTGGATGAAAAAATTACCAACTGTGAGCAGGAATCGAATCTACGACCTTCGAATTACGCGTTCGATGCTCTAACCACTGAGCTATCACAGCGGCCCTCCCTCCATCCACTTTTTTGGGTTTATCTGTGAATTTAGAAGTAGGAGCGACAGTCAGCGCCATCTATAGGCCAAACAACGAGTGTGAAAACACTCTTATGCGCATGTTTGGCGTCACGTAGCACGTGAACTTATTATGAGCGGGCAGCTGATTAATTGTCCCTCTTATACAACCTAAACACACCAAGTCTGCCAGTACGAGACCCTCGTTCAATGAAATAAGGGAAAGAAGTGTATACCTAAGGGCTCGTTTTTCCGTGTTTTAACACAATATTAATGAGATATAACAGACAGTAATGCCAAGGAATGTACAGGGGAAGTTATGAAAACCAATGGAATGTAAATAAGAAGAAAGAAAAGTGGATGAAAAAATTACCAACTGTGAGCAGGAATCGAACCTACGACCTTCGAATTACGCGTTCGATGCTCTAACCACTGAGCGATCACAGCGGCCCTCCCTCCATCCACTTTTTTGGGTTTATCTGTGAATTTAGAAGTAGGAGCGACAGTATATATATATATATATATATATATATATATATATATATATATATATATATATATATATATATACCGGGTGTTCAAAATTAAGCTTTATGATTTTTTTAAAATTAGGCGCTCGAAGGCACGTGAGAACCACTTGTGCAAATAAGTTAAGCGGCCAGGGGGACAGAAAGTTAGATGATAATTATCGCTGTCAGCAGCCCAATTAACTAAAATTTAATAATTAACTTTTTACTGGCTGCGGTAAGTTGGCATGTTTATATTGAAAAAATGTAGGCAGTGGTGTTTGTACACAGTTTCAGTTGGAAGATTTTTTCTAGCACGCCTGTGTTCCGAGATATCCGGCTCCAAAGTTTAATTGTCTTTCGCACGATTACGCATGCAAGAGGGTGAGGGTCCGCGCAAAGCTCCTCCCTAAAGTGACGCATCTGTTGCGTGTGGTGTTTAGTGTGTGAAGAGGGTGGAAGCGTAGGCATAGGTGATAGCAATTACCCTTGCCCTCTTCGGCCGTCGAAATCAAAAATCGAAGAACGCTTGCAACCAGTGTCGTAACACGCAACTGCAGAGCCTCTAACGATAGTGGCAGATACCATGCCGAGATAATGGTGCGAGCGGAGAATCTGGATGCCAGTGCGCGTGCGTAATAATCACTAGAGAAGCATGCGTGGTCGTTGCCTGGGCTACGCGAATAGCGTGACTGCTGATGTCCGAGTACTGTAACTTTTATTGAAACAAGAGCAACAACTCCACCAATAATAACTGAAACAGTTTTATCCTTGCTAACGCATATTTCCTGCTGCTACATAAGCATATTTCGGTCATGCACAAATCTCATCGAAACTCTTCACCTCTCAAGACGTCAATGCCCCAAAAAGTGTTCAAAATGCCTGCCTTCGGCAGCAACGCAAAGCATGAACCGCTGTCGCGTCGACTCGATGACTCGGCGCAGTACTTCTGCAGGAATACTCGCACAGGCAGATGTTATCCTGTCCTTCATGTCATTAACATCGCTGGGCTCTGTTACGTAAACTCGATCTTTAACGTAGCCCCAAAGGAAAAAGTCGAGCGGAGAAAGGTCAGGTGATCTTGGTGGCCAAAACATCGCTCCTGCGCGCCCAATCCACTGTTGTGGAAAACGTCTGTCCAACCAGTTCTTCGCCCTGGTAGAAAAATGTGGTGGTGCTCCATCGTGCTGAAACCATACTTGGCGCAGGTCATTCAGGGAAAGACTGCAGACAAGATCATCAATGACAACACCTAATATTTCTTCTGTGTACATCTTTCCGTTCAAGTTGTCCTCAAAAAAGTGAGGTCCGATGATCCTGTCCCCGAGTATGCCGCACCACACATTCACACTCCAGCGAACTTGATGCTTGTGCTGCCTCAGCCAGTGTGGGTTTTCTTGTGCCCAATAATGGGCGTTGTGAAGATTAACACTTCCATTTCGGCAAAACCGAGCTTCATCAGTCCAAATTATTCTGTGCAAAAAGTCATTTTCTTGATCAGTTTTGATGAGGCCCCAATTGCAGAAGTCAACTCGCCTTTCAAAGTCCGCCTCATTTAGGTCCTGATGAAGGTAAACGTGATATGGATGGAACTTGTGCTTTCTTAAAACATTTGTGACTGTTCCGATGCTGCGACCGCACTGATCGGCAATCTGTCGGATGCTGAGCTCTGGCATCGAGGTTACGCACGCGACAACGTCGATTTCAAAGTCTTCATCGACGATTGCCTTCCTGGTCCGTCTCGGAAGGTGGACAGAGCCTGTTGTGCAGAAGCGTCGAAACAGGTTTGTGAAAGTGGGCCTTGTTGGAAGGGGACGGTGTGGGTGGCGAGACGCGTAAAGCTCCATTGCTAACGAAGCGTTGCCATTCATTTCAGCCATTGCAAGCACCACGTCTACTTTTACTTTGGTAGAATACCTCACGCCAGAAGCAGCCATATTAGCTCGAAAGGACTCCACGTGGATTTCCTTGGTAGACCTTCAATGCAGAGACGCTGTGCTCTAACCGGAGGCACCCTAGTGCAGGACGGTCCTGCTAACGCGTTCACAAGAAGATGTCTCAGTGTGATCTAAAGTCACGAAAAAACGTCGCGAAAAATGGTCTCCTGTTATCGCGTTCATCAGGATCATGCGTAAGGCTCATGGCGCACCGCGCTGTCACATTTTGATTTCGCCGGCCGAAGAGGGCAAGGGTAATTGCTATCACCTATGCCTACGCTTCCACCCTCTTCACACACTAAACACCACACGCAACAGATGCGTCACTTTAGGGAGGAGCTTTGCGCGGACCCTCACCCTCTTGCATGCGTAATCGTGCGAAAGACAATTAAACTTTGGAGCCGGATATCTCGGAACACAGGCGTGCTAGAAAAAATCTTCCAACTGAAACTGTGTACAAACACCACTGCCTACATTTTTTCAATATAAACATGCCAACTTACCACAGCCAGTAAAAAGTTAATTATTAAATTTTAGTTAATTGGGCTGCTGACAGCGATAATTATCATCTAACTTTCTGTCCCCCTGGCCGCTTAACTTATTTGCACAAGTGGTTCTCACGTGCCTTCGAGCGCCTAATTTTAAAAAAATCATAAAGCTTAATTTTGAACACCCGGTATATATATATATATATATATATATAGAGAGAGAGAGAGAGAGAGAGAGAGACTGTACATTCGCAAAGATATTGGTTATTAAAATGGCAATGAATTGTCCTGCTAAACTTACCGTCCAATCCCTTCGGCGTGCATTTGTGCATTTCTTGTAAGCTACGTGAATACTTTATCGCCTCGCAGATTTACAGACACCTTCAGACTAACAAGTTATCTTTCCATAATCAGCGTGGTTTTAAAACGGGCCTATCGTGCGAAACACAGTTGCTTGAATTTAGTACACAGAAACTTTAACAAGAACCTACGAACTGACTGTTTTTCTCTTCTCGACTTTTTCAAGGCGTTCGACCGCGTCGCACACTCTCGCCTTATTTGAAAACTTCCAGCTTTAATTGGGAGTATCACTTTATCATGGCTCCAATATCTTCTCTGTAATCATCACCAATTCACCATTGCAAATAACTTTTCGTCCTTCTCAAATGTAGTATCAAATGATGTACCACAAGGAAGTGTTCCCGGTCCTTTACTTTTTCTCACATTCATTAATGATATTCCACATAATGTGTGCTGTACTATAGGGACTTCTGCCCATCACTGCATATATCGCCCAATAGAAAAAGCAGAAGACCATCTGGTTCTTCAACATGACCTACAAAAATAAGTAAGAGGTGCCCTGAATGGTTAAGGGCGTGAAAAACGTCGAAATGCACATTAATGTCATTCACTCGGAAAGCTACTCCTTCATTGCATTCATACCATATCAGTAAAGACACTTTTGCAATTGCTACACAATGTAAATATCTGAGAATCGCACTCACATAAAATCTTTTTTGGTCTGAACAATTCAACTCCATTTCAGTCAAAGCTACCCGATCCTTGGGATAACTGCGTCGAAATTTTAAAAAATTCTCCTACGAATGTTCGTGAGCTAGCATACCTCACTCTTGGTCGCCCTAAACTAGAGTACGCCTAACCTATTTAATCTCCTCACCAGAAATACCTGATCGACGTATTAGAACGAGTTCAGAACAGTGCAAGTCGGTTTAATTCAAACAATTACAAGCCTGGTATCACACAAATCAAACTAGACCTTTCATTGCAACCTTTGAGTATTCGCCGTGACATTGCTTTGCTGACACTGTTTCACAAATTAATTCACTCGTCTCGAACACTGGCATGCTCGACACGGCCCTATTCTACGTCACACAGGCTTCATAATCACTTTAGCTGTAAGCGCATTTTCGTATCAACACGTGCATTTAATAGCTCAGCACTTCCACGTGCTGTCCGATGTTGAAATTCTCTGCCAGATAGCATCGCATGTCCAGAAAACATTTGTACATTCCGCGACGCATTGACCACTTATGTGGCCAAGGAAGCATGAAGAAGTCTGCCATTATATCTGTACGTCCTTTCGTTCATTGTAACATTTCTGTCTTGTTTTTTTAATTCATCATTTTATAACACCGTAGTGTGGCTTTTCGCGTTTTCTTGTTCTTTCTTGATCTGTCAACTAATTAATTGTATAATATCTGCTTGACTGCATTACTTTACAGATAATGCCCCGTGTGGTTGTTTACCAGTTATACGTTTTGTCTTTGCTAGTGTTGTGATTTTTTTTCAGTTATGCCGTACCTACTTTCTATTGCTCTGCTCTTTGTCATTTGTTCAATGAAGAATGTTCCCGTATTTGTATTTTGTGAGCGATACATTAAATTGCACCTTTTGTACCGCCTTCCTCACACTATGCCTCAACACAGGGCTGTAAGGTATTTTTAAATGAAATATAATGAAATAAAATATATAGAGTGAAGTAGATTTTTCGTGAGAACAGTAGCAATGGAAGCGTTTATTTCGACAGTTTCGGCTAGAGTCTCGTTGTTACCGTTCTCATGGAGGATCTACTTCACTATTTGCAATGCTACGGCCACTTTCGCCACCATGCCTGCACATACATACATACATACATACATACATACATACATACATACATACATACATACATACATACATACATACATACATACATACATACATACATACATACATACATACATACATACATACATACATACATACATACATACATACATACATACATGCATACATACAGAGAGGGAGAGAGAAATTGGCCTGAGCGGACGAACGTACGAGAACTTTTTTAATTCTTACGTTTCGGCCGGCGTCCGGCCTTCGTCAGGGAATACATTACAAATGCGAAATGATCTGCTTATATACATGTGGCGCCTCCAACATGTGTCTATTTAGTATATAATATCAAATATATGACAGTGGCACAGACATTAACATGGGAAACCGCACGATGTGCTAATAACAGGACTATATCGCAAAATGATAATGTATGGTGAAGTCTGCGCAGCAATCAAGGACATTTTTCACAGTCACAAAAATGATCAACGCGATAACATGGGTGATTATGTACAGCAATTACATTTAACAACATTGCGTCAAAACAACTCGATTTATGAAACACTCGATGAACTAACAAGAAACATAAGTAAACAACCAGCAAGAATGCGCTAAAAGAACTAACAAGAAACAGGTGTAAAGCAACGAGAACAGCAATATAAAGAAAACATAGGTTAATTATGTGGCAATGGTGATAAAAAAAATCTAAGTAAAACTGAGATACATGGCAACCATGAGAATAAAATATAACACAATTGTAGGTAACAGGCTGAAAGCTGATAAAGCAACAGACATGGGATATGGAATTTAGCCTTGTCGGCAGGCAGATTCCTCATGGCGCAGATAGTGTTTGCTCATCACCATGGAATGAGGCCGATTTTTCTGCGAGCTAGAGCAGAGCAGCAATAAACGCAAGTGCAATTTTAAGCCACATGTAGACGTCTGTGGGAATAAATGTTTAAATATGTAGCAGGCCCGAATGAGACTCCGATAGAAAGCTACCCCATCCCGACATTGGACTATCGTAGCACAGCACCACTTTTCCTTCTGGGTAACCTGCCGTGGTGGTCTGTATACTAGGTATAGAACTCGACTGCTGACTGGAGCTGTATCACTACTGACCAGAAGGTCGCGGGATCGATCCCCGGCCGCCGAATCCTGACTGGGATGACATTTTAGGGGCCGCTGCGCTTAGATTTAGGTGCACGTTGAAGAAGCCGAGGTAATCGAAATCTTTGGTGGCGTCCACGAAGGTATCTCTGGTGGTTAATCATATCGTCGTTTTGGGACGTGAAACCGGAGCAATAACTTTTATTGATAATAAATCGAGCCAATATGGTACGAAAAGTCCATGCCTCAAAATGCAGAAGTGCATTAGGCTGATTTCCCGAGAGCTGCGCGCAGCAGATGGTGCTTCCCCATCCAAGGAGGTTGGCTCCGGTCGACGCCCCAAGAAGGTCGAGATACCTGCCGACGTCGACGCTCGAACTATTAGGGGCAAAGCTTCTAAAGCGGTGGGTCTGTCCATGCATGTCTTTTTGTGACCCGTTCGTAACTACCTAGTTCCATGACTCACTCAGCAGTTGGTGCTAATGTGAGTGACAAGTGGACGGACGGATGTACGAATGGACAGACAGACAGACAGACAGACAGACAGAC
Source organism: Rhipicephalus microplus (assembly GCF_013339725.1). Taxonomy (NCBI): domain Eukaryota; kingdom Metazoa; phylum Arthropoda; class Arachnida; order Ixodida; family Ixodidae; genus Rhipicephalus; species Rhipicephalus microplus. Next base: position 229,633,550 of record NC_051165.1, on the reverse strand, counting down.
AGACAGACAGACAGACAGACAGACAGACAGACAGACAGACAGACAGACAGACAGACAGACGGACGGATGGACAGACAGACAGACGCACGCATGGACGGACGCACGGATGGACGCACGCACGTACAGATGTACCTCATTGCGAATGAATGCATCGTGCAGCACATGCTTTCCAAATACGCACTCAGATGTATTCATATGCAACCTACCACGATCCGAGGGTTGCAAACTTCCCACTGCAGCCAGTACAACAACCTCTCTCGCTTCATTTCACGGAACACAGAGTCGTAATTATGAAGCCACCTCGCAATGCAACCGCCATGACAACGAAGAAATGAAAAGAACGAAGAAACGAAGCAACAAACGATGAAGAACAAAATAAAAGTTGATTTGTATAATATACGTACAGCTTTACGTCTTTCTAATGATGCGATGGGCTAACGCGGGAGTTACGGTTAACGGATAAGCCCCCCCTCTCGCCCACTTATCATCTTTAATTTCGTAGAAATGGCGTGATTTTATCAACACTTAACGCCGTCTGCCCGGGCATGGTTAGGAGAAAACGTCATTGCTGACTGCAGTGCCTCAAGACGTTACAGTGAACGGGGAATTCTGAAATACAGCTTATGCGTGAAGAAGAAGGGTTGTTTGTTGAAGCGAATATTCAAAAAGGTTTGCAGGACAAGCATATTTAGTTCGGAAAAAAAAAAAAGGCGACGCATTGAAGAACCAAATGCAAAGAGGGACGCCCTCGTGTGCGTCTCTGCCTCCCGTTCTTTCCTTGGGCACTTACGGGCTTGCGCTGCACACACTTAAAAATTCACTGACTCGCCCCGCGGCGGTGGTCTATAGTGGCTAAGGTACTCGGCTGCTGACCCGCAAGTCGCGGGTTCGAATCCCGGCTGCGGCGGCTGCATTTCCGATGGAGGCGGAAATGTTGTAGGCCTGTGTGCTCATATTTGGGTGCACGTTAAAGAACCCCAGGTGGTCTAAATTTCTGGAGCCCTCCACTACGGCGTCTCTCACAATCATATCGTGGTTTTGGGACGTTAAACCCAAAAAATCAATTAAAAATTCACTGACTCGTAAACCCCTCTGCAATTGCGTTGAGCCTTGCTGAGCGCCGATTAGATGAGCATCGATTGTAGATGTTGTCCTGTGACTATACTTTCCTTCTACTAGCATGATTAAGCGAAATCGGGCGAGTTAACATACGTCATCCATTTTGATGTGCAGGACACAAGGGACGCCGCACGTTTTCTTGCGTCGCAGTTCAGGATGCTTATCATGGCGTGACCTATTCATACGCAGTGAACGAGGACGTTCTCCGTCATCAGCGTGACATTTTCGCTTCGACACGTCATGACATTGAAGCTCCGCAGACGGGTCGTTCATTGTGGCCGCTAGTGGCAGCCGCAACGGGCAGAACAATCCTCTCCTGTCTGCGAGCCCTGCGGGAGTTCATTAGCCCTCCTCCTCCTCACCCCCTTCAAAAAAGCCCATTGTTCTGTCCACGGCTCGTTCAGTCAATGTTGCGCCGCGTGCTCCCCTGAAATATCTGAAAAAAAAAAATGTCTACATATATTCATGGCGCTTAGCAATGACGAGACTGGCGGCAAAGGCTGTAAATGTCGAAGCGCAAGGGTGTGGGCCGAGTGCGTGCCTTATGCGTCGGCGATTTCTTTTCCCTCGGTCACGTGACTTGTTCTAACGTACGTCGAATGACGCCGACGTGCGGTTCGCGAAGTTGGCATCACTGTCGATAACGCGCACAACTGCAAGTAGGTGCCTAAGTACCTCGACTTCAACGAAATTATTTTCCAGCACGTTTGATAGCTTTCGCGCAACAACAGTACCGTGCGTAAATGCTTGTATACGTCGCCGCAGCCTGATATCTTGGAATTTAGGCTTGTTTCTTGTATGCCCCGTTTATCTGTACAGACAAAGCCGTCTAAGATCGTATGTGACGCAGTCGCCCTCGTGCATTGCCGGCGTTTTTAACGTGAAATATTAGCCCTTGAACATTTCTAAGCTTTCTCTTTACCCACTATTCCTATTTTAAGAACTTCCTTTCTTTCGAAAGCATTTGCAGAACTGTCTAGCCAGCACGCGGCGTTTTTGTAGACAGTCAAACCTAAGAGGAAGACGCCGGCCTCAAGCACGCAAGCAAGGCCCTCGCGATAGAACGCGTCTCCATTATTTGTCGCCGCAATCGCCTTTATTGATTTATTCCTTATTTATTAATTGTTATTCCGACTAACCTTTAAGTACTTGCGTTGTTTTGGGGTAAAACACCTGACCGCCACGCTGAAGAACTGCATTCGGCTACCAGGCGTATCGAATATTTTTGTTTGTTTTTTTCGCTCGCTTACAGCACCGATTTCTCGCTTACAAGCAATGATGCCGACGACAGAAATTTCAGCGACACGGACATTAAGAAGCTCGGCAACTTGCGCTGTTTTTCGGGCTCTGAAGCGATATACTTCGACAGTAGCAGTGAACACAAGATCCTCATAACCGCCGTCCTGCGGGGCAGTGTCTCGTTAAGTAGTATGGTGGTAGATTGAAGACATATTAGTGTGGTTGATTGTATGTGCACGCAAGTGCAAGCAAAACACTGAGCCAATCGTGGCAACGAACAGCCCAACGTGAACGTCCTCTCGGCGCGGATTTCTGGCGTCGCTGTGTGTCCAATCATTAGGAGTGGCTGACGACTTGCACTAGTTGCATCACTCATTGTTCAGAAAGACCTCAATAGGCTTGATCTGCATTGTGACAGCAGTGTGGCAGCCACGGACAGTGTGTTGCACATTGCATTTGGAGCGTTTCACAGCAGCGGCCGCCGCAGGGAGACGTCCGCTCGAGCAGCGCTTTGTTCCCCGTTATTGTGTCGGCAGACGTACTCCCGCGGTTTTCCTTAACTTCCGGTATCTGTCACGGGCGGAAGAGTCACGTGGCCTTAGCAGAAACGTCACGTATGTTGTCATACAAGCGCCGAAATTTGAATGGGAGCTTCTGCTCGACATCGCTCAGTCATGGGCACGTTACTAGTAAAAAAATAGCGGTGTTACAGTTACAGCTGTACCTAAGCCAAGAAAGTCACTCTGTTACATCCACAGTTACTGTGGAAAGTAACATCGTGATTTTTTTCTCACTGTATAAGACAAACAATGAATCACAAACGAATCGTTAATATTTATTTCATTAATAATTTACCGACGATTAGCTTGAGATGAATTCTGACCGCAGCTATTCAGGTGTGTCGATTTTGAGGTGTGTCGAACTTGAACGAATTCGCATGCATCAAGGCGCCGCGGGGCTACACAACGCTGGGTTTTCACGTCAACGTAACGTGGGGAACCTATAGAATTGCTATCTCCTGCCGCCAACGCGAACGCTGTACCGGACTGCAGAGGGCTACACTCAGCAGTATCCCATCGACCAGTGCGCGCCTTATTCCATGTCTCGCAGCTCAACCCACTTTCTCGCGCGAGAAGCATGCATTGTGCCGTAACCAAAAGCGCGACCAAGCACGAAGCATTGCAGACGCTAACACAGTCGCTCGTTGGCTCTCTTGGTGGAAAACTACTCGGGGTGGCCTCTATAACGCTCTCTTTTATCCTCGTTCGCTCTATCGGTGACGCCGCTGAATGCAGGAACGAGCAGCTGAAAGCAGAGTTCTAAAACCGAGAAATTCAAGGGAGTAGTCGAAGTTGCACTGGGTCAAAGCGCAGATGGGGGAATATTAAAAGGGGGCCCAGCACAAGCAACGTTGTGTATGCCTCATTTTATGGCATCACGGATGCATGTCTGAAGATACTAGGAGTTGAATAACGTAGTTGATGCTCGGTAATGACAAAGCAGTATCCTAGGACTTTTATTAACGATACCCAGAAGTGCTTGATAAGAGGAACGGGGAGGGTGTCACGAGCTACGACAATGTTGTGCATATGTCATATGTCCTATACAGTGCGATACAACTTGACAACTGCATTTCCCCCTCAATGGCGGATGCGCACAATGACTGGAGCACGAGCATTGTCGGGAGCACGAGCATTGTGAGCTCGTGCTCCCGACAAGCGCACTGGAATAACACTAGAAAGTCGTCCAGCCGCTATGTAAATCACACTGGAAAATCATGCACTCGCTGGAAATCGCACTAGGAACTGCTAGAATCATCGTCCACTCGCCGCAACGTATCGGCTTGCAAGGGCATGTGTGACTAGTCGATGTATTCGTTCAGTTCCTTTTTTCTTCTTCTTTTATTTTTGAACATGTATGTTGAACTAGTCAACAATTTGGCTAATAATTGTCGTGCTAAGTGGGACTGAACATTTTAAAATCAGTTCCAAGGAGGTTCCACCAAACTTTTCCTCAAGTTTAGGGCACTTGTGGCTCTCCGCCATTTCTTGAACTGCGGCTTTACACATATAAAAATGGACATGGATAGCAAGTTGTTCAGTTGCAACAGGACGTATTTACGACATGTATTTTACAAGTAAACTGGAAGTTGCGTTATAGACCAACCTCCGACCTCGGTTTTCTGCAGGGAGACAAATACTCCAACGAGGTCTTGCGCTAGAGGGCAAGAGGGTCCCTGTTGTGGAAAGTTGAAAGGTGGAGAGTATATGGTACAGAGGAAAGTTCAAAAAAGTTGCGAGCGTTCTACGTCGGTCTTTAAGAAGTTTGGTGTTGCATATTTTGTAAAAATATTGTTATGGTATTTCCCGTTACAGCACCTGGGTGAAAAAGTAAGAACGTGTTGTGCCAGTGTAAGTTATTGCTGTCCGTCACAGTTCCTCTAACCTAATTCATTTATGGACACATTCTAAGGGGGTGTAACAAGTTACAATTAGGTGTCACTGAAAAACTGGTAACGCGTTTCTGGTAATCATATACTGACCAAGACGAAATGTCGCCATTTCCCGCTAAAGAGAACAATGTGTAGATGCGAACCAGTGGGCGCTAACCCTTACACAGGCGGCGACGTTGACGCTGGCGCTCATCGCTATGGCACGACGTTGCGCAGGAGAGAAAGGCCTCCTGCATCTCCCCACGAGAGGAAATTGAGTAAATGCGTCTCAAAGTGGTGGGAATATCGCTTGAATGTTCTGTAATTAGGTATGGTTTGGGAATGCTTATTTGTTAATTATTTCGTCTTATTCCTATTTATTTAACTAAGGAGAAGCGTTACCAACAACGGGTGGTGGGACGTGGACGTTGGGTTGTGCCCCACTACTATTTGAATGTATTGTTGCTTCCATCGCGTCTATTGGCCGCAAGATCGAGCAGAGTCGCCGCCTGGCGGCAACTGGCGGAAGAGGCGAAGTGTGGATTGCTCCGTGCGTCGTCTGCTAGCCACGTCGTGTTTTTGCGTGCGCGTACATCGCACACGTTCTCAAAGTTTGGTATGTAAGCGCGAGTGTGACTGTGTCTACGTATGTCTGACACAACGTACGAAAGCATTTGGTCTTGCACTGCTGCTAATGCAATGTAATAAGATCGGCGAGTGCAACTTTCCAGAGGGCTGTTTATTGCCGTCGTACCCTCCATTCAGCAGAATGATTTCTAGTGGATGCTGCTTTCTGTTTCAAGCACATTGCAAAATGCGCTTCGCATTTTCCTAAACGGAACGACTGTTAAATGATGTTATTTTGCAGCGTGTCATAGCAACGCGGTCGTAAACAAACAAACAGAAAAAAACCACGCTCTACGTCATGCACTTGCGTGCTGCTTGTAGGTGTACAACTACGGCGCTGTATTTTATCGATCGTGCGAGGAGCCTCAATTGCATCTATCTGGCAGTGGTACCACTACACATAAATATTACAATAACATAAACTGACACATCGGTACTAAAACTGTACTTTAAAAAATAGAGCTACCGTGCACAACTGTGTGCTTAGGTTAAACAACGCATTAAACAGCCCAAACATTAAAAATTAAATTATACGGGATGCCTTCTATGTAGTGTATAATTTCACTGAAAATTTCATCTTTTTTACATTGTCTTGTAGGTTTGTGGGGAATTATTAGTGACCAATGTAAGGCAGTGGTCATTTTTGTCTGAAAGAAAGAATATGGCAGCATATCCACGGGGTGAATGATGGAGAATGGGGCGAAGCATCCGTCCATCCATTCGTTCTTGCTTCCTTCCGTCCATGCGTCCGTCTGTGTGACCGTCCGTGCGTCCGCACGTCCATCCGTGCGTCCATCCCTGCGTTCGTCCATGCATCCGCCCCTGCGTCCGTCCATGCGTCCATCCGTCCGTGCAGCCATCCGTGAGTCTGTCCATGCATCTGTCTGTGTGTCCGTTCGTCTACCTAGTCAACACTCCAAGTACCATCATCTCGCATCTTCTCATCATATATTCCTTATATCGAAGCACCGCCACCCAGCGGACATTTTAAGGACTGAACGAGAGGAGGCACACGCACACTTTCTTACGGCTTGCGCTTCGTGTGTACTTCCCACCTTTAACCACCTCGAGTTCATAGTATATACTAGTTCACTGTATTCTCATGGCTTGCGGCCCAACGCTCGCTAAACCTTTCTAAAAACCGAGGAGGTTACGCCCAGCGAGTATAACGTAGCAACCCTCTCTTGTCAGATAGTGCTCAATGTACGTGCTATAAGGAATGAGAGACAGGAGAATTCTGGGTTTAGTTAACGTGCACGCCGCGAATTTTTTCTTGTTCAACAACGCACAGGGGAAATTCTCCCACCGGAACCACCTTGCAGGTCAAAGCTTAAGACATGTTACGTACTAGGACGAGGGCTGAACGGGTGCCGCTGTAAACAGCTTCATTCCTAAAAGTGCGATTGGAAACTCTACGTAAATCCAATAACCTTTTTCCTAAATTGCGTTGCATGCGTGGTTGGTGTTTCGACTGCCTAATATTCTTGATACGATAATGGTGAAGATCGCGTACCGTAACACCGCTCCCGTCCGCCTCTACGGAGGGAGTCGTTCCTTGCGCTTTGCCTGGGTAACAGACGCGTTCATGTATATTATACCTTGTTGACTGCGCAAAAACGGCGTTCTTGATCGAGTAAAGACTGCGTTTAATCCTCGTAGATTTACGAACATCACACGCCCGCTCATGACCGATCGGTGCCAAGATTTCTGTTGCGCATTGTTGCCTTCGGGTCCCATAAAAATATAGCGTGAGCGTCTCCAGGAAGTTCTTGCATCTCTAAAAGAAGGAAAACAATGATGCCGACCAAGTATGCACAGAAATTCAGGAAATTGTTTCTTCGCGTTGTTCCTATCGCCATGTATCTGCTCGGCAGCACTTTTTTTTCCCCGAAATAAATGTGAACGCTTCAAAGAAGCTTCGCGTTATTTCCCTCAAAAATGAACATTTTGTTTAGTTCTTCCCATATAAATGTAAGATTTATTGCATGGTGGTCGTGTGGAAAAAGTCCGCTGTGGCGGAAGGTTCAAGCGAATCATTCATTGCCACCGCGAAAACGTGGGGCGCTCACTCACTTGAAGAAACGAAGAGAGGTCAGTCAAGTGGCAGAAGCAGCGTTATGTGTGAATGACTGAAAGTGTCCTCTGAAAGTCGACCGAAGGGCGCCTTAACTGTGCTGATGCGGTTAGAATGAAACGGGCAAATTGCCATCATCAGCGCTGTGGTTAGATGCTTGGGACAATTTGTACACAGATGAGATTGTTGATAAAACATTTAGGAAGCATTTATTGGCTCAAAAAGAGTAATCGACCACTTGATGAAAGCATGAAACCATAAGGAAGCGATTTTTTTAAGAAGGAAAGCCTATCAGTTGCCGCACAACTGCGACTATGTAAGAGCCAATTAAGGGGTCTACTTTCGGCGTTATGGATTTCTTTTTATAACTTCCTGCTACAATTGTCTGGCTGACAATTTACTTTTCTTGACCCTTCCTCCACCTTGCAGGATTTCTCGGAACCGATCTTCAGCACTTATTGTCTTTCACCGTGGCCTCTATGAATCACCCCCAGACGCCCACATATATAGCTGCCTGCTGGGTTGGTCGCGTGGTATTTTCAATGAACTTAAGTTCTCTTACGCCACCATGTTGGAAACTCATTATTTACTTCGCAGATAGGTCACGAGATAAATGACGAACGTGTTTCGCGTTTGTTCTGTTTACGCAGCGAAGATTTCCCTGGCGGAAAACTAGATATTTCTTTGCTCCCACTTAACCCTCCCCTCTTTTTCATTCTTACTACGTGCGATTCCCTCGACATTCGCAGTGGAAACACAATGGCCGCAAAGTGAAATGTGAAGATTGATCGCATTGTTTGGTGCGTCATATCTGTATGATTTTTTTCTTCATTTCTTTCTTTGTTTGTTTCTTTCTTTTTTTGTTTGCTTGTTTGTTGTATGCTGTGGTGGCGTGTAAGCTGGATTTCAACGAGATTCTCCGACGACGGCAGAACACATAGCTTTCGATGCCGACAGTCATATCTTCGTGACAGGACAGAAACGAAGCAAGCGATTTCGATCGCTTAGCTTCTCTCGCGCTAACTTTCAGCGAATATCTCGCGCCCTTATAGAAGCGATGCGCACTCACGATGCGAACTCATGAACACCTACCACAAATGTGGATGTCTTGAGCTTTTGAGCAATGTCTTGAGCTTTTCATACTCATGCACCTGCAGGCACGTAGCCACCAGGATTTTTCCTTGTGGAAGGGGGGGGGGGGTGTATTCAATGGCAGATTGAACGAATTTCGGGGGGGGGGGCATAAAAGCCCCCACCCCCCACCCCGCGTAAGTGTCTATGCACCTATAGCACTCCTGCAAGTGAGAAGGTCTATTTTAATGTAGTTTACTCTAGTTTCTGTTCGAGATGCTGTCAGCGCGAGATTTGAAATTTGGCATAGCGCTATCGAAGTGTTTCAAAGGAGAAGCACGTGACCCCAAAAATAGCTGTGTTCGCCAAGGCTTCGAGCCTTAAAAATATACAGGATCTCCATTTTCGGTTTATTCATTCATTCAGAATACAGAGGTTGCAGTTGAAAGTATGCAGACAAGGGTCCCGAAATTGGGAGACTGCAGTAAAGGCTCGGTTAACAATACCAATTAAAGGATTAATTTAACATCATCTAATATTACACAACGTAAGTGGAACGAAACAGTGGGAGTACCATAAAACTACAACGAATAAGCGAGATATCAAAAACACACTCAATGCGATACAAGTACGTAATAATCAGTTATATAAGTGGAATGAGCAGTTCACAGGAGAAAACCAAGCTTAAAATATTTAATATATACACTTTTACAAAATAAAAAAAAAATATTATTGTTGATTGCCTAGTTATACAGGATGACATTTTTAAGTTCTTGTTTGAATGTATGTAACGATGGCAATGATTTTAGTGAGTAGGGCAAGTAACTCAAAATTTTAATCACCGCGAAAGAGGATGTCATTTTGGTCATTTTGCCATAGTTGGTGTTACATTTAGGTAACAGAAAGTGGTGATTATGGGCGAACCTAGTGCTGTTGGGGTTAGTAAGCAGTCTAGCATCGATTAAATCAATCACAAGCTGTTTGTTGAACTGTTTAAATAGCATTAATATTAAGTGAAAATGAAGCAAGCCAGACACAGTGAAAATGCTGTTAGCCTGCAGGAGTGGGGCAGCATTAGAATAAAATGAACTGCTAATCGTAATGCGAATGGCGTGATTGATTGTGCTGTATTTTCCTCATACTAGTATTTATGTTTTTTTGCTATGGACATCGCACACGAAGGATGCTGCCGTAAGCCTGACGTATGGTACGGCTACAGTGAAGAATTGTGGCTTCAGTCGCAAAACGTGAACAATAATCACCGAAAGCATGTCCAAGGGGGTCATGAAAAGAAAGCTATACTGTTTAGTGTACAATTAGGAAGCCTTATGTTTCGTACGCACAAATGAGGAACGAATAAGCGAGTCAGTGCTAATTCCGTGCATATATTCATTCGGTTGAGCTAATCTTTTTTCTACTGCAAAAAAAAACAAAACAAAAAAAACGTGTCATATAGGTGACATACATGTTCTCACGAAGCTCTAAACACATTAAGCACGTTAGCTACAGTCCGGCTGGTTTTGAGAAGAGCGAAGATACTGAAGTCTGCACTTCTAAACAAGAAGATGCAGACAGATGACAAACATTTATGACAAGAAGAATTATACGCGCGTTGTGCACAGACGGCGCAACAGCGCGGTTGTGCTGTTTTTCAGTCTGGTGTAGGGGTTAATTTTAAAAACAAATCAGTGTGGTGTAGTGGTCATTGTGTCGGGCTCGCAATGTGCAATGCGTGGTCGAAAATTCGAGGTAATTATTTAAATGCGAAGCATTTCTTAGCGAACTTCGGCGACTTTGAGCGTATCTATCTATCTATCTATCTATCTATCTATCTATCTATCTATCTATCTATCTATCTATCTATCTATCTATCTATCTATCTATCTATCTATCTATCTATCTATCTATCTATCTATCTATCCGTCCGTCCGTCCGTCCGTGTGTCCGTCCGTCCGTCCGTCTGTCTGCCTGTCTGTCTGTCTGTCTGTCTGTCTGTCTGTCTGTCTGTCCGTCCGTCCGTCCGTCCGTCTCTCTGTCTGTCCATCCGCCTACGACTTTTAGCTTTTTTAGCCGTTTCGATACTGATATCGATACCAAACTTGGTATGGCATAACATGACTATATGAAGAACATATTTGACTAGTCATAACATGAAAATAAAGACATGTCTGTCATGATCCACATTTCATGATCCTGCAGCTCCTGCGCTGGTTTCATTCACATGGCATGTTAAAAAAACTGGAATGGAATTGCATGATTCCATAGCGAACACAAGCGACAGACCCTAACAAGAAAATCATGCCACGCGTGTAATGTAGCAACATGACTACATGCCACGCTCATGATGCGGTAGCGGCCGTTTCGCTAGCTTCACATATGCCAAATATGGTATTATGTGACGCCAATGGATGACGAAGTTATGTGACTGGTGCAAAAATGACAATCATGAGATGTCTGTCATGTGAGAACTTGACTAAATGCCGCAGTCAAGGCGCCAATACATTTCGGTGTGACGCAGTGCGCGTGCTCGCGGCGCTTATTTCGTCGCGTCACGCCGGCGTTGCCACGTCAGACGCCGGTCCTGCCATATACTCGCAGGCGTGCGCTGCGTTGCTTTGACGCATGCGCATTTCAGTGCGTCCAGCATCCCTCCGTCACGAAAAAATGGGAACGCAGTGTTGTCTGGGTAACGCATTGGCGCGAAATGCAGCTTGTCGCATTTCGCGCCGGTGTCCGTCGGGCCGCGCCGACGGACGCTGGTCGCGCTTGGCGTCAGGTATAGAGTGCTTGCGTTTTGCTAACGTTGCGTCGCTGTGCCTAGCGTGCGCGTGCGTCAACGCTACATTGGAGTATATAGCGCCCTTCATGAAGCGCTCGTGGCCGTTTCGCTAGCTCCACATATACTAAATTTGGTATCATGTGACGTGAATAGATGACGAAGGTAAACGACACATCCAAACATGATAATCATGACAGGGAAGTCATGTACGGCATCATTTACCTACACCTCGTAACGTTGTGCTGATTTTAAAGGGACATATCATTTTTTTCTCATTCGTGCTTCAGCATATGATCGATTCTCACTGTGCGTGGGATTTGCCAATTTTTTTATTTTTCTTTCCTTTTTTTGTCGTAGTGCTCGTATTTAGCCATCCTTACGATCCCTGCGCGAGGAAACCTGTCAAAAACAATTAAAAGCCTGATTTCGACCCAAGTTCTGCAATTCTTTTTTTTTTTTCGTGAGGTGTACGGCTACTCTATTTGTTGGAGTCACGCTATTTTGCTTTGGGCAGCGTTCTGTTTCTCTGTTGAAGGGAAGTGCTTTGGCCCATTCTGGGGGAATCTACTGCACTCTGCAGGTGATTTGCTCTTGAAATAAGAGTGAAATATGGGACAAGAAAGTACTTTCCCAAAAAGAGTACCCAGCACTGTCTTGGTTTTTAGAGTGTTCAGCGAGTTAGGTTCTCGACTCACTGAAACTGCGGAAACCGCAGCTCTCCCCGGAACGGCCATATTCTCTTACACCAGCGCTTTGTAGAGTTACGTGAGTTCGCATACGAAACAGTGAGCGACCAGCCTTGCTTCGTGAAGGTTGAAATTTTCTGCCGTCGCTTTCATTGCTTCGCTGGTGTAGTGAAACTGTGATTTCTTTCCTGTTTTTTGTGCTATAAACTCCGAATATCGAAGTCATTCGATGATCCCTCGGCAATGTGGTTCAGGAGTAATTGAAGTGCTAAGGAAACAGAATGTCACTCAGACTATGCACTATGTGTGTAGAATCCCGGACCCAAAAATAATTCCGAGTGTATTCAATATTCCTCTCAGTCCGCTTCAGCCGCAGACATATTCCATCTTTTTATGAGGTGGCGGCCAGGCACGGCCTGAGATGCCTCTGTGAAAAAAGATATATACTATTTTTCACTTGAATAAAGTTGTTACTCTCTCACTCGTTTTGCAGTCCTAAAAATTATACCATGGTTGTATTTAAGGCCATGCGTGTCCAGAAATGGGGGTTCATGCCGGTCCTCGCAGAAGTCCTCGATTGTTCAAAGTGACTCCGCCCGTGCCCACAAACAGAACGCGTTCCACAATGAATGCGATAAATGTGCAGCACTGCGCCGGCGGTCCTCGCGAGCAGCGTTCGCCTAATGGCTCCTCGTAAATGTTCTCGCGCGGAAATCGTTTTCCGATTGAATATTCGTTGACAAAAAAGGATAAAAAAAGTGCGTACAAGCGGGTTGAATGAGCTTGCTCTGTCGGCCTGTAATGATGTTGAAGCTCGCGACCTCTGCACTGCGCCACGATGGACACGGCATTTATTGCAATTTTAGAGTGCACTATGCAAATAGCCTTCATCACTGGCGGCATTTGACGTGTCTCTGCAGTCCAAAGAAGCGGAATAGCGGAGCCGCCTCCATTTTTCAAATGCAAGCCCTGTATTTTGTGCCCGTAAATGCGTCTCACTGCACGCAACCTTTTGGAATGATGGCTTCTACGTAAGGAAGCCTTGTCACCTGCGCATTTGAATTATGCACTTTAATGAAGTAAAATTCTGAAGAAATGAAGTATATGTCTCACGAGACAAGAGGTTTGCCTGATTTAGATGCAAAACCGCTCTTTTACTAGCCTTTGTAACGCTGTCTCTCCGCGCGTCCGTACGAACGCGCCGCAATGCGCTCCCCCCGCCGCAGGTGTTAGAGCGGTGCCAAGTAGGTCATGCCGCAGCGGCGCGTTCATGTCACGCTCCCCTCGCAGTTCGCGCTGACGTCACTCTCTCCCTCACCCGCCCCGCGCTCTCCGCAGCGGCCGCTCGCTAGCGCCGGTCAACCCGTGACGCCACCCTGTGCCAAGCAGCACTAGTACTTACTAAGTTCGGTTTACTAACTGTTTGTCTCATATATTACAAACCGGTTAGTAAGTGAGGTTAGTAACGGGGATGTTTGTAGCAGTTTTCACGTCCCCCATCACCAACGCAGTTAGTAATGGTTACTGATGCAGTTAGTAACAGTTGCTAACAAAAAAATCTACTTGGCGCGATATTTTGCCTCACGAATCACCCGTTTTATGACGGTCCTATTAACGAGCATCAACATTTCGATATATCACTGAGGAATTACGCATATTATGTCATTAAGGAGAACAGCACACATGAGAAGTATGGTTCCTAAGTGATTCCAAGAGTATTTATAGCCGTAACTTCATCGCGTTTTCAACGCGTCTCGTGTCTGCGTTTCAAACAAACGTTTACTCCAGTAAACGCTACACCGAGAGAGTGAAATAACGTTAGGGAGTTTTAAAATACCGTTTCCCAGCACTGCGGGCGTCGCGGGCGTAGCGGGCACCATATTAATTTAAACATAACGTTTGCTCTGCTGCAAACCGCAACGCATGATCGCAGCGACACCGTAACCTCGAAAGCAGCGTTAGCGGGCCGCATGTGGGCTGCGATCGCTGCACGATATTTCGGATTTTGTGCTCGCGGGCTGCAAACGCGAACGCCGACTCGCGTTACGACGCGTGCGCAGTGGCAGCGACCACACCGCAAGGGCTCGCCGTCCTAGCGTGCGGCGATCGGGGCCCGCGAGGCCCGCAAAGTGCTATGAGTAGCCTCCGTGCATTTCGGTTTGTGGTCTGGGCGAAAGTCCCTAGACTTTTCCCTAAGGGGAACAAACGCTATTCTTAAACTCATATGGCGCCCGCTATGCCCGTGACGCCTGCCACCCCTGCAAACGCCATTCTAAATCTCCCTGTTTATTTGCACCCGTATAGGATGACGGGGGAGGAGGCTTCGGCCTCTGCCTTTGATCATCCCCCTAGCCATCGGCATGAATCCTCTGGGACTCGGCGGCGGTCAGGGCGAGACCGATGACTTGACGCTGTTCTTCGGCGTCGTGGCTGTGTAGTAAGGCCTCCCAGGATTCTACGTTTCTATTTGGATCATTTTAGGATGGGCATGTCCAGACCATGTGCACTTAACCTGCCGTGTGCACATCTGGTGTTAAACACTTCCGGGTGCCGTTTAGTGCACAGGTGAGAGTTTGGAAACCCCCCAATTTGCAATTTTCGCCACATAGTATCCTCCTTTTTGTCGAGCTGTTTCGTTGCCTATGGATAAATATTACGGTGAAATCGATAGAGTCACGTGATTTTCTGAAACATTCGTAGTTCGTCTCTTGCGGAAAGGGGTTGCTCGAGCGGAGGTGGCGAGTTAGCGGTAATCGACCTGATAGTGAGTCCACGGGCGATCGCGTGCGGCTTCTCATTTCTTTTCAGTCCTTGATGGGCCAGGGACCACATGAGTGATATTCGCTCTGCGGGTACTGGTCCTTGTCGAGGTTAGCTTCAAAGTGTTCTTCCAGCACCCGCGTCGACGCCCGTTTTAACCGGTTCAACGCCGTGCATACCGGTGCTGCTTCGCAATAAAGTTTTTCTGTCTGCCTTCGCATCCCATCAGGGTTCCCTTCTGGGAGATGGTTCATAGTTTTTGTTTTTGCCGTCTGGGGCGATTTTTCAAACTATAGAGCTTCCGGGTGAGTCGAGAAGTGCGTGGCACTCCATCCCACTTTGATGCCCGCCTTCCAACTGGTCATCTCCGAATATTGCGGTGGTTATTGCACTCTATGCAAAGTATCTCGGCGACGTCGCGTATTCACGCCAGTTCGACAAAAGATTGCTTCGAAAGGTTGGTCTCAGAGCGGTGGCGTCTTCTTTTTCGTGAGATTGAGCGCAGGTTGGAGAGTTCTATACGAGGCGATCTCATTGCACGGAGATGCCGAGTTGTCCCTTCCGTTGCGAGGTGGCAGCTGACGTTTTCACGGAGCACTACATTTTCACTCGCCTCCTGTTCTGTCGCGTTAGTTTCATCAACCGTATCGAATACGTGAGGGCGTCGCTGGTCCACGATGAAGAGAAGCTGGGCATGGGCGTGTCGTGACTCCGTTGTCCTCGGCAAGCCAACCTGCTCTGACGGTGCGTTTTTGATGCCACCGCGTCTAGGATCCAACTAAAGGTAGCCGACCAGTATACGCAACCTACATCGCATAACATGACCTGCTTCCGCCCTGATATTGCAGTTTGTATGCCTTAAAAATGCCGCTCCCATCTAGACTTTCTTTCTTCCTCCATCGCCCACACGTCGCATTTGCCGCAATTATGCGGAGGCGGTCTCCCATCACAGTTGCGTGCGGGTGGCACAACGTCGTTTTATAGCAATAAGTGCAAGGGTAGCTTGCGTTCTGCTCACTTGAGCTCTCACCCAGAGTAGAAGTGGGACTTGAGTGAAGCGCCGCGCTGCGGCAGTGTCATGCAGGTGAGGCCTTCGGTGGTCACTATGGCCTGCGTGCGGCAGCATCTGACATGGCGAGCGGAGAGACCGTAATCGCGTCTCTAAACTTAGCTCGCCTGTCTCTCGACGTCGCCCTTCCCGCCCTTGGCAGCTGCAGCTGAGATTTCGTGCGCTCCAATCCCGTGGCTAAATTGGAGCGCCGGGTGTCGCCGTCCGCTGCGCCGCCGAATTCTCAGCCCCCAACGTGCATGCGCCGATATATGCCGCTGAGCTACGAGCGAGCGAGCGGCACTCGCGGTATCTGCTGAATAGAGTGGCCGCAGGAATGCACTTTGGGCGAGAAGGCGACCCGTCTGCCGCATTTATATACTTAAGAAGCATGTTCGTGATGAGTGCACAGCCGGCCTGGCATTCTTAAAAGAGGGCGAGTGTCGTTAGACTACTGCTCTGTGCAATGTCCGGCCTGTAGTGCACATTATGTTGCCGAAACCACTTTTGATCCATTTATTGTGCTCTATAATTGGTCCGTCATGACTGTAGATTCCAAGTTTCCGTTTTAGTAGGTGCTGGCGCTGAGTGAATGATTCCAAACGCACGAAAGAAAATGTGGACATTGAAGTCTTCTCGTTATGGCTGCTGAATCACAACCATCCAAGGGGATGCGTCAGTTGTGATATATGGGCTGTATGGCCAATAGACAATAGCTTCTGTCTGGGAGCACTATGCATGAAAGTTTTTTTTTATGCCTGTCAGGTATGATAAAAAGGAAGTACATTTTCGCCTAGTTTGATCAAGCGTGTCGAAGGCCCGAGACAATGTTACAAATCGGGGTCAGTCATCCACTGAGGCACTTCTCGAAACAAGAAGGTGCGGCTTTTTGCAGTCGGAAACAACGATTCTTTTTGGCGGCATAGCTGCTCTAGGGAGAGCTGTGCATTCCGTCTTCGACAAGCACGCCACACGTTCACTCAGTGATCTCCGACATTTATCCTGCGCAGCAGGCAATGAACGATGCGGCGAGGTGGCACGCGAACTAGGAGAATAAACTTCAGTGGCACTGGATGCCGTGGCGGATGTTTCCTATCTCTTTATCTAGACACAAGCCTTTGCTATACGTTAAGGCCTTTCGTATTAACAGCTCTTCGCAGCTGCGTACTAAGCGAGGGTGCTTGCCTGTAGTGCCTTGTGAGACATGGTGTAACAATCTTTGTTCTGGCGCGTCTGCAGTAAGCGCCCCTTACGAGAAATCCAGTGTGGCTCGGCTTTATATAAAGACTTATTCAGTTGAACGAAACGCGGCTGGAACTGTTGCGTTCCATCATTTGATTCCGTGTTCATCAACACACTAAGTCACTAGTGGGTGTGTCTCCTCTGGCCCTTTTTCTGAAATTTTTGCGTGTGTGTATTACGCGCACACATACAAACGCATACACGAGAATTTAGCTCAGGCCGTGCCCAGGAAAAGAAAAAATATGACTGCTCATTCTGTGTTGCAGAGCGCCACTACACGGGCAACGATAATGAAACCTTTGGAATAAGAACGTCAGCAAAAATAAAGCCGAACTACGCGGTGTATACACGTGCGCGAATAAAAAAAAAGCATAGGTAAATCAAGAATAATTGAGTAGATAGCTTCACGAACGATGTTGTATCTTTGATATGCGCGTCATTGCTGGTAGAAACAGTCTGGAGGAATTTATCCAACAAGCGCCAGCGATAACTTGAGGGCCGGGCAGATATGAAAAAACTTCAATCAGGCATGTAAGTGCGCCTGCTGTAGCTCAGAAATGGCGACGGTGCATACAGATGGAGACTCATATTCAAACGTATAGAGTTCCCCCAGTCGGATCTCAAAAGACGAGGCGCTCAAGCCATGACTTGCGATGTTAAAAGTATGTCCAGGTCCCCTTTTTACTACGTTGTTTATCATTCGTGGGTAATAGAAAGCTGTGTTTGTGTAAATGCTGTTATGCTCAGACAACAAAGCTGTGCGCTTCTTAAGCCTCGGTAAAAAAGGTGCAGCTCAGATGAGCTTGGTAATCACTCATCACTAAATGCCAACTGTACACGCACCGGCAGCCACCAGTTTTTAAGCCAGCATCAGAGAGAATGGGAAAGTTCACAACGAGTGATAGGTTACATCATTGTGTGATGAACATTTGTTATCGATTAAAGTGTGCTACAGGAGACCTTGATAGGAAACAGTTGGTGCGGGAAAATATGCAAAGAATTCATTACCAGCCATGATTTAATCATCTCCTGTGCGCTTCGTGACTGAAAAAAAAAAATATCGGAATGTGGAACATGACCGCCTGCAGCTGTTTTAAAACGAACTCAGCCAGCGTCAGAGAAAGTCGTCGTCGTTAACGAGTTAAAGCCACTTCCAGCACCTGCAGCATTCCAGTGAGTCACTCGAGGTATGTCGTACGTAGTACGTTCACCACCATAATGGATGCACGCGATGTGCTGTCTCCAAGATGTCAAAATGAAGTACGAACGGCGCGATATTCACGTGGAAACACAAAGGAGCAGACACAGACAAGTGCTGGCTAGCAACTGAATTTTTACTCATTTAAGATGAAAGAAAAATATATACCAAAAGACTCGGAAGAAATATCAAGTAGGACAAGATTTCTTTCGAGGCATGATTACATGCGCTCTTCCAGAAAAGATAATTATTTCGTCTGTAAACAGACTGATGCCACGCAAGATAAACCTTCTTCATAATAACCAAAGGCAAAAGCTTCACTTTAATACGTGAGCGTAGTTACGGAATCTGGATCAGCGAATTCTTTCCTGACGTATCAGTTCGCGACTTTGGCCCGCTGACTTACGGGACGGGCGTGGTTCGGTGAGTGTGTACGATCAGAAGAGAGGCAGCTGCAGCGGGCCCATTTCGCAAGCGGCGGCGCGCTCTTCTCTCGAGGGCGCGCAGCCAGACACGTGACGTAACTCGCGCGTTTTTATTAATAGGATCACTCTTTCCTGGTTTCCCTTTCCCTCGGCCGCTGACGTCACGGAGCCCGCTCGCGTAATGGACAATTTGTGCCCTTCCGCCTCGTCGCGTCCTCGCATCGCTGGCTTTGGCGGCTTCCGCCGCGCATTTCGCGCGTGCCTCGTTCTTCCCGTCGATCACTTCTCGCTTGTCGAGTAACTGCCCACGCTGTCACTGACCTTTCTGTTTTGTGGCTCTGCTCGAACGCCAGCCTTTCTTGCGGGTCTCGGTCAGATCCTGTTGAGCAATTCACCTTGGAGGATTTATCGCGTCGCGGTGCGTTGAGCGGCGGTGTCTGTTGCTCATTCCCGTCGGAGACGCGTCTGCTCTCGCCTCTGAAGAAACCGTGCAGGCGAAACACGATAATATTATTCGTAATTAATCATCGTCTGTTTTTTGAGCGCTTTCGCCGCAAATTCTGCCGCCAGTACGTGAATATTTCGAGTATGCGCATCCTTTAGCGAGCGTGAGAATGGCTCTGTGACGCGTCCTCCGCGATAAAACAGTTGGTCGTGCGGAATACCGCACTCTCTATTCCTTCAGGGCGTGTCCAGTGGTTGTTGCTACGCGCGCGAAAGAATCATGCTTTGTCGAGTGTTCTCCCTACGTGACGTTTGCTAATCGAACGTACGCTTACGCATATTTAGCAACGGCGCAAAAAAAAAAAAAAAAAACACGGCACACAAAACGATGAGAACACGACGATGGGCTCCGGACTCGCGACTAATCGCTTATTCACGCCGACTCACGCATATATACAGGTAGTGGTCACGAAAACCAGGTGATACAACAAGCAAGGTGTTGTTTGCCATGCTTTCCTATTGAAATAAGATAT
The DNA here is from genome assembly GCF_013339725.1 of Rhipicephalus microplus. Lineage (NCBI taxonomy): Eukaryota > Metazoa > Arthropoda > Arachnida > Ixodida > Ixodidae > Rhipicephalus > Rhipicephalus microplus. The sequence goes on along the minus strand of NC_051165.1, from coordinate 229,613,874 downwards.
TTGTTTTTCTTACATGGCGATAGACGAAACGCTGATACATGAGTTAGTGTTACAAATGTGCAAAGCCTGTATAATCTCCCTAAACTTGGCGACAACTATTCTTGCCACTGAAAAACTACTCTCACACCAAATCGACCTGCCACGTTTTTCAATGTTTGTGTCATCTTATGCATATACGGTGCTACAGCTATGTTCTTGTTATTTTCCAGGCTTCTGTTTTTTTCTATATCCATTTCCTTCACACTTTAGTGGTTTAATTAACTTCTCACACACTCTGATTACTACATGTTCCGGGAAGCCAGCGTACACCAACCGACCTGCCTGTCTGGAGACGCTTTGCTTAATCCTATGACGGCATGTCTTCTATAGACACGCGCCCTTAAGCCTGAAGTGGCTTTCGCCCTGTGAGAAAGATAAATGTCTTATTTCAATAGGAAAGCTTGACAAAACCTTGCGTGTTGTATCACCTGGTTTTTGTGACCACGTGCCTCTATGTATTCGTGGGTCAACGTAAATAAATAAAAGATTACACGCGAGTCCGGCACCCGTCCTTGAGTTCTCATCGTTTTGTGTGCCGTGTTTTTTGCGCCGTTATTATTTAAAACTCACATAAACTCGCCCAACTGTCAGTGCTACTAAACGTTTACGCATGCTGGACTAAAACACTGTCATTAAAAAAAGATTACCCAAAACGACATCACTTACATAACAGCATAGCGAGAGAAACGTGACACGACAGTTCAAGCAAAACATTCTGATGACCAGTATACTTGAGAGGACTTCGAGATGTCACTAAAAATCCTTAAAAGAGCACAGTTATAGTTCGTAGCAGTAAGAGCGCGAACACGTAACAAAAAAAAAACAGGAATGTACAGGTGCCCATTTCAACTAATGGCTTCCTTTTAAGGCACCTTACACAATTACGAGAATGCTCCGCCGATATGTGACAAGATTTCGCCGAAAGAATACAAAACGTGAAAAAAAAAAAAGGATTTCAGTATCACGTGCGCTACCATTTGTGGACATGTATGGTTTTCGATTGCAAACACCCGTAAATAACGTCTAGCGGTGTGCAAACGAGGGCCTGCTTCCGACTGACTTCCGACATGCATGCCCTTGGAATTGGTTTACAGTGCCTCAGCGTGTATCAAAAGTCGTTGACCTTAGCCGTGTGATGCCTTCGTCGGCTGAGGACCGCTGCGGTAAATTCTTCTGGCGTCATATGGTGTGAAAATGGCAAAAACTGGAGACGCCGAGATGACATGACGAGTAAAGAAAGTGTTTTTATAATCGGCGATGATAAAAACGTTCGTCGAGAGCGTAAAGAAATGGTCAGATGCAGGAGGCAAACCGATTTCCAACGTTTAAGTGCTGTCGAAATAAAGAAATCACAGCATATCCACGGAGTGAATGATGATGAGCGGGGCGAAGCGTCCATCCGTCTGTCCATCCGTCCGTTTGTCTGTCTGCTCGTCCATCCATTCGTGAACCCGTCCATAAGTGCGTCCGTCCGTCCATCCATCCATGCGCCCGTCTGTCAGTCTGTTTGTCAGCCTGTCTGTCTACCTGATACTGCCGGTTACACCTGACGCAGGACAAGGTTAGACTAAGAGGAGCTTCACCCTTAAACTAAAGCGTATGTATGTATGTATGTATGTATGTATGTATGTATGTATGTATGTATGTATGTATGTATGTATGTATGTATGTATGTATGTATGTATGTATGTATGTATGTATGTATGTATGTATGTATGTATGTATGTACGTACGTACGTACGTACGCACGTACGTACGTACGTACGTACGTACGTACGTACGTATGTATGTATGTATGTATGTATGTATGTATGTATGTATGTATGTATGTATGTATGTATGTATGTATGTATGTATGTATGTACGTATGTAAAACATGTGTGTGTGTGTGTGTTGCACCGGGTATAGAACGGATCCGCTGTAATCAGCCACAACGACCTAATTTCGACCACCTTAATTTTTCGATGTGCACCTGAACCTTTTGGCTACCTTCTACTGAGTCGCCCAACGCCATATCGGCCGCAGTAGCGGGGTTCACCTCGTGGGTCATACTGCACGCCGCCCCCTCGCGGAAATGTTCACCGGCAACACGGGAACGGCGCCGCTGGTTCAAGCGTGCCTCGCGCTGGCAGGTGGCGCACAGATGCTGAGCGCACAACGGAAATAGAAGGCGGCCGGAAGCACTCGGCGTGAGTGGATGACGAAAGAGCCGTATCATTCTGCAAGGACTGCGAATGCAATAGATTGCGAATCGCAAATGAGAGTATACGAGGGGACATAGCGAGAAAGGAGACGGCTGCAATGGCATTGTGGTAGTCCCGCAATTAAGTGGTGCTTTTCAGGGTAAATGCTTTTCGTTAACATGACTTCTTTCCCACTTGCCTGCTCCATTCAACTCGTTATGGCCGATGTTCAAACTGCTTAGAAATGTGTTCCGCCAGTTAACTGTAATAAGTGCCCTTGTTTCAAAGCGGCCATCGCATTATTCCACGTCTTAAGCATCTGCTAAGCACCTCCGGGGCACTCACGCTTCAGCGCTTGCTGTTCCGTGCTTTTTGTTCGGTTTTATTCGTTACTCTCGGGCCTGCCCGCTAACGTGCACGTTATTTCTTCCACTTCTCAAGCAGTGAAAACACACAATGATGAGTGGAGTGTTACTCCGTAAAATGGACGGCTGATTTCATTCATTGTGTGCCGGCTTCTTGTGGTGTCCTGGCGTTTTCTTCCTCTTTTTGTTTCTACGAAAGCGTAATGAAATCGCATTGCTGGTAATCATAAATACCTCAAATGGCAGTGGCCAAGAGAAATTTTTTTGTTCGTCTACTTACCCCCTTTTATGTTTTTGGTCAGCTGTACGAGCTACGCGGCCGAATGCAATGCAAGAAAAAATATGATAAAGCGTGTCTTTGAGAACTTCTCTGATATAGGTGAGCTGTTAACACGTCGCAACTTCGCTCATTCTAATGAACTCCCGCTTTAATATCGTTCTGAGAACTTTCCAAGTGTCGCAAAGCGTGACAAATAACGCGACCGGAATTATTGCCGTATTCGCGATTGCGTGCACTTAGACCAACGTGCCGGGAGGGGATCGTTCGTGGTCGTGGCTTGCCTCGTCGTTCCAGAGCACTGTTACACAAACTATAAGAGTCGCCTCTGTGCTTTAGCGCGAACGGTTAGGCCGTCAAGGGCGGGTCGAAAATCCTTTGTGCGCAGCGTGTGGCTCCTGCGAAACACTTGACTATATTCTAGTACGTGGTCCCACATTTGTTACGCAGCGGGCTTTGATTGAGGATTCAACGTCCTTCGTGACCATAGAGGATTCCGTCTTTCCTAGAGGTTTTGTTTCTGGACTCGACTAGTACCTACGAGCTGTACTGGCTTTCCTGGACCGAACAGGCCTGGCCACCCGCTGATAGACGCTTCTTTTTTCGTGTTTTACCTATGCTTGTCTGCGTCTTTCGACATTTTTTTTTCTTTACTTCCCTAGCTGTCCTCCTATCTTAATTCTCTTTCGTCATCCCGAAAGAGTAAGCAGGCGTATGTGCCCCTCGCGGTGGCAGTCGTCAGCTTTTTCTCTCCCTCCTTTCTCTGTGGCCTTGGATGTCTGCGTATGCAAATCAAATACTAACAATAATTTTTATTCCTAATGTATTTGCATTCGCGTACCGAAGATTGCTTCATACAAGTCATCGCTTCCGTAGTCGCACGAGAAACAAATCGTAGGAACTTGCGACCGGGGAACTGCACTTGTATCCAAAGGTGTGCTGATTGATATGTGGGGTTTAACGTCCCAGATCCAAAGGGGAGCGTTCCTCCTCTAACGAAGTGATCGTTTTTTTTTAATTCGAAGCATTTCTTAGTGAACTTCGGCGACATTGCGCATATCTATCTATCTATCTATCTATCTATCTATCTATCTATCTATCTATCTATCTATCTATCTATCTATCTATCTATCTATCTATCTATCTATCTATCTATCTATCTATCTATCTATCTATCTATCTATCTATCTATCTATCTATCTATCTATCTATCTATCTATCTATCTATCTATCTGTCTGTCTGTCTGTCTGTCTGTCTGTCTGTCTGTCTGTCTGTCTGTCTGTCTGTCTGTCTGTCTGTCTGTCTGTCTGTCTGTCTGTCTGTCTATCTATCTGTCTATCTATCTATCTATCTATCTATCTATCTATCTATCTATCTATCTATCTATCTATCTATCTATCTATCTATCTATCTATCTATCTATCTATCTATCTATCTGTCTGTCTGTCTGTCTGTCTGTCTGTCTGTCTGTCTGTCTGTCTGTCTGTCTGTCTGTCTGTCTGTCTGTCTGTCTGTCTGTCTGTCTATCTATCTATCTATCTATCTATCTATCTATCTATCTATCTATCTATCTATCTATCTATCTATCTATCTATCTATCTATCTATCTATCTATCTATCTATCTATCTATCTATCTATCTATCTATCTATCTATCTATCTATCTATCTATCTATCTATGCCTTTACGACTTTCAGCTCTCTCGGCCGTTTCGATAACAGTATCGATACTAAGCTTGGTATGGCATAACATGACTGTATGAAGAACCTATTTAACTAGTCATAACATGAAAATCATGATATGGATGTCATGAATGTCATGAATTGCATATCATGGTCCTGCAGCTGTTGCGGTGGTTTTGTTCACACAGCATGTTGCAAAATCGGTATTGTATGACATGATTGCATGGCCAACACAAGCGACAGACCCTGACATGAAAATCATGAGATGCGTATCATGTAACAACATGACTACATGCCATACTCATGATGCGCTGGCCGTCGTTTCGCTAGCTTCACTTATACGAAATTTGGTATTACGGGACTTGTTTTCGTTCAGTAGTTATCTTCTTTTCCACCCGTGTAGCCATTTGCGCTAAGTTCATTCCTATACTGTATTCAGATAAGCAAGCCATTGTTTATAACGCTTTGCTTTGTTATTTCTTGTTTCACGTTCCTTGTTTATTATTTCATTCATGTTGTGTTGATACTTATGTATCTATATAACCCGTACGTTGCTCCGCAATTATTTTTATTTATATCACACCTATCACGCTATCCTTCCGGAACCTGCGAGGAACTCAGATGAATGAATATTATTAGACTGCACGTAGTGGCTACAAGAGGTCGCTGTTCATGACAAGAGGGCCTTTCCCGCACCGATCGATGTTTATTCTTCTCTTTTTCTTTTTCTTCGTTCATCACCACCGTCATCGTCATGCCTGTTCTAAATCCAATGCGTGAAGCAGGCCTCTCCCAACGATTTTTATACCACCAGTGGCTTGGCTAACTGATCTCACTTTATACCTCCACATTTCTTTATTTCGTCGCTCTGCTTTATTCTTGGCGTCCATTCCGGGTTCCCGACTGACCATCTGTTACATCTCCTTCACACTGATCAAGCTATTCGGATCCATTTTGCAATGTATTTATCAAGCTTTCAGTACGACGTTACTCTGTCGACAGAAAACTATCATAATGATAAACCCGTTCTCGGTCTTCGTCGTCTTGATCTTTTGCTTCGCTCCTTAAACACCTGCGCTGGTTTGTCCGGCGCAGGTGTTTAAGGAGCGAAGCAGAAGGCGATTATCCGCAGGCGAGTATCACAACCACTCGGGATTTTTTGTTTGTTTCTTTTATTTACAGGCATAGTAGCAGACCGTATACCCTAGCCTTAGTGTAGTGAAGGAAAGGGAACAAGGGGGAGAGAAGGCAGTGAAACATAGCAAAAGGAAACAGAGAGACATAGAAGGAGAGGGAGGGAGAAATAGAAATAAAATCGAAGGCAGAACAGAGAAAGTTACATAGAAAGAGCAAAAGAGAAAAAAGGGGAGAAAGAAATAGAAGTGATACAAAAAGTGTAGCAAAAAAGAAAGGGACAGGAGGAAAGGAAGAAACAAAGGGCAGCCAAGGAGCTCCGCACTTTGTTGAGGATTGACGCTGCGCCGTGCTCTCTTGAGGGCTGCAGAAATTAGGCGTCTCTTTACTTTCTCTAACCATAATAACTACTTGTGCGAAGCTGCCCCAATCCCTTGTTTTTAATACCTGCTCCTCTTTGTTCGATCGCGTTGTTCTTCATCTTCTTCGGCATGGACAGTTCACTTCCGTTTGATGATTTCTACAGCCGGGGATTCAAATATTTCTCGAGCGAATAATAAGTGGCGAAAGGGGCAAGAAAGCCCGCATGGACGTCCTCAGCGTTGTTTCTTTTCGTCGGAGACGCGAACGATGCCGAGACCAGTTCGAAACGGGGATAGAAAGGTAATCCACTTAGCGGCGTGATTATCCATCATGCGCGGCACAAAGCGGGTCGCTGCTGCAGACTGGGAAGCCTCGGTCTAAGTGGATTCGCCCGTAAACAGTGGCGGCCCCCGCATGTTGGCCGTCGCCAAAGTGGAAGATATGAAAAACGACGCCGTTTTTTTTTTATCTCGAAAGGGAAAAACCCTAACTTAGCAATTAAAGCAACGAGGTTTAAGAAAATTCTCGAGAGGAAATTACGGCTGGAAAGCAAAGATATCCACCGTCTTACCATGGGCAGCATAAAATGTTAGCTTACAGCACAGAAAAGGTGGCGATTCCCTCACGTCCCCTGTCAGTTTAAGACGCGTTTACTGCTTACGGACCAATGCTGCTCAGCGTGTTTATCTGTGTTGTGGTTTTTTGGGCTGCCTCAACATGTGTGCATATTTTATGACCGATTGGAACGCTAGTATTCAGAGGGATACATTACTTCATCGTGGAAACGCAATCCTTTATTTTATACTTTATATCGCCGTGAAGTTAGCAGCAAGATGAAGGCACTCCATCTAAAATCAGCGCCAAACGGAAAGGCTGTGTTTTTGCGGTAAGATGTGGGCAAATGCTGGATTCACATTTGCTGCTATTAAGTTGCAAGAACTTCTGCTAGAGCATTTTTAAAAAAATCCTAAAGCACGTGTATTGTTGTTTAGAGAGTTTCCTCCGTCTCCTCCACTGGCTTCCCAAACGGTGATGTCATTTGTTGCGGCGAATAGTGGGACCAATCAGTAGAATAGCGGAGAAGCCATAGTTATAGTGATATCGGCGTACAGGCTGTAGTATAACCTGTTTATATGTACCTGCAGAACTATAAAACACAGGAGGCTTACCATACGCTGTGTGCCGATATCACCTTTAGCGTAACCGGTGATTAGTAATGGGCAGATAGTGGAAACTCTATAAACATCAATACACAATCTATAGAAGTATATATGTCGCACTCGCTCGCTGGATTCCATGCCGACCGGTTGTGCCCTCGCGATCTCCGACGACAGTGCAGCTCTGGCCGACTGGGTTGTTCCTACGCCACCTCCTGACGCCGCGCTCCCAGACGACGACGACAGCGTAGCTCTGGTCGATTGGATTAGCCCTACGTCATCTCCTAACGCCGACAAGAGCTCTCGCCAGTGGTGCCCCATCTTCGGACTCCTGCAACCGTGTCCATCTTTCCCGTCTTCTCCTTACTTCCGTCGTTCGCTCTCTCCGCGCTTCGCTCTCTTCTTCTTCTCTCGATATCTCTCCACGTTTTAATCCTATCATTTTAATCCTTTTTCTACCCCCATCCCTAGTAAGCTACTGCTGAGGTGTCCTCCCCCTGAGAGACAGTTATGGGGCTCACTTTTCTCTTCTTTTCATTTAAAATCACCTCCCCAAGTATATACGTCGCGCATAACGTACTTAGATGCTCGTCGCTAAGATCACAATTACCCTCTACCGACCGACAATCTGTGGTCGTAAGAGTTATATGCACAAATAAAATAATCTATGTGTTTTGCAGATGGTAACCAAATACCTATTTTAGACAGCACCAGAGTATCCAGGCTCCGCGTATTTTCGAAACGTCATTACGGGGACACAATAAGAATATTAGAAAAGTCGCGCACAACAAACCATGAAACTATTTTTATTTTAGGAGCATAGCTAATCAACATTCTGGGATAAAACAGTACGGTATATTATGCCTAGTGCAGAAACCGCGAGATCGATCGAGTGAGTTTTCCGGCTGCAGCCATGGAATAACGCTGCAGCGCTATACCGCAAAAAGGGCACCACCGAGAGCGCCGCATGTTCGCGCCCCCCTTTCGATGCACATATGATAGAGCCAAGAGGAACACCACATACAAGCATTTGTGAGAACTGCCTCAAGTTTATGGTTTTCAATGTCCACGCAGTATACATCGAAATGCAAGCACCAGACGAGTTACACAACGGAATGAAATCCTGTCTTTGATAAAGTCGTGAGTATTCTCGCGTATGTCACATTGTCCCACGAGCGCTTCTCGCTTTCTGGGCGTTTATTGAGGAAGCCGCAGCGTGGCGTCCGAGTCGTGGCGCTCGCGGCAGCGCTCCTCGTCGATGTGACGCGAGGAATCGCCTCTTCCGTGTTTTGATTTCACGGCGGCCCGAGGCCGCTCACGGCGGCCCCGCCCGGACGGCAGCTGTCGGTGCCGGGCACCACCTACGCGGCTTTCTGGTGAATTGAGCGCCGCTATTCGGGGATCGCAGGGGCATCTCGTCAGCAGTCGTATCGACCAAGCCACGCATACGGCGACATGCGGGGCGATCGCAAAGCGGGGCCGTTCGGTCTTTTTTTTTTTGTGCTTTTACGCGTACCGAGGGGAACTACGCGTTGCTGTCACGCAGTTCAAAAAAAGCTCACGTTTCGTTCGCGGCAGAGCGTCGCATCAAGTAAGCCGCCTCGATCTGCTGTCCTCGCGGAACAATGGACGAAAGGCAGGGGACAATGCAGCTTCACTAAACACAGCAAGCTTGGTAACAGAGTCACTTCAAGTGACACTTTCTATGCCAGAGTGAAAGAAAAATGCTTGAGAAATATTACGCGAAGGTACACTTTAGAAATGGGAAAATCAACTTAAGTAGTTGGACACGATTCGCACAACTATAGCGGCGCCGATCATGTATCGAAGCTTTGGCATCTTGGCGATGAAGCAGACGAGCATAGACAAGAAACGAAAGTTGCGTTAGTTGGTTCTTGGACTCGACTAGTTCATCGACTGAAAAAAAAAAGGTATGCACGTAATTCAACTGTGCATGCTTGTTCGCAACCTGCGTGCTCGATTCGCAGGTGGTGCTATCCTGTGTCTGTGTTCGCATGCCTATACCGTCTTTCGTGATAAATACTGACCAGCAAAGGCGTATCAGCCGGGTTGTGGGGCAAAAAGGGTCGAGTCCTCCGCCCACTTTCGACAGTAGTCACTGGTGGCTGCACCCGGGGGCAACCAACAACTTAGATGAAGCTTTCCTTCACCTCATTATTCACTCAAATATACCGTTACGACGTAATGAAAAGGTTACCAGGGCATGTTTTAATATAGTGAAAAATCTTTGACTATTTCTGCTGTTACGATTTTTAGGGGCGAAGCTCCTTAAGGCGTGGCCCGTACGTCCCCTGTATGTAGCCACCTCTCGTTTAGTTCTTGCAGTGTTCACTAGATGGGGGTGCTTGTAGCTGATGATTAGAGTTACTGTATATGCTGTATATGTATATGTTACTGTGTTACTGTATATGTATATGCATATACTGTATATGTATATGTTACTGTGTTACTGTATATGTAATGCTCTACTGATGATGAAAATATGTAAGATGTTATAAACTAGATGGCGTTACTTGTAGTTGATGATGAAAGATGCGAGATGTTATAAAATAGAAAGCATGTCACATATGGCGCGTGTCATTGGTGGAAGGCAATCGTTCGATTTAGTGCGGCAACGTACGCTAGGGGTAGCGTTGTAATAAAATCGAGTGGGCAAAATGTACGGAGGATATTCATGGTTTACCAGGTTTACCTCCGGAGCTTCGCCCACTCATCATCATTCAGTTCGTGAATATGGCGGCACTTTTCTTCAAGGCTCTTTGCGGTACGGGCTGCCTATACGACGCTTTCGCGCATTGTACTGTAGCACTGCAAAGCAGGCCACAGTACAAGGCACAGACTTGTCGTGTACTGTAGCCTGCTTTGTTATGAATGGGAACGAGCAATCGTTTTATGGGCCAGTCAGAGTATTTTCTGCTTCAGTAAAATCATTTTCTTTCACCGAAAGTGAATAGCATCCCAGCTGCTCTGCAGAAGCTGCTGTGAGCCAATGATTTTGATGAATATTTTTAAATGGTTTAGTTTTGCCGTACTGGAAGCGCCAAAAACATAAAGGCTTCCGCTTCAGTCTGATAAATCTGTTCTGCCTTGCCTGTGAGAAGTGATGGCAGCAGTTTGCAAAGTGGCGACGAAAAAAGCAGTGGACTCGAGTACAGTGGGAAGCTCAGATTTTAAGCTTATACCCGCAGCTTGACCTACCGGACTATAGAGAAGCTGAAAGACCGGGGTTTTTTAGCATTATGAAGGCCTAATCAAGAGTCAGGCCAGGTATATATATATATATATATATATATATATATATATATATATATATATATATATATATATATATATATATATATATATATATATATATATATATATATATATATATATATATATATATATATATATATATATATATATATATAGCTTAGCTTACGAGGGAAGTAGGTTTGTCCCACCCCTTCTCCTCGCGAAAGAGTTGGTATGCCACTACTGTACTGACCAGATAACGCAACTTTCTATAGCCAGCTCTATAGCCTCAATTGTCAGGATGGTGCTGTGATGGCATGCGCTCGTCCGATGTCCAAAAGTGGAATGGCGTCCGATTAAAAGTTCGATTGATAGCGCATGCATGAACTGAATGGCTGTGGTTCAATTCAGTGCGCGTGGGTCGATCGAACGCTGGTACAACGCTGCGAGGTTTGTGGAAATGCGAGTAAGAGCTAACGAGAAGCTCTGTCTGCCGAGTCGGGGTTATCGGGCATAAGCTATGCCTGTTCACCCACTAATATATTAAAGCAGTGACAATGCGGAGACCTAAAAAATGCAAGTTCAGTAGGTAAAGAAATTGGGTACTCAAAACCTCTTAATTCAGCTTTAATGGCGCACAGCGTGCCCATTTAATGGTGATCCGGCACGCTCACTCGCACGCAGTTCATCCCGTTTTGCGGACTGTGTTGCCGTTGACATTTCATTTCTCAGTACTGAACAGATGAGCGTAGCAATCGTTTTTAAGCCGTGCTGAAGTGGTGCTGCGCATGTCTGTTTTTCGTTCATTGCACGAATTACTCCTTTCAAACAGGAAAGTGCCCTGATAGACACCATACCAGGGGCTGAAATGGTATGCAGCTGGTTAATTAGGCTCTTCTTACTGTTAAGCGCTTTTGTCGAAAAATCGCTGTGCATTCCCCGGTGTATTGTCACTTTTGTCAAAAAATCACTGTATTTTGCCGCAGCCTTCGTTACTGGAATACGCGAAGGAGTGAAGTGACGTCATCATATGTGTCGTTGCTTGCAAGCCTCCTATTTATTTCAGCATACTGCTTAACCTCGGGCCGTTGCAGCAAAAATAGCGGCCCATATGGCTCGTACGACGTTAGCTAAAATACAATATAGAACTTATATTTACAAGTATTGTGCGTCAATTCAAGTTGTTCGTCAATGCAATTAGTGCGTGATAATATACTAAATTTAACGGTGATTCGAGCTCTTCGGCAACTCGTTCGGTTCACTAAATGTTAGACAGCGCAGCGTGAGCATCGGAAAATAGTAATCAGTGTTGTGAAGCACGCAGCGAAAAAGTTCCTCTATTCCTACATAGGAGAGCTCATAACGGCAATGAGTTGGTTTAAGGCATGTGCTTTGTTCCCGCCCATCGGTGGGCATTTCAGGGCACGTCTCACACTCCGGGTGGGCCGTTCAAGAAGCACCTTGGCTCCTCCGGAAACACGCGACGTTTCGCCTCCTTGACTTCTCGGACGGCGCCGGCTCTGCTTATCTGCGATTGCTCTGCCGCCGCTGCTCCACTCGGCAAACAAGGAGCTCGGAACGACGGCGATAAAACGTCGCCGCACATGAACGCACTTCCTCCCCTGCGGTAGCATTCCTGTTTCTGCCCTTGCTAGTTAGTGCAAAAGCTGAGGTGCGGGTTGTTTCGATGATTTCACTTCACTGTCGAGCAGGCGCTTTTTTTTTCAGGTCTTCGATGATCAGCGTGGCTCACTGGCCACCACGATTTCCCGTTCGAATGCCAGGTGGCGTCCCCGGCATCGGTGGCGCGTGCAGCGCTCGCCTCCTTTCTGCGGAGGACCTCTTTTGTTTACCCACGCAAACAGGGTGGCTATATCTGGCTAACCAGCCTTTTCTTTATTAGCGCGCCTTGCGGAAGTGAATGAGGAAGAACAGACTGAACTCCGCTGAAGCCGCGTGAAAATGCAATGGGAAGCTCTGTGGCGCTTCGTAACCTGGCACCGGCGCCGTTTTGTCTGTCTCGTAGCTAGCGTAGTTTCTTCCGTAGGTTCAGCAGAAGCAACGTTAAGGTTCATTTCACATGCTATAATACAGCGTTGGGCGCACCACTGTTTACGAAGCAACCGACGTTCATATCAGCGTGCGACTTAAACCCAGCGCTGCACGGGATTCACGTGTGTCTCACTGCTCTAACGCCCGTGCATATGGAGACGGGGATTTCGATTTTACATTCCATCCCTTCTTAGACTGGTCGCTTCGCAGCGCTCTCGTGAGTGGCATTGCGTTCTTCTCGTCGAGCGCTGCTCCGAGCCCTTTGGGCAGAGCAGTGACCACAAGCAGCGTGGTGGTTGTGGCGGCATCACATCAAGTGATTGCCTCGTCTGCTATCTGCGCAGTTTTTTCAGCGTGTCACATGAAGCCTGTTTAAGCGCTGAGCTCTTTTTCCAACCTACCTCAAAGCCAGCAGCGAAAGCTACGACGGCGATGACGACGTAAGCCGTGCCGGCGACCAGTAATTCGCCTAGTTGAGAGTTTTTCTTCTTGACGGCTTGTTTCATCCATGCGTCGGCCACTTGTGTAATTTAGAAAAAGATATATATATTTCTGAACTCTCTTGGTGTATTATTTTATTATTAATTCTCAGTGATCTCGAAATTGCGCTGTTTCACGGATATCGTTATTTTTGTAAATGTAGTTCTTGCAGTTTGTATAGTTTTATTTTGACTGCAGCTGTGCTTCACCACTGCTTACTCAACTTTTTTTATTGCGGCCATTTTCCCACGCCCACTTTAATCAACGCATTTTTTTATCGTACATTCCCGTAGCTTGCCTCCTTGCACATTTGTCTTCTTCAGTTCTGCAACTGGCGGATATACGAAGTTGCAGCCTCAGAAAATACGAGTTTGCGTGTCGAAACGTTGACCCAGTGACACACGGTGTTTCCAGGATTTTTCATCGCTCCCGCTGAACTTCTACCCCATTTAGATTTGCTTGCATGTTGCATGTCGCTTCCTTATTCATTAGCTGTTAGGGAAGAACTACGTGGAGGCATACTTTGTTTTACTCACCGTGATGAATCATAAATGCGGCAAAAAAAAAAAAAAGAATATGAATCGGTGAATGTCGACGGCGCGACTTTCCGCTTTGACGCTGCTCTCTGCTGAAACGAGTGGCTGTATACAAAAAAGGCGGCCGTGCGGCGACCCCTGTGTTCGAGTAGATTACGGGTGAACTGTAAAAGGCCCGAAGAATAAACGCCCGTCCAGAGAGTTCCGCGTGGACGTCAAAGCAGCTTTGATTCCGTTCCGTCGTATCATTGCGGCGTCGCTCGAGTCGTAGAGCGAAAGTGAGATGATAACCTACTATCTGCGCTGTTTGCTCAACCGCTTATCGGCACTTGAACAACGACAAGGGGCTTCATATAAAGAGTGACGGTGGCAACCAACGCTCCTTTCCGCCTTCGATGAGCTCTCGAGTAACTCCGGTGGCGCAACAACGATTAGGGTTCGTTACTAATCAAGCCGTCCCGCATAGGCTTTATGCCACGTGGGTCGTATGGGAATCCCTCCTTTCGAGGGACACCAAAGAGAGAAGCGTAGCTTATTTGTATTAGTTAACCGCAGTTTCACATTGCTAATATAACCGCCCTGACTGCTATAGGATGTTTTCTGAGTAAGAAATCGCGAAACAGAAAAAAAAAAGAATCAGGTGCCGACACCGCCTTGCAGTTTCCGCAACAGCTTGTCATGACGTCATAGATATTGACAGCCTCTTCCAAGGCCTATACGTAACGGGTTTCCGAAAAAAAAAATAAAGACAAATATGTTCAAGTTGTGTTCAACGCACACATACCCTTCAAATAGCGAGTTTCACAAGCCTATGTGGCCAAAGTAGGCAAGAAAGATTTTAAAGTTTGTGACATTACATTGACGCTTGAAATAGTGGGTCAGCTGCTTGGTGCAGCATGCTGTAAATTGTGTAAGCGAAAAAGAAAATGCAAATAAGGAAGCAAAGATGACGGCAGGGCAAGCACTCACAACTGATATTTATTTGAGATTTTTTTTTGTCACACGAGCAAGAATCGCGCATGTCCAGCCACCTTATCACAAGAGTAACTTTGCCAACAAGAAGGTTACTTATCCCAAGTGATATCTTGCCACCGTTTGAAATATTTCGAAAAACTATTTCTTTATCTGTCAACGTATACCCGCGTGGAACACTTTTGCATTGGATTGAGTGTGCTATAAATGTGTCCACCTTCTGTGACCATTCCGGCCAGCGTGTTCGGACTTGCAGATTACATTTTTACGGGTATACTGCGGAATTATTCGCAGTGCGGTAACACGCTACCTGAAAGAACCACCGATGCCGATGCATGCTTTGAGTTTGTCATTTTGCCATCGGTGCATTTGGCTAATGCACAATTTTTCGCAGCTCAACGCAATTCTGTTGCCACCTCAAAAGTGCGTGGGACAAATTGCATGACATGCTTTTTTGTGCATATTTTCGTGTTAACTTTCTCTTTTCCACGATTATTAACCCTGGATCAGAGCAAGGTCAGTTTGTGAGGGGCTGTAAGCATGACGTCAACCCAATCATTGCGACAAAAATTGAGATTGCGCCAAACAGTATGCTCATACGATATCGCCACAATCTTCGTTTGCCTTTTTTCTCGGGTGTTGGTAGCATTTGCCCCCTGTAAGCAATTTGACCTAGTCCAACTAACAGAATGTCAAGGCAACTTGAGTTGGGCAGGTGATTCGCTTGATTACAACAGCTATATACCCGTTCTTATGCGTATAAGATTTCTCCAACGATGAACCGAGGTAGGAATTAACAGTTGCTCTTGAGCTTACTGTCAGATGTGGCATAACGACTCTTGATGGCCGCCTTATCCTACAAGAGACCCACACAATCTCAAGCCGAGGGTCTGAACTGCTCGGCTATCTAGGCTCGCCCGCAGTGTATAGCGTAGGGGTGGGAAAGGGAAGCGCAGGTGAGAGAGCATAGAAACAAAGACAAAGAAACGGAAGGACAGAAATAGAAAGGAAAGACGCGTAATTGGATAAAGAGAAAGACAGGGATGATGGAGAAGTACAAAAAGAGACAGTAACGCAGAAGGCCGCCGAGCTCAGAACTTCCTTCTGGCTTATCAACACCAGTGCGAAGCTACCTGATTTTTTTTAATTGATAGTAAACCCTAAAATACTATTAAATTTGCATGCTCTTACAAAACACGAAGGGGGGAAAAAGCAATTTATGAAGATTATTCTCGGTCAGATAGACAAGGCAAGCAATCTTAACGCTGGGCTGTCAACGACTAGAGTGGTAAAAAAAAAAATCATTTTATTCTGGAAGGTGATTGAAAGCTGTCTAACGCAGTTACGACCGAGATATTGTACTTTGTGGAACTCAAAAGTTTCACGTGTCAATAGGTCGTGGTGGCAGAAAATAGTCTTTGTCTGAAAAAATGGCGCGCTGTAACCACAATCTCGGCAATGCATTGTCAATTGCGGATGGCGAAAAATCACAGCATATCCACGGAGTGAATGATGATGAGTGGCGCGAAGATTCAGAGGGTTTTATTGGTAAACCGTGAATTGTCCGTACGCTGGCCGCGTCTGTCTGTCTGTCTGTTGGTATTTCCGTCTGTCCGCCCATCCGTCCGTCCATCCATCTAGTGAACACTCAATGTACCGCCATCTCACATCTTTTCATCATATATTCATCATATGCAAGCACTGCCATCCAGCGGACGTTCTAAGGACTAAACGAGAGGTGGCTACTATACTACTACTACATACATAGAGGACGCATGACCCGTGGCTTAAGTAGCTTCGCCCCTAAATCTGCCCCTCGCTCCATGTTCGTGCTCTCTCAGGCGCATGGTTACACGTCTTCCCGATTGACCTATGTACACACTTTACACGACATTATTGCACTCGTGACACAAACCCACTAGTGTGCTTAAGAGCACTCGAAGTTTCAACCGTGGAACCTTCCTCTATACGTTCTCGCACTCGTGCTCAAACATTGACTGTTTTATTTTTGGCTGAGAAAACCGTATGAGCACCATCATGTGAGCCCTCCATAAAGCAGGCACATTGAATGGTGTTGCATCGGTTCAATAAGTGATCATGAAGCTTGAAGCGAGCATTTAAATGTACATTTGGTGAACTAAGCTTACCAGTAATTTTGTTATGTTCGTTTCTACTTAAGCATTCAAATTATGCACACTGATTGCAATATCCCCCGATACCTCATTGCTCCGACAGCAGCCGGCGATGCAACTTGAAATAAATAATTATGTTTTGAGGAGCTCGTGCACGATGCATTTGAACGTTAGGTCTGTGATGGCGCACAATATCCTGATCGTGGCGGTCGCATTTCGATGGAAGTGGAAGGGTAAAGGTCCGTGTTCTGTGAAGTTTAAAGAACACCAGATGGTCGAGTCCACGGCGTCTCTCATAATCATATTGTGGTTACAGCTGGACGTAAAATACCAGACGTTATTGTTATTAACTACTGAGTATTCGATGCTTATTACGTCGCATTCATTCTTGGGAGAGCTCATCGGAATGCCGCTTTGCCTGTCAAGTTGACTGAAGCATCCGAAATCAGTCTGCTTGCTCCTCCGCTTGCACGTTCAATCTTGGTGCTTTTTTTTTTAGCAGTCTGAGACACGCCACGATGCTCTAGTGCCTATAAGACTCTCGACTGCTGACCCGCAGGTCGCTGGATCGAACCCCGGTTGCGGCGGCTGCATTCTTGATGTAGGCGAAATCGTTTGAGGCCCGTCCTTAGATTTAGGTACACGTTGAAGAACCTCAGGTGGTCGAAATTTCCGGAGTCCTCCACTACGTTGTCTATCATAATCATACCATAATCATACAAATACTGCTGGCCTCTGGTCAGCAGTATTTGTAAATAAAAATATCGTGGTTTTGGGACGTCAAACCCCAACAATTATTTGTCCGCGAGGAATAAAAGATTGCACCATCTCCCACCAGAGAGAACCATGAGTAGCATGCGAAGCAGCGCAAGGGTCGACTTAAAGTTTTGTTCATGGGCACCTTTGGAAGAGAAGTTGAGTTAAGTTGAATAAAGTTTATTTGTCCAACGGTTGTGCCCGGGGCTAGGTTGCTAGAGATATATTTCGAAGTCCTCGGCGATGACCCTGACCCGCTGGATGGCCTTCTCGTGGTGTTCGGGAGCACCGCTGAAAAGGGCGGATTCCCATCGCTCAACAAGGCGCGCCGCTTGAGAGAGTCCTTCAGTTGGCGTCGTCCTTTATCGTGGCCTCTCGTTGTTCCTTGCGCATTCGCAAAATACATGCGTTATGTCGGCCCGTTCGTGCTCGCACTACGGGCAGCCAGGCGACGGGTGCAGTGCAGGCCACAGGTGGTGCAGATGGTAGGGGTTGGGTAAAAGTGCCCGTCTGGAGCCGCCTCAGGTCCACCGCCTGCGACCTTTCTGGAACGTCACGTGAAATAGAAGCACACCATGAATTCGCAGTAGTTTGTGCTGTTGATACTCGTCCCAAACTCTTGTCGCAACACGCCACGCGGGAGCACGTGGATTCATCTTGCGTCTGCAGAATCTCGTTCCCTGACGCCATCACGTGATTGCTGAGAGAGTGTAAAAGGGAGAGATCACAGCTTCTTACGCAACCATTCACGCAGGCCCAAACGCGCCAGGGCGTGTCAGCGTGATTTGGCAGTGCTAGGGCCAGCTGTTGTGCATGCACAGTACATGTGATCACGACGCACACTACCGGATGTAACTATGTCATAAGCTGCTTCGCATCTAAAATGAACGCGTGTGTTCTTACCCTGACTGGGTATTGGTTGGAATGCTACTTGTTTTGCATTAATTTCAACTTGTCTCTTCGATGTTGAGGTGTGCCGCAGCAGAAGTAGGAATTATTACACCTTCCACAGCGTTGGGTCTCCTTTCGCTTGAACTTACTGGGCTGCAGGGAGGAGGGAGCTTATTATAATTTCCACAAATCGCTCGACGATTTCAAAGGAGCTATTTTCTCGCTTTTCGGATGGCTGATGGAGTAGCCAGAGTTTGTACGCAACGAATGAACAGCGCCGAAACAATATGGTGACATAACGAGCAGTGAACACACACCGTGTGTTGCGCTGTTTACGCCGCTTGTTTGTCGACAAACTTGTTCAAGTTAGCATTCGTGCCAGGGGCTGGTTTCCTAAGCTCTGCCCAGCTCAGACTGTGCCCTATTCAGTTTTACCATGGATTGGCTTTGTTATGTGCAGCACGAGGACCTACTAAGCCACCAAGTGCTTCAATATATCGCTGTGGCACCGCTCTGGCAACCGAATCGCCGCAGGTGACCGCGGCTACCTTGCGCTCCGCGTTGGCCCCTTCGTTGTCGAGACGATGCGCATGCATGGCGTCGCGGTGCTCTATTTGCCGCTCGCTGCATTTCGCCTGCTCTTCTAAATGTAGCAGCGGCCGGGGGGAACCGGCAGCATCACGAGGTTCTGCCACTCTCATTAAGCTCGATGCCGCCTGCTCAGCCAAGACGGCTGCTGAGTCAGGAGCCGAGAGTACTTGCTTCGGACAAAGTCGCTCTTATATCCCTTTATATCGACAAACTGCAGCACTTGGCATTCCGCAGCGAGAGATGTGTCCTGCCGGGTTTCAATGTATTGACATTAACTGTATTAAGGTGAAAAGCTTAAGTGTATTGTTGCGCGGTGACCTTTAGCGACACGGCAGGTGAATGAAGTGGAAAGATAGAGCTGACGTGACCTCCTTCGCGCGAGTGGCGTGAGTAGATGTAACTGCTTTCTGTGACTTCACATATCGTTGAACACCGTGACCTCATCGCGTGTAACTTCACAGTGTCGTCACTCTGCATTAAGACAGACTACTTCCGTTGGGCTCAGTCGCTCTCGCATTTCAAACATTGCCGCAAATGAAGATGAACCCAAATACGACGCTGACAAGCGGCTGTTCTCCTCTGCCTCGTTTTTGTGCCCGTCTTCATTTTTGCTGAACTGTGCTTATTAAAACGACACCACATCGTTGTTTCATGAAAGGCGGGCCCATACCTGAGCTAGCTTTACGCCACGTCTGGTGCGCAATACTTCATAGGTGAGCAACAATGCAGTCGACTGAGAGCGTTGGCGTAATTCAAGGCGTGTCCCTCTCACAACGGTTCGTTTTATGTTGCAAACAAAGCCCCTGGTGACCATTCGCGTAACCTAAACGAGCCGTGCGACACTTTTTGAACGTTGTCAACAAATACTGCCCATCAGTGGACCAGGGTAAATGTGAGCCGAACATTAGAGGGCAGCACGTGTCATCGAATTTATGATTGTCAGTCAGTTCGCTGGCTCTTGTCTCGACAAATGATGTCATAGATGTCATTAAGCTTACGAACAGTGGCTGAAATGAGCATCCTGTGCTGCATATTTACCGCGGATTCCTGTGCGTGCTACATAAAACTGCGTGAACTAGATTTGACGCGTGAATTGAACGGCACTCCGAGGTAATTGCTCCTGCCAAACGGATTTGCTGCAGGCCGCGAGAAGCGCGCCATCGGGGTCGCACGGGACCGAATGTGTAACCTGGCGATGGTTTGCACGCATATTACGCCGTCGTCTTTACTTGGGCTGTCAGCAACCTGGGGTTTCTTCTTCAATGGGACATAGCATTTAACGTCCCATTAAGTAACACCTGTGTAACAGCCATGATCAGACTCTAACAGCGCGCAATTCACTGCACTCGGATGTTGGAGGTTCCATCAGCGCGATCGAAACAATATCGAAAATGAATGAATGAATGAATGAATGAATGATCTTTATTGCACTCATATCTCAAAAGAATACAGACGTATGCTTTTCGCAACGTCTAAATTGGAAAAATTCGTCAAATAACGCCATTTGGAAGGTATCGGTATGGTAAAAAAGTTAGCAGAGAGGCGTGGATTGTAGTCGTAACTGCACGTTTTATCAGTCTAACCATTTCGCTTCGCTGGCGGAACTCGAGCATGTTGGTGGCATGCGGCGCTTCATAAAATGCATAGGGCTACGTGCAATACGCAAGGAAAACTATACTTTTATTTTGACCTTGCTGAATGATGTTACACAACTGATACCATCAAAGTGTATTACGAGCGGAAAAAAAAAAACATGAACGCCCGAGGGGACGTGAAGTGCTATACTCACTGCTCGTGAGTTAGCAGCTGATCGTTCATCCTTTCTGTCACTCGCGGTGTAGTTTCAATAAAAAATCCTCGTCGTCACGATGGTTTCTTTCAAAATCACTACTGGAAGCAATATGAGGAATTCTCTTCGTTGAACGACTTCGACAACATCAACATCGCTTCACTGGCCACGCTTATCTGGGCGCGGCGAACATTTCGCTCGGAAACCCGTCAACAAGCGAATCGCTTGCAGTTTACTGCCATCCATCATCAAACGCACAAAAATCAGTGGCGCCGTGTTGGACACGTTTTGAAAGAGCAAGTCGTGAGCCCTCGCGACTTTTCGCGTACAATGTTATCAAATTCGTGCACTACAAAAACACTGACGAATGTTGTACGCACGTAAAACAGGGTGAGTTTCAACTACAGAAGTCAGACAACAACATTTAACTAACCTACGTGCCTACAAAAAACCTCGGTTTTGGGGCGTTGAACCCTACATATCAATCAATCAGCTGAAACCCTCGCGAAGCTGATATGCGTCGGCGGGCTATCGTTGAAAGCGCGAGATGCCATGTATTTTCACGAGAACGTCATGTCTCACAAGAACGAATCTGATTTATCGTATCACAGGTTTGTTCTCTGATGCAGGAAACATGCAAAGTGCTTGGCGTTCGTTTTTTTTTTTTTTGCCGACGCATGAACATTGAGGTGACTGAGGCAAGAACAACCGAACATAGGAGCGTCTGCCTACTGGTCATCCTTGAGAGGACGCTCCTGAATTTCGCCTGGTGGCGCCACAGTGTTTTATATCAGCGCACTCGTGGTCACACTGAAAAGGGGGCCATGCATTAAAAGATGAAAAAGAACGCAAGAGCTCAAGGTCATAACGTACGCCGACGTACGGACGTAGCATTCCGCCCTCTATTCCCTCTTTCCCCCCACTTATAGCTAGCTTTCGTCGCGCTGGCTTGGGCGCAACAAAAGAAAGAGAGAGCTTAAAGCGTGTGGCAGTCTGATAACTCCGCCCTTGAGCATTCAAATAACTTTTTCGGCAGTCGATACGTCAGACAATAAACTCAGATAGTGAGGTCACTCCACGAGAGTGTTGCAGCATCCCTTTAGCACTTGCTAAAAAAGCGTGAAAGAAGCACAGGGACGAAGAAGACAGGCGCTTCTTGGTCCACGCATATTTATTTCGCGCTTTTTAAGGAGGGCGAACCGCTTCCAACTAGGACCAATCGTACATGCGCTGTTGCCCCTCAATGCATTGCAGGGAGAGCTTAAAATGGTGGTTGCTTTGGACTAGCTGGCGTTTTTTGAGTCATGATGAACGAGCAGAAAGTGCGAAAAAAGAACGATGTAAACTAGGGCGAGTATGCATGTCACCCCTTTGGCCCTAAAAGGTCATTCCCCCGTAATCGGGCCTTGTAGACAAAATCGTCTGCTAAGCGACAAAGAATATTATACGTCAATGGAATGCCAGAAAATTGTTTGCGATGTCTACGGCCTCCGTGTAGCCTTTTGTCAGTGGTTTTGCGTGGTCTGTGAGGGCCACTCCTCTGATTCCTGATATCAGGCAATATTAATTCTGGAAGGACTGTGACAATACCTACAACGAAATGCGTCGCAACAGAGCAGTTTGGCCTGTGCTTGATGAATTGTGTGTTTGCTTTGCGCTTCCAATTGTTTTGTTATTTTTCGGTCGCTTCGCTTGGTGCCTATGAAGCTGGATTGAGGCGGCCAGTCGAGGCTGCAGTTGCGCATCAAAGGCTTGCGGCTTGAAGTGCACAACTTGTCGCTAGATCAGCTGCGTCACATTTGGACTGTCCCGCGATGCAGCGCAAATGGTGCCTCGTCAACGTTACGTTGTAAAACGCAACTAGGAGGTACCGCAGTACCCGTGCGCCGGTGTAGTGAAAGAAATAAAGCAGCAGTAAGGCGGAGGAGCCACGGAAGCGCTTGTTCCGTTCCTTGCGTTCTTGAGATATATACTATTAAGTTGTGCCCCGACCGAATCACTCAGTCCTTTTACATGGCCACCATGGCAACACGAATCCCATTGAAATGGCCAGATTTCGCATTCCTCAGTGGGACTCCGTTTAGTGCCGAGATGACTTACGAGCGAAGATGTTGTTTGGGCGCTGCATCCTCCGTAAACATCCGAATTGGTGACATTGATTTGTCTTATCTACCGGAGTGCCAGCGCTAAAGTTCCTGATTGGCAACTTCGTTGGCACACTTATTCCAAATTCAATCAAAGCCCTTGCACGTGTATATATATATATATATATATATATATATATATATATATATATATATATATATACATATATATATATATATATATATATATATATATATATATATATATATATATATATATATATATATATATATATATATATAGTGTGTGTGTGTGTGTGGCCCTGTCAGGATAAGTCATAAGTTTTATCGATAACGTCGCGCATTATAGTTAGCTTGTTTTAAATGTCTATCCTGCAAACTTTCCAAACTTGCCCGGAGAGTAGAAATTTTCCGGTCTCAGCATCGGTGTCTCCAAAGCTTTATTCAGGCTCGGCTCTTAAATTGATTTCCTACCGCATAGAAAATGATCCGAATCGTTCCCGATCGACTTTGTACCCTGCACTTCGAATTTTATGCCTCGCCTGGTTCAATTATTTCTCCCCTCCAGGGGAGCTGCTCTCCTGCGAGCTTCGTTTTCATTGTGCGCTATTTGGCCGCTTCCAAGGCGCAGTGCGCACCGCAGCGAGCGGGTCACGAGTCCTCTCGGGAGGACCGAAATCGTTTCCACTGGAAGGGATAAAAAAAAAAGAAGGAAATTGAGGAACTAGGGTACGCGCGTAGAAAGATGAGTAGATTCGTAAAGAAGGGGCGAACATCATCGATTCTTCCACGTCGGGAATCGACAGCATGAAACAACATTGTGGATATCAAACGAGAATCCTTTTTCTCGGGGACAGAACTCACTTTCTTAACGTCGTTATTCGTTGTTTTCATTCTGCGAACTTCTTTGGAATATGAACTGCACTTCTCGGGAAGGAATGCAGTAAGGCGAACCAGGTGCGCTTCCCCGCGACAAACTCGGCGAGGAAAAACACGCGGCCCCGGAGAGGAAGGAGGCTCTTGTCTCGTGTAGCTTTTGTGCTCGCTTTTTTGTTGCCGATTTGTGGCGATGCGCTTAGGACGCGTAACCAATGCTAACAAAATGCTATTCTCAGTGCTGCTGAACGAGGACGCATTCAGTGACGCCATGAACGTAGTTGCAAGAAGCGGAAGAGGAGTGGCAGTTATTAAAATAACGTGTATGATTAATGCAAGGTGAAAAAAAAAAAAACACCTTCGAGTGCCTATCACAGGTTAAGCAGTGTCCGGGATGAATAGGGTAGTAGTTAAGCTATTGACGTCCGTGTGCCTAGATTTAGGTGCATGTTTAAGAACCCCGAGTGATCGATATTTTAGGAGCCCTCCACCACGTCGTCTCTGGTTCGTTAACCCCAATGATTAATTATTAGTTAAAGTAGCTTGATAGGAGAAATGTCACTTCATAGTGTCATTAAGAAGATCACGAAACGTTCTCAAGACGTTTGCCTTATGGCAGCAAAGAACCTTTAGCGAGAGCTCACCATTTTGCGATTCTTCCCGACCAGGAAGGGTCAGGCAGGCTCTATGAAGCCATAGTCTTCATCGAACGATACCTTCGCACTGGGTTCCTCCTGTGGGAAGCTGACGACGCTCGCGAAGCACTCTGTTGAAGAACGAGCGAACAGCAATGGCTTCCGCAGGGACGGGATGTCGCTGAGGGATTCCAAAGGAGGAGACTTCTTTTTTTATTCACTCAGTGGGGGATCACTGGGGGTTACAATTCGTCCCAGTTTATTTCCAATGAACGTCTCTCGCGTCGATTACGACGTGTCTTCAGATGCTGCGAGATGTGGGAGCATCAAATTTATTGTCGGAATTATATGCAATCACTTTAGGAAACGCATATGGGATATTTAAAATGTAAAGCGCCGTAATTTCTCGTGGGGAGCGCGAAAGAAAGCAAAAAGAAAAAGCGCAAAACGAAGCCAGTCGTATCTGCGCATGTAGGTTGCCAGCTGGTGCTCACGATATCTTCTCACACACCTGGGGGCAACTGTACAGGTAACGAGGGAGCCATGGTGCAACTGGCAACAGGGTGACACTGTTTTTAACCAAACCCGCTTATTTTATACTTGATGGCGGAAAAACGAAACGTGCAGTCGCGCGTGATATGAATGTTATCGTGCGGGTGTTTACCTGCATACTAGCGGTATTTTTCGGAACAGCGAAAATCAAGAGTCCGTATTCTTCTCTCCCTCGTTGGCTGTTCCATGCTACCACAACTGACCCAATGACGAACTCTATATCCTGTCTCTCTGTTTTGAGCCTTCCATTGGTTGCACTTAAATGTATTCTTCGTGGGCTCATATCTGCGTGAGCGATTACAAAATTTCTGGGAAATAGGTGTTAAATATGGTGTTTGACACTGGTTTGTTTAAACAGATGCCTCCAGGAGTTATCGCAGCTTAAGGATTTGCACAAAGAGTTAGTAAGATTTCCGCGATGCCACCCTCTCCTCGAAGGAGTGTTCTGGTATGCGGCACTTTTGTAGTTCCTGGTCGATGTTCGCGCGATCGCCTTCAAATTGTGGTCGACTGTATCGTTGCTGAACTGGTTTTGTCAATGAGATTGACATGGGGATTTCTCATAACTTTGGTGAGCGCACGTCAAAGTTCCCATCAGCCTCGTTTCATGTTTTTTTTTCGTGTGTACGAATGCTTTTCAGCTGAGCTGAATTTGTAATGTCACACCGACTATCAAATCTGTGACACATTTGACGTACGGGTAACATTAAATGCTTAAAATCAGCGCATGTACGCCGCGCGTATGCGCAAATTTTTCACTGTGCGGCATGCACTTCTTGAAGCGTCACCTTTAGGATTCAAGTGAGCGAAACGTTCCACATATCGTATCGCAAAACTGGAAAGCAAGAAAAACAAACACAAAGAGAGCAATGTTTTGTCGTCGTTTTCGGTGAACATTGTTCACAAGCAAGATTTCTTGTAGTGCTCGCGCTCCCAAGACGTGCTACCAACGAGCCCGCATCGCATTAATCGTGGAATTAGTCGTCCTTAAACTGACAGTGATGGACTCAGCGTGGCTTTATGCCGTCTTAATCTGAACGGCAATGACCTATCTTTCACGTACGGGATCCTGGGGACGGTTTCGCGATGACGTTCGAGAATGCCGTGCTTGCAAAGGGGAGTGCCGCCGTGGTCGACTGGCAGCGGGTCCCACTTGATGTGAAAATACAGGCAGTTCTTCTCCGGAACAGCCGTGGGATAGCGAAGCTCTAAGTGTAGGAGAGTAGTACGTGATTGGCTAGCGACGTGACGACGTGGTGTCTCTCTCTGTCCGCCGCTAGATTTGAAATGCGAGTAATTGTGCCTCATTGGCCAAAGGAAGATCTCGTGACCCGATGGCTGAGGCAACGAATGCCTCCATAATCGAGTGATTTGCCACCAATGAAGCCAAGCATCTGCTAAGCGTACGCTGCCTGTGATGTGCCTGACCCTCTTCCGCACATGAAGCTCTTGCCTTTGTTTACTTCAGTGGATTGCCATTTGATTTGCGCGGTGTTTGGTTCAACACAGGTATTGTGTCGAATCGCTACGGTAATTCCGGGCCATTCGCGCAGCAGTGCCTGTGAATGCTTGTGCACGCCTGGTAGGGTATCTATTCAGGGTTCAAAGCGGATATGTGAGCATTGAGATGGGAGATCAGACAAAGGAACGATGGAAGGAAGGAGAAAGGCAGGGCGGTTGCGTGTTCGCCTATAGCACTAAAGAATATGAAATTGAAGCGGGAATTAATCACCGGCACATTCATTTCAAGTCAGAAAAGCGCAAGAGTGCCCTGTGGGCTGACCGCACGGAACGTTGAGAAGGAAGCGGAGTCTTCGCAGACGCATTTGTGGCATTCGAAGAAAGCACGAAAACGAGAGGCTGCGTCGGGAAAATTCGCCCGATAACGATGGTAAGCATTGCGACTTCTCTGCGTGACGAGGTTCGCAGGCAGCGGCAGTGAGTTGACGAGTGACACAGGAGAAAGCGCTTCCCCCTATTTGGCCGGCTTGCGCAACGGAGGGAGAGGCGTGCACGCACCTGTCCGCGATTCCGGCTCTCAGCCAAGGCCGCCGACGTTTGCCGCCGCGCTCCCATCCCTGGCGTGGGTGGCTCGCTTGCGCAATCCAACGGACGAAGAAGCGCAAAGCGTTTTCGGCTGGAAAGAATACTGCCGCCCGGGTCGGCTACTGCCAGTTTTACGCTCGCATAAATATGGATCGCGAGTGTTGATTTCGGGCAAAGTTGAATGCAGCATTGCGCGCGTCCATAGCCTAAAGGGCCCAGCAGCGAAAAGTCGCATGCGGGGTAGTCACGTGACCCGGACAGAAATGTCACGTATGACGTTACAGGTGGAGCGCGAAGCTGCGTGCCCTATAGGTTACTGGCCCACATGGGCAAAACCACTCTGACACTGGGAACATGGGGAGACTTTTGCAATGCCTGGCGAATGTTTTTTTTTTTTTTTGCTTTCTTTCGCCATGGGACGACGTCATTGTGACGTTCTGTTCAAAGTAAACTGACCCTCCCACACGACACTGTGACCGGATGCTTTGCAGCTGTGCTTTTCAGGGTACGCACGCATGTGTGCAGCATGTCTGCTGACGAAAAAGCAGGCTGGCGGGTTAGTTGTTTCTCATTTGTGATGAACGTGACGTGTAATAAACGACGGCGCACAGAGTTCGATGTTTGTAACGTACATTTTTCGATTTATATCGTGGCGTTGCTCGTGGCTTCGTGAGAACTGATGAACGGAAGGGTTGTTGCTCGAGCGATTAGGTCATTAATATTCGTGTGCCGTGCATTACCGCAGTACATAAAAGAAAGGAAGAGACACAATGAAAAAAAGGTAGGGAGGATAACCAGGACACTGGGAAAGGAAAGATAATGAAGTCCGCGCCGACGTAACTAGATACACTGATTTGGTTGAGTTCGTACGTGCTAACCTAAGGAAAAACGGCGCAAAAACGACGAGGACGCAGGAACATTAATTCTTCAACTATTTAGTCTCACAGTTTGTGATCTCCGTAACAGCACTAGCACCTCGGAAACGGAGTGTTATTTTTTTACGGCCGTTCCTCTTGTTAATCCTTGTGAAAGCTTGGGTGCGCTTGTTTTCACTTATGTTTTTTTTGTCTGAATGTAGAAGGTGGGCGCGTATGGTGTAATTCGAGCACATGTGCTCTGTGACAGTGTAGTTTGCATACCGGATGCTCCTGGTGTGGCGGTATTGATCGGAAAAGTGTGCGTGATTTAGTGCCCTGTCAAAAGGAGTGGTTGTCGCAATAAAGGTGTAAGTCGTAATTTCAGCGCTCTTCCTGTGTATACTGTGTTCCTTGGTGTTCGTCCTTTTCGTGCTGGGTTTCCCCAGCTAACCGACTTAACAGTTCCGTGTTTGATATCACAAACAGTGAATCAGTCTGGTGTCCTTGATGAAATGCGACAGCGCTTTCTTTGCCCTTCGGAACTCTGATGGGCGGAAACACGACACAGATATTGATGCAGTAGGGCGCCCTGTTTATTTTATGTTGTTCACACCCATTTTATGCATGCGCGATAAAACACGACTCGTCTCGAGCGTGTTCCTAATCCAAGGAACGTCATTTCTTTTTGCGGCAACGCAATTGATGGCACTCTCACACACACGTGTCCCAAATCGGCTGCATACCTTCGGCTTCTTTCGTTTCCCGTGGGAGCTGGTTCCTAAAACGGCCGATAGCGATAAAGCTGTATACATATCAGGGGGCACCCGCAACCTTTGCGGTGCGCCGCTAGGACTTCTCGAAAGTTTGTTTCTCGCTTCATGGGCTTTTAAAGCAACGTCGAATGGCGGCAGTGCTCTCACCGTAACTAGGAATATCCACGGCGCTCCTTTCGCCACAACAGTGCCGCGCAGGCGCAGAGCTCTCGACTGGCATCTGTGCCGCATCACAATGTAACTGATGCTGACTAAGCCTAATGAGAAGGGCATGCGTCCACGGCTCCTTGCCGCTGCCAACAGACCGCCTTCGCTGACAGCGGCTAAGAAACGCATAACTTGGCCACGCAAGTGTCGCGTTCGAACAGATTGCCAACAGTAGTGTTTGCGTAATCTGTCATTCAGACATCGTTTAGTCTTCTCAATATAATTCTTCCCGCACTTTGATGAAAAACTTGTGGATCAACAAACCTACCATGGTGTCTCGTATTACAAGTGTGGTGTCGATGTTTCGGCTCCGGTTTTGCAACCGGTTGGCGGGCCCCTAGGGGGCAAGGGTGTTTTGTGGGCATAGAATTGTGGCAGCTTGGGCTATAGTTAGTATGGCATGACGATAGTTATAGCGCGAGAACAAAACGACGACACAGAGACAAGAAGGACGTGTCCTTCTTGTCTCTGTGTCGTCGTTTTGTTCTCGTGCTCTAACTATCGTTTTGTGGGCAAGTCAGCCAGCGCAGCTTCCCTAAGTTTTTGGGCGGCGGAAAAACGAAGTGCACATTAGCTCGCAGGGCCACGATTTTCAAGTTGTGCGAAATAAGTGTGCATATAAGTGATCACACGTACTCTGCAGCCAGAGTTTTATGACGCTTCATGTTTCTTTTGTTTTTTTTATTTGATGAGGCTCTTTGAAGACACCTTAAGCAACGGACACGTACCTGTAAAAGACTTGAATAAGCTTGCATCGATTGGACGATTCGGGGCCTGCCCATAGTTTACTCATGATTATGTGTTTTTGTGTCTCCTATCTCTTCCCCCCATCCATCTCCCCCTGTGCAGGGTAGCAAGCCGGGCATGCGTTTGGTTAATATCCCTGCCTTTCCTTGCATGTATGTCTCTTTGGGTCGGAAAGCTAGACTCCTTTCTAAAATGACAATTTTTGTTCAGCGCATGTTTAAAGCACAAGTTCGCGATGCTTCTCGTAAAGGTATACTAAAGGCAAATATTAAGTCGACGTTGATTGTTGAAATAGCGGTCAAGAAACCTCGTAGTGTTACTTTTGTGCCAAGGAAGTGCTTATTTAAAAAAATCATGTTTCAGTGGTACGCATCCGGTTGGCTTCAATTTACCCGCCTTAAGCAGAACGTCTCACGTCACTGTTGCCATGCGCAACGTTGCCCGGCTCTACTGTGTGTCCGCCGACATTAGTAGCAACAGAATGAAAGGAGTGGGAGACCCAGCCTGAACAACGGCCATTGAACAATTTCTTGCCATAGCCTCCTAGATGGCAGACCTGCTTGGTTCAACTGGGCCCCGCTATAGATGGCACGACCTGTCCAGTTTAACTAGACGAAAATTGAACTTTGCTACCACTTGCGCCATTCCCCGTAGTAACGTCTGGTGGTTATTTTTCTCTAAATCAAACAGAAACTAACAAGCTGCATTTTATTACGTCTCTTGATGAACGGAAGGTTCTTTATTTAGTGCAACTAGTTCGATTACCAGAGATTGATTGTAGGCTGTAACTTAGACGTCATCGGGATCATTTTAGAAGTGTCCTACTGCGGCACGTGTTTTCTCGTGCATTTGCCCTAATTTCTCGGTAAGTAAGGCTCTGCTGTTGATAACATTGTTACGTACGTGTTGGTACCAGTGTCAACTAGAGGACGCGTCTCGCTGTAGAAGAGGTTGAAGCGTTTCGGGCTCCGAACTGATTGTGTCGCAATCGCCTACTACGCCCGCAACTGCAACTCTACGCGTATCATTTTGTTGGAAGTGCTGGGTGCGTCTCTACGGATGTCAGAGCTGGATCTCCGCAGCGGACGTCACATCGGTTCCGCTACTATGGCTAACGAAAGTGCACCGGTCGCTCGGGCACCAGTGCAATACGTCATGCCTCCGCTATGTGACCCGGGAATCTTCACCGGCACTGGCAAGGTCGACGTTGATGAGTGGCTGTCGGTGTACCAGCACGTCGCCAACAGTTTCAGGTGGGACCCAACTTATGCTGGCGAACGTGATATTCTATCTGGGTGACACCGCAAAGGCGTGGTTTGGGACGCACGAAGCTGAACTTACAAGTTGGAACATCTGTAAAGAGAGGCTACGAGATCTTTTTGGGAGACCAATCGGACGCCAAGCAGAAGCCCAGAAGGAGCTCGCGTCTCGTGCCCAGACGTCCACCGAATCGTACATTTCTTACATTCAGGATGTTCTGGCACTTTCCCGAAAATCCAATGACAGCATGCCGGAGGAAGATAAGGTCAGACACATTATGAAGGGCATCTCCGACGATGCATTCAACTTCTTTTTATGTAAGAGCTGCACAACAGGTGACTCCCTCATCAAAGAGTGCCGCATCTTTGAGCAAGCAAAAGGCAGGCGCATCGTGCAACGCTTCAACCGGCTTCCTAATACGGCTCCGATCTCGTCCTGTAATGAACCAGTGCCGCTGCATCAACCAGCATTAAGCTTGACGCAAGCCAGACGTCGCGAACTTGATGCAATGGCTCCAAGCTCTCGTGGTGCTGACACGCGTGACAACCGGACAATCAGTGTCATCCAAGCTGTTGTTCGCCAAGAGATTGCGAATATGGACACACCACCCACCGTTAGCCCTCGTCCCACCTCGACCGCCCCGATCATTGCCTCTGCTACGCCCCGACAGTATTCCTTGAACCGGTACCGAAACCTATCGGTGTTGCGAACGCCGAATGACGGACCAACCTGCTTCGTGTGCTCCCGGATCGGCCAGCTCTCCCTCCGTTGCCGTAGCCGCTGGAATTCATCGCCTCGACTATATGCTGACCGTCGCTACGAACGTCCAGCTCGTCCTCTGTCGCCTCACGCCGAATCGTTGATGCCAATTAACCCTCGGCCTTCAGTCCCCAGCGGCTTCGAAGCAACTGACAACGTCGGTGCTCCTATCTGCGACGCAGCTAAGGGTGCTAAGAGTCTCTGAGTCCGAACACGCCTCCATTGGAACCTGAACTTGGCAACGTTTAACGCTAGAACCTTGTCTTAGTTGGGCAAGTCTAGCTGTGCTATCCGAGGAACTAGAAGGTGTTAAATGGAATGT
This sequence comes from Rhipicephalus microplus, assembly GCF_013339725.1. Taxonomy (NCBI): domain Eukaryota; kingdom Metazoa; phylum Arthropoda; class Arachnida; order Ixodida; family Ixodidae; genus Rhipicephalus; species Rhipicephalus microplus. The sequence continues at coordinate 229,582,081 of NC_051165.1, read as the reverse complement.
AATTAGGCTCAGTGAGGTTAGGAGTACAGATGAGGCATGTACAGTGCTACAGAATGGGCACGTCTTTTTGCTATGGTGGCATGAAAAATGAATACCTGCTCAAATAACCGCCCAAGTGCTTGTGCTCACGCGTGCTCGCTAGGAAACCCTGAAAACATTCGCGGAAGTGGAAATCCCTAAATTAACACACTGCTGAGCCGCAAAAGCATTTAATGCCCTGATTTAGCCATCTTCGTCTAAAGCATAGTTTACCCAACTGACAAGCCCTACTGCGGCGTGCGTTCGCTAATGCCACATCAAATTTCTAATATTTCCCCGTCCGTATTCATGCTGGGCAGGCTAACCGAGCGACATGATCGAGCGAGATCCAACATGGGATATCGCTGAGCAAGCGGCAAAGAGTGGTAGAGGAAAAAATTCACAAAATAACGAATAAATAAAAATACAAATGAATAAAGGATCACTTCAGTCAAATGTAAAATTTCTTCATTTGTAAATACAGTAAAGGGAATAAATGCGAAAATCTAGGCTAACTTCACTTTGTTCTGTTAGATCTTATAAGATACCTGGCAACCGGTAGGAGCGCTCACGTTCCATGAACCCGAATCTAGCATGACGATAGATATAGCGCGAGAACAAAACGACGACACAGAGACAAGAAGGACACGAACGACACGTTTTGTTCTCGTGCTATATCTATCGTCATGCCATACCAACTAGCCACACTTCCGAATCTAGCGCTGAGTTTCCTAGGCCTGTTACCGTGTCTGACTGCAGTAGTCGTATATATATATACCTTCGACTTGGTGAACCAAATCGTGGCTTAGCATGACACTTTCAGCGGCGTCTTGTGTACTCTGCACAAAAAAGCACATCCCAGCATATCCGCGTAGTGAATGATGATGAGCGGGTGAAGAGTGCGTCCGTGCGTCCGTCCGTCCGTCCGTCTGTCTGCCTGTCTGTCTGCCCGTCTGTGTGGATATGCTGCGCTGGCTACGCCGGAGGGATGGACTGCCCTTGCCGTAAGGAGTTTCGCCCCTAAAAAGAGATTGTGATTTAAAAATCACGTTATCGTCTTAATGTGTGCCGTGGTGTCTTAACCGCAGCCGTAGGCTTATGCCAAAAAATATGAAATCTTCGCTTTCCGCTCGCGTTGGTATGCGGCGCGTGCTCGAACCCTGTTTTGGCAGCGACACGCCACGATACCAATGTGCGTGTTCACAGATCGACCTTATCCTTATACCCAGGACCTTACTTATCCTTCTTCTATCTTAAGCGCACACAAATAGTAAGCTGGACAAAAGCTAACCGATGAGTTTCCAAAGCTTGCTTTCACATTTCTCTGTGAAGCCAAATAAAGAAGCAGAAACGATAGGTAAGCCGAGTGAGAAGGATAAGATAGGTTTGTGAATACGGGCCTAGGGTGATTTGTCATTGCTGGTTTACCGTTCAGTAACACCGTCCCCACCAAAGAGTGCGCATGCGTGAACTTTATACCGTATGGCAACTGAATTCGGTAAAATGCGCGCCTAGTGAAAGGGGGCTCGTACTTGGTTTGTGTTATTCTTCATCGGTCCTATCGTCGCGACGTTGAGCGCTGCTATCCTTAAACTGATTTATTCTTTTTGTGATGATGATACAAGCAAGATGAATTGATGAATTTAGTCTCTCCGCAAACACACACACACACACACACACACACACACACGTATATATATATATATATATATATATATATATATATATATATATATATATATATATATATATATATATATATATATATATATATATATATATATATATATATATATATATATGTTCAAACAGTTGGGATATACTTTATTAGTGCAAATTACTGGGTGGTGGCGTTATTCTGAATGAGCGGGCTGTATACAACTTTTGAATGCCAAGGACACTCGGCGAAATGATTATTTCGTTATAACCAATTAGCTGCCCTACTTCGCAAAACTCACATTGGCCACTCTCATCATGATCGCGTTACTGCGTGAATCGAGCAACTCACGCAGCTAAAATGTTTTAGAGATTATGGTATGCGAATTCGGAACGTGAAAATGCTGCTGAACCGTAGCGTGGTCTGTACCGTTTTACAGCAACTTTTTAAAGCGTCCCACTGAGCCGACATAAACTGAAGTTTCTTGTTAGCTTGTATTTCCACGCGTGATGTACCACAAGGGATTTGACATTTGCCAAGGTCGAATAATGCGATTAGCTTATTTGCAAGAAATGACGGGAACTCTCGAGGTTGTGTGAACTACGCACGATATCAGCAAAATGAAAACAGATAAAATCCAGCTGTGCTCATGCGTGTGCGTTTATTTTGGCGTCAGGCGAAGTGCACGTGGGTTTATGCAGCACGTTAGTTGCATGAGCCGCTCTTCCGCGTGGGTTGGCCGGTGACGACGCTTATTCACTGAATTTCTGGTAATGTTTTCGTAACGCACATTTGTTTCATGTCGTGTTCGACCGGTATGCGATGTCTGTAGGCGCTTCAATTGGGTCGGCAGCCACTGCGATCGATGTGTGCGTCGCTCACCTTGTGAACCGGATGGCACGCCTGGAGAGTCCTTTGTTTCTCGCTGACGAAATATACGCATGCAGTACGTGTAAACGCTCCGATTCCGACGTGTTCAGGAGTGCACCTCGTCGCTGGGAAAGAAATGAATCGCGGCATTTATTCCCGAGCTACGTTGGAATCGGGCCGGCAAACATAGTTGCACCTAGCTCGAATAAGTCGATGCTTAGAAAAAAAAATAAAGCATTACTGTTTGCTGTCACGACGAGCAACACTTGCATCATCGTGAAGGCAGCGTGTCTAAAATGGAAACCTTCATTTCGTCCAACTTGTGGCCGTGAAACGCAAGGTCAAACTACAGCAATGCACACTGTGGTGTGCACTAATACCGGTGAACAAAGCGTCGGGCGTCAACAATCTGAACCGCGGCGAGGCGCGTCGGCGTTTATACATGCGGCATTGAAGATTCTGGCGTTATTTCTGGTGGGCGAGTTTGTTCAAGAATGAACGCAGCTGTACGCATTTGCGTGCTCAAGCGTAACACATGACCTTGAAATAATGTGGAATGCTCCCAGAGATTCTGGCATGGGGCTTGCGCAAGGCAGTATCTACACATGCGATGGACCGGTAACATAAAACGTAGAAAGAAAGGAGTGTAGCATCGTCCATTGGCACCATCCTCGAGTAAACCAATGTTGGACATGTTTCTCCTGTGAGCTGAATCGTAGATTTTAAGGATATGTGGACATAATGCACAGCACAATCGTGCTGCGCAATTTCGATGCTGGGCGTGTAATTAACAAGAGGGCGTGGCCTGTGGGAGACATAAAAGAACATTTTGTTAAACAAGTTGGTTACTCATTAAAAAAAGCGCTTTACTTTTGGTGTGTGTGTGTCAATGGGTCGTAAGCCAGCGCTGTAATTATTTTTTAAATGTGGGAAACATGTTTTAGGGGGGAAAACATGGCTTCCAATCTTTTCGCTTTGTGGTGACTGTTTCGTTGTCTGCTTTTACAGAAGGATTACGGGAGTACTTCAGCAAGTTTGGCGACATCACTGAAGTCATGGTGATGAAAGACCCCTCCACTCGGCGCTCTCGGTAAGCCACGTTTACTTCCGTCTACTTCACAGCGTGAGTGCGCACACAATGAATTGTATGCTAGCGAAATTCTCCTTTTCCAAAAAACAGCGCAGGCTGCGCGAATTAGGGATCTTGCATGGCCAAAAACTTCTATTCTTTTGATCTTTCCTTCTTTTGGCAAGTTGTAGGATGTTTTGAGCTCTATCAACCACTCAGCACCGTCAGTAGCACTATCGGATTTTCGATGAGCTGCGCATTGTAGCCCTGCTTTATTGTACTTGTATCAATGTGAGTCGAATATTTTGTATTTATTTTCGATCGTGGCCCACTAAGGTGAGAGTATACCAGACACAGGGGTAATATAAAGCGTTATAAAAAGTTACCAAGTAAATACCGAGCTAGCAAATACTTGATAAACAATGGCAAGGAAGAAAAAAACATAACGGCACGTTTTCTAAGTATAATTGTCGAGAGACTGTGAACGTCGTAAGTAAAAAAGTAAGGTTGTACGATTGCATTAGCACTGGGCAATTATAGAATTAAAGCAAGAACCTCAAAGGAGGCACTCGAAGCAATGATCATTATAAAAAAAACAAGCAATTAATTCGTTTTTCGGTTTGCAAGTGTGCGTAAAAACGAAATAAAACTGGTGAGAGAAGTGCCAAGTTATAAATAACAGAAAGTTCGCGTAATACAGTTAGTCGACGAATCAAAATGGTGGTGTTATTTGAAATGTAACTTCTACATATTCGCTCACTGTTCACACACGCACAGGATAAGAAGCACGAGCACACTACAGAGAAAAAATGTAAACTACAAGAATGAATAAAATTGAGAAGTTGATGAGAAAGAAACAAAATGTAGATTGTTTTTAACGTTCCGAGTCGTGAGCCTGCCTTCGTCAGACGGAACTTAGGATTGAGGTTATATTCAAAGCTTGCTCTCTCCCTCTATCTTGTTGTGTGCTTGTGTAACTATGTGTGCAAATGAAGTAATAATACGTATAGCGCAGTAGTTGTGATCACAAAGTATATAAGCACGTGGTTCTAAGAACATAGAAAACAACAAATAAGAAATTAGAACGCCCTAAATAGTATATCGCCTCACTGCCTAGTGCCTTCCTTGCCAATTAGTTTGTTCATACTAAAATTTGTAGACATGCTGCGCAAGCAGAAATAAGTGCACTCTATCCTGTCTCCCTTCTTTATTTCTGCCAGCGCAGGAAGTCCACATTTTCTAAAGAAAGAAGGTTCGAGGGCATTATAGGTATCTTTCCGTGTTAATATTGTAGTAGGAAAGGAACCCGTTATGAAGCCTTGATCTACCTCATTCTCGTGAAGGCGACTGCTCTCTTCGACCACTTTCGATTAGGGTAATACCGGTAAATCCCAGCTACCGTGAAAATATAACAGGAAACGTTGAGTGTAACAATGCTGCCAGAACTCGCTCTGTAGGCCTATAACTTTTATTTTCGAGGCTAGATAGGAGGAAGTAGGAAACGAGCAGGAGGAGCCATCTACGTTGCGCAAATTCTCTTCGCCTGAGTGACACATGCGACAGGATTGAGCTTGTCCAACCGGGCATGAGCGCCCGTCTGCGCTCCGCTGCGTCCCGCACTTACGAGACAGTTGGCGGCCATCGACGTCCTGCATTCTCTGCTGTGCACGTCGTCATCTCGTCTCCGTCCGAGGGAGCACACATTTGTACCACTCCTGTCAGGGGCAGAAACCTGGAAACTCGAGGATTACGCAGTGTGGAAAAGCCTACGCTCTAAAAGAAGGAGGAGGTTTGCTACCCTAAACTGGGGAAGGGATTAAAACAAAAAAGAACCGTCGGAGTAAATGTGTGCCCGTCCATTGCACGCTTACAAGTGGTCGCTTAATCCGATAAGTAAAAAAAAAGAATCATTACAAAATGCTCGCGTCACCTTGCTGGCCTGCTACGCGTAAAGCCACGACTCGGGTATCTTCTTCTCTTAGGAAAGCTGTCTAGAGGAAATACTCTAATTTGACAAAGACGATGATGATGGGAGGGACTCTACAAAACGCAGAGAACTTAAGATCTCCATACAAAAGACATTGTTGACAAAATATTTTCGATGAAGCTGGGCGTAGTCAGTTCTGTTTATTGCATTTGCAAACGGCGCAAGTTGTTAATCAACACAGTGTCGTGGATGGCTCTTTTCGCTTGACAATGCTACAACTTAGGTAGCGTAAAGTGCTGCGATAAATTATGTCGTTCAACGTCTAGTACGCACGCACCGAAACGGGCTTTTGCGTTATAAACGGCAGGGTTACTCATTCTTTCCATATTGTATAAGATAATGAAAATGTTTTTGAAGAGACCGGTACATTCGCACATCCAACGTCCATAGCTACTTCTCAAACTTGTTCTCACAAAAATAAGTGGATAATGTAGTCACACGAGCCGCGCCTAAGCAATTTTTTTTTCTTTGCCAAATGGCCTACCAAATTTTGTGATGACACAATTCACCATAGAATGCCTCGTGCGACAGCTTGAAAGCCATTGGATAAAAAAAGTAGGGTGGTCGCATTGAAAAAAATATATGTATTCACATGTCTTGCAGGCAGCGTTGGAATTTCTAGCGTACACAGAGAAGTCAAGAATGACGACACTTTCCACTTTTGTTGATGGCTTGTCTTTTATTACGAGCGTCGACGCAGTCAACTGAAATGTGGAGCGCCAGCATCATACCGCTTTCACGAGTTCGTGTGTGTGTGTGTGTTTGGTACTTTTGGAAAATACTTGCCTGCTTGCTCTTTATCACGAGGGCCACACTGCGCCCCGCTTAATGCGTGCAGCATTGAAAAGACGAGCGTACCTGTTCGCGTGGCCGAAATGCCCGGGCGAAGGCAGCTTTTTGGATGAGTGGGCAGCGGCCGGTTACTTTTTATGCTGCACGAATTTTCGCAAGTGGGCTTAGATGCCGCGAAAAAAGTCTGGCAACTATTCCGATCGAGGTATCCGCGCAGCGATATCACTGTGTGTTTATGCGTATGCTGTGTCTTTATGGCATCCTCAACACAGTGACTCTATGTGAAGGCTCTTAGTATGAAAGACTCACTCTAGAAAACATGCGGCCTGGATTCCATGCGTAAACTGCAGCGGCGGCACGAGTGACTGACTGGCGTTGAAGGACAGCAGTCGGAGCAGTGGTTTCCATCCATGGATACCTCCTTTAGGAACAATGGCATCACTTGTGGACCCCTTACGGGACCCCTTATGCGCATATGGAAGTGATGAGGAAGCACTCGCAATGAGGGAAAATGGGTGGGGGGGGGGGGGGTCACAAATTAACACAATATGCAGCATTATTTTCACCCTGGCAAATAATAGTCAAACTGATGTTTCATCCCAATTCGTTCTCGGTATATAGCTTGCGCATAAATTGTGTGGTCTGCAGGTGTACATTCTACTTGTTTCTAGATATGCTTGCTCTTCAAGTATGAAAGCCTAAAAAAGTACGCTTGCCTGGGTAACTTGCCTGGGTAATTAAGTAACTGAAACAAAAGCTTTGCAGCCATCTCATGGTGAAGAGGAAACTTTTCAGCTCTACCGCAATGCAGTGTCATTATGCCGCGAAGCATACCAAATATTAGAAGGGATCGCTTTCATTTGACATAGTATAACATAGCGTACCTCATAAAAGGCTCTTTGCTTTTTTTGCTGTGAAGGTTGTTATGAAATGACAAGGTTGCCGCGATTTCTTCGCCGTTATGAGCCTGCGCGTTATTTATGGTGTAGTGGCTGCTTTGCGAGCGTAGTTGTATTAGTAGTCCCAAGAGAGGTTGCAACGGGTTCTATAAATGCCGCTCTTCTAGCTTGAGCTATGACTATGCTGCGCTTTTCGCTCAGGCCTGGCTTTTTTTTTATTTTAAAACGAAAGCTGTTACGAGATCACGACAAGGGTCGCGCATGCCGTAGTTGTCCGCTGCCGCTGTCCGCAATCGCTATCCTGCAAAATTCTTACGCATCGTGATGTTCTTATACGACATATACTTGCAATAATGGCATCTTCCGAAGCCAGTTTAATCAAGACTCGTAGGTCCGCGTTAGTAATGGCTTCAGCAATATCATCTATTATCCCAGGGCTGACTTCTTTGCCCAGCGGTATAAGAGAGCGGATTTTCATCCCATTAAGTTCCGTTGTTTCACGCAGTCTGTCAAGCACAGTCGCATGATTGATGTCAATCGCTAGAATGTTCTTGCGGCTATTCAGTCTGACTTTCTTTTACTTCGTTCGGCCCCAGATTTATTGATTGATTTGTGGAGCTTAGCGTCCCAAAACCACCACATGATTATGAGAGACGCCGTAGTGAAGGGCTCCGGAAATTTCGACCACCTGGGGTTCTTTAACGTGCACCCAAATCTGAGCACACGGTCCTACAACATTTCCGCCTCCATCGGAAATGCAGCCGCCACAGCCGGGATTCGATCTCGCTACCTGCGGGTCAGCAGCCGAGTACCTTAGCCACTTGACCACCGCGGCGGGGCTCGTTTGGCACCAGTGCTAGTACACACACGGCTTACTGGTTAAGGCGTCTGATGTTGTCACTACCGATAACTGGCGTGAAGAGGATGGTTAATAACTCAGTATTCCGCGAAGATCGCATGGTGGGTTCACTCGAATTGGATGACGTGCTCAGAAATATAGTCTCTTTCCCTTGTGGTTTCTCACGAGCTTGAAGTTGTCGTCCCCTGATTCTTCATTGCTGACGTGGCCGGGTAGAGTGTCATCGCTGTCAGTGCCGCTCTCGGAGCTGTAGCGCTTCCTGGAAGCAACACCCGTGGTCATTCCAGTGTCCGGTAGTCTTCCGTCGGGCTCTACCTCCATCGCACACCAGCAGGAGACCGCGCTTGACAGGCGAGGTGAAAATTATTCACAAAAAACCATGGAACTCAAACATTCGGCATGCTGCCACACTGACACTTCGTCATGCACCTGATGAGAGGCATCAGACTTCGTCGGTGAGGGACACTTTATCGGTACCTGATAACTTGGTGGACGAAGGACAAGTTCTCGGCAGAGTGAGCACCCTGGGCAGTGCTATGCGCGTGCTGCTGAGCAGACACCGACAGCCCGAAGCGTGTCACCTGCTCGACACCATCACTCCAGCTCTCGCAAGCCTTCAGAAGTCTGCTGCTTGAGGACGCAATTGGCACCATCATGGCTTCACCATCGGCAGGATTTTGGGTGCATAAGACTGCCCATACAAATTAATGCAATGAATGTGCTCAATTGACATGGGTGTAACTCACCGTCTCTGATGTTAGACACACAACTGCCGTTTTGTCGACGGCATGTGACATTTCTCTCCTCTCTCTCTCTCTCTAACTTTTATTTCCCTTACCCCCTCCCCAGTGCAAGGTAGCCTACCAGGCTCAGCCATGATCAACCTCCCTGCCTTTCTTTCATCCTTATTCTCTCTCTCTCTCTCGCTCTCTCTTAAGTCTGGGTGGTGAAGTGATAACTCCCTTCACTCGGCGGGAACCAAAATCAGTAGGGGAGGGTAAGATGGTTTGACGAATATGACACGCTAGTCAAGACATGAATATTGTTATGATTCCGTTGCGTGCGTCGTCAAACACTTCCCGCCAAACAGGGACACATACTCGCGGGCAGGTATGTGCCATAGGTGATTGACACCTAGTAGGTATACCCAGGAACGATGAGAACACACACGGGTAATTTTAATGCGTCAGCGTCAAGAAAAAGCTGACTTTGGCAGCGTTGACTCGACGAATGCAAAGAGGGAATGTCAGGGTCCTAAGAGGAATCGAGCCCGAAAATTCTGCCGGCAATCAAGCAGTCTACGACCGAGCCACGCCAGGTCTCTGAGCAACTTTTCAAATAGGCCCTATTGTTCGCGAAACGTCAATAATGGTTGCAGTTGTGGCTATTAAATTTTATAAATATTACATATGTACTCCTGCCCCGCCGCGGTGGTCTAGTGGCTAAGATACTCTGCTGCCGACCCGCAGGTCGCGGGATCGAATGCCGGCTGTGGCGGCTGCATTTCCGATGGCGGCGGAAATGTTGTAGGCCCGTGTGCTCAGATTTGGGTGCACGTTAAAGAACCCCATGTGATCGAAATTTCCAAAACCCTCCACTATGGTGTCTCTCATAATCATATGGTGGTTTTGGGAAGTTAAACCCCACATATCATCATTACATATCTACTCCTAGGATACAGCCGTCACGTCGGGTTAACGTCAGTTGTAGTTAGGTGCCATGCACTGAACTTTATTTATGTAGCAGTGTCCACGACTACCATCCTCGTGAGAACCAGTGCTTCATGTCAGCTAATCGCTTCTGGTGTTACTAACACTTATGTTATTGTTGGAATCATTGCTCATGTGCAAAGAACTGGTTATGTAAACACCGGCAACTGTTCAACGTATGTCTGTGTCTGTAACATGTGTACATATGTTTAGCATCATTTTATAATGTGTCGCCCAATAAAAAAATTACAACATGGTCATAAGCTCCCCTCCTCACTCTTCGCCCCGCCTCGGTGGTCTAGTGGCTAAGGTACTCAGCTGCTGAGCTGCAGGTCGCGGGATTGAATCCCGGCGGCGGTGCTTGGATTTTCGATGGAAGCGAAAATTCTATAGACCCTGTGCTCAGATTTGGGTGCACGTCGAAGAACCCCGGGTGAGCAAAATTACCGGAGCCCTCCACTACGGCGTCTCTCGAAATCGCATGGTGGTTTTGGGCCGTGAAACACCACATATTAATCAATCAGTCTTTATGCTTCGTATCACGTACATTCTCAAGGTACGTGGAATCTGCGTTTTTTTTTTAGGGGGGGGGGGGTAGTTTGGTGGACCGCAGTTGGACAACCACTATTTTTTTATTGTACCACATAACAACAACAAAAAAACTTCGCAAACACTTCTTTTTTATCGCATAGCCTAACTGACTAGTCGCGCGACCAATTGTGTCACATGTCTGCATATTTGCGCAAGCGGTTACAACATCACCAAAAGGGAACAAATGGTATAAAAATGTAAAGAAACGCTTGATTCAGTTATACATGTAGTAGCAGCAGAGAAAATAAACATTTATACAATTTCAGAATTTAAAACTGCACGTAAAGCTCCTCATGACCGTAGAAAAATTATTCGCCTTTTTTCACATTAGTTGGAGTGGTACTCCAAATGAGAGCGCCTTGAAATTCTATGAGCCGTCGACCGTAGGCATTTCGTGCAACCGGTAAATTAAGGAATTGTTCTCTGCAGCTCTTAGCGCACAGGCAACGTAAAGGTGCTTAATGAGAATGGGCCGTTATGTTTCGTTACTTTATTCCCTTTATAAGATACACTGGACACGTGAACAGATTCCAGTAGTAGTATACACACATGTCGAAACAGTTTCAATATTTACAGTGCGATGCGAATCCACGGAAGAGGGCTACAAAAGACAGTCACGGAGCGCTGACCGACAACTAATCCGTTGTCTGTTCGAGTGTGTCTTATGCGCCTCTCTTCTGTGGTGTCGTATCGCGCTGCAAATAAGAAGCTTGAAACCAACTCGCCCAACATATTGCATTTGGAAACGGTTGTTTTGTACAATCCGTCCTCTTTGAGACTGGGATGATCCTAATTACACTGTTGTGTAGGCGGCTGAAACATTTCAAATGAGTTTTATATGCACTGCCTAGTGATGCTACGCAGTAGTTCAAGAACATTCACGGGTGGCTTTTAGGGGCATGTGACACACATATGCTAGCTTGGGTCATATCTTTTGTAAAATGGAATGAGTACGCAATGATTATAGCAAAAAAAAACGTATCCATACAAGACGCCTTGCTTGCTGATGTTATGTTCTTTCGCAATCATTATTTTATGATCTCATAGAACAAGGCAATGTCTTAGGTATGCCGACTGTATATCAGTCTCAAGTGTGACATACATTTCTGCTATGTGAAGTGTGAAACGCAGCTTAGCTCGGTTAACGACAAGGTGTAGTTTATTTTTCTTACATATAAACCTATCCATCATATAGGAGTACCTGTCATAAGTTGTATATCGCCTTTCTTGTCGCCGTTGTGGCTTATTTCTTATAAAGTTCGACTGCTCCCCTGAAGGTCGCGGCATCGAATCCCGGCCGTGGAAGTCGCATCTGGATGGAGGCAATGTGCTAGAGGCCCGCATATTTAAATTTAGGTGCGCGTTAAGAACACCAGGTAATCGAAATTTCAGGAGGCCTCTGCTGTACATGGCGAGTCCCGCACAATCCCGCGGTGGTTCTTGTATCTAAAAAACCCAGAGGTTATTTTTACATCATAGGCTTTTTTTCGCGTTGTGATTAGCTGGATCTTTTTGTTCGTTAACTTTCTGCGTAAGCTGTTTATTTGTAGGATTTGACAACATCTGTACGTGGCGCCATATCTCAGCGGCAGCAAAGGCGTCGTGCCACAACTGAATGGGCAATAGGCGGAAAATATCATATTTTAAGCATGAGCCAGTTATCAATCACAACTCCGGGATGTATAAAACAGAGAACTACTGCAACATTTCAGTGAAATTTCAGCATCGCACTACAAACCCGCAGGCTTCCCAGGCCAATTGAGCACCACCCATCGGAAATGCATGGGGCCTCATTGTAGAATATTGAATACTCGGGGAAGCTAGGCGGTGTCTCGTGCGACACTAACTTCAACATATTAATAAATAATTATATGCTGTCTACAACTGGGAGTTGTTTTCGATAACTAGTTCTTTTTTTTTGTCAGGTATGTTTTTTCCCGCCTATTTTTCATTCAGTTGCAGCAGGCGCGCCGCTGTCGCTGACGCGAGATAGCGCTACGTGCGAACGTCCCGAGTGTCCCAAAATCCTGGTCGTGTGGACTTAATGCATACGTCCTATTTGAGCTGTTTCTTGTGTATTTTATTCACGTACCCGTTCTTCGTGCCTCACCAGACCTTTTGCTGATTATTGTGTATTTTATTTATCGTAGTATGTGTCGCTGTAAAATCTTTAACAGAGGCAAAAAGAGGAAGACTTCCAATGAATACTTACAGGCCTTCACAATGTCTCGGCCGAAGCTTACCAAACTTGTCATATGCCTCGCGCGTCCCTACACTGTCTTATTTAGATTATGGAAGCGTTGACCTTCTCTCACCACATTTAAGCACTCGTTTGAAATTCGAGTTAGAGTAGGACAGACACGTTTACTTCGCAATTGCGGCGGCTCAATTGGAAGCATCAAATGCAAATCAAAACACCATCCGGTTAACCTACGTAACCACACTAGCAGGGCCGAATACGCACCGGCCATATGACGCACAAAGTCAATGGCATTTAGGCTATGCAATTCCTGGTTACTCGCTTCTTATATTCTCATTGTTCGTTTTAAACTGGCGTTTCATCATTTCCTTTGCTTGTGTGTATAGTGTACCATAGCAGTAATTCAGATTTAATAACAAGATATCTACATTTTCACCTATATTCTGACTGCCTTTTTCACACTTATCGTCTTTTCATCCGGTATGAAACTGTTGTGGCGTACTTTTTCCTGTTCGTGGGTACTTGCGATAACTGTACTTCGCCTCCTGAGAAGTTAAAGCCAGCAGTTAAGGCAAAAATTAATCAGGATGTATCCATTCCTTTAGTCTTTTCATAGTCTCCCTGGCGTTTGCGCATCGGGTGAACAATGCGGAAAGACGGTAGTGCCGAAAAACAACTTAAGTGCATGGCTGCAGTCATGGATCGAAGCTGGCACCTCGAACTCCTCATGTCGTCATCGTGTGACCTGTAATTTATCAAGCAATGCTTGCCTTTGCTTCATATTCGGGTCTTAACGCTTCTACAATGTATTCGTGATTGTGCTCCGCATTTTACTTAACTTTTTGTTAAACTCCCTGTGGAATAGAGTTAATGGGCGTGACATAATGAGCAGCGGGCCTGGCTAGTAGCGCCAATAGCGTATACCTGATTTTATTCCTCACTTTAAGATGGCTCAAAGCGTTGACTTACACTAAGTTCGGATCGAAGTGGGTGGCATGCATCGGTGCTGCCACGTTGATCTGTAACCACAGTGACCGTATTTGCAAGCACACAACGTAAATGCGAAGAACCATATATATGATGCAACGCATGCCATACAAGCGCTAATATCTGAGCCCTGCAAGGTGGAAGGTGGGATTATATGTGGAACTATGTCTTACTGTGCGAGCCTGTGGCTTGCTCACACTTCGTAGCTTTAGTAGCACAGCGCTGTAGCGGAGAGCTGCAGTACAGATTATCAAGCACCGTATGTTCGTGCTGTCACCCCTTATTTGACACCTTTGAATGATGGCCTTCAGGGGTAATGTGAATAAATGTATCTTAGAAGACGTGTGCATGTAGTATATAACAAACTAAACTGACTAGTCTTCTGGCTTCACCGTTAGTGTCAGCGCTTCATCGTCGTTGAACGTGTCATTTAGCTCTGGTAATTCGCCTCTGTGTGTTCTGAGTGTTATGCCATGGAATGAATCAGTTCCATCCGTATCGATCGGTGTCTCTACAGAAGTAGAGCAATAACTTGTGGTTGATATGAAAAACTAGCTAGCTATAAATAAAAAGAGGACAATTTCTCAGAGCTGTGCACAGAAGTCTTGTGCGAACGTTGCTGTCCGAGAAGGACGAGAAGTTCGCTTCTGGTAGTATAGCTATTCTCGCTCTTTCAACTTCGCGGGGCCCATTCAGCCCATGTGCTGCTTTTATCATCAATGAAAGGCGCGCTATAGTGCGCGCGCGACTCAAGAGCACCCGTCAACGCCATGACAAATGACCCATTATGCCACAATTTTATTGCATTTGTCACATTCCCTCTTCGGACAAACTATGCACGCAGGTTCGAGGGAATGTCGTAAGTTAGAAAAAGGGCACAAAATTAACCTAGGCAAGCACAGTGAGGCTTGCATTGACTTCGGCCTCCGGAGGACATCTGACATTGCCGTTATCGTCTTAACGCTTAAATGAACAGTCCGACCATTTGCTAAGGTAATGCAACTGCTCTTGCTTGATGTTGATAAGCCTGACCAAAAGCCTGCTTCTAAACGTTTAGGAAGGGAAATCCGGTACCATTGTGTTGTGACCTCGTTACGGACATTGCGCTTTTGGCATTTTTGTCTTTTAGCCATTATTTTGACGCATATTTTATGGTCTTTGCCACAACGGAAGCTTCGATGCCTTGGAAAAAAAAACCAAAAAGAAATCCAACAGCAGGTATTATTAGGAGTCATACCTGCATTAATAAACTTCAGGACACAATATTGCTGACCGCCACCGCTCTCTGACTCAGATTGCAATAGTGCGAAGTGCGCTCTTAATCCGAGCCAGGGGGCGCTTGTCCGAACGTGCAGCCAGAGCAATCGGAGACCGCAGGACGAAATACGTCACTGTATTTTCTCTTGCTAAGACACGATGAGTGGGAGTCACGTAATAACATGTCGGTCGTGGTCCGAGATCAGCGAGAGCGCTTCACAGCGCTTGGAGAGAACCAGTCGAGCGTACTGAGAGTGCTGGATTTCGAACAGCTGGACGTTACCATATCTCAGTGGTCTGGAACACTCAGAAACGAGCAGTGAAATCTACCATTAGTGTATCTCTGCGACACTCAAGGAGTAAAAAAAAATGGCTCAGTTATGCCTGCCTGTGTGTGCGTAATGAGAGGTACGGTTAATTTTCCTTTTTGGTTCGGTTCTGTGTACGGCTACGCTTCTCGCGGCGTGCGGCTCGTTCTTGCTCTGCTCGCTCGCTCCTCGTGGTTTCCTTCTGACGTCGAAGTCTGGCTTGTCGATTTGCCCGCCTAACTTTCCATATCTGTCGACGAATCCCGTGCAGCTATATATACAATGCAGCGCCGGCTTCTTCTTCCTTCTAGCAACGCAGTTTCGCAGGGCTCTCCCCTCACGTAATGC
Source organism: Rhipicephalus microplus (assembly GCF_013339725.1). NCBI lineage: Eukaryota > Metazoa > Arthropoda > Arachnida > Ixodida > Ixodidae > Rhipicephalus > Rhipicephalus microplus. The sequence continues at coordinate 229,566,530 of NC_051165.1, read as the reverse complement.
AAGATGGTTCGGCGAGCGGCACTGCCAGCCCAGTCGCTGACAGGCAACGGCGCACCTCGTGGTGCAGCCACCGGCCACGAAATACTGTCAATGTAGTTCTCACTATGAAAGGAAAAGAAATAGAACGAGACATTGGCTACAATGACGTCCATCCGTGCACACAAAAACAATTTCTCACCTTTGGGGGTATAAAAAGTGCGCGAAGCCCCGCTGCAAATTAGAGCATCTTATGTGGACTGGAGCAAGCACCCTACACAAGCCGGACGTAAAAGATGTGTACTCACCGGAAAGGTGCTACAACTGAAAAGGGTGGAATTGTCCCTAAGGGTGTACATTCTAGGACAAAAGTTTGTGAACCACGAAATCGTGGCTCGCTCCCTCTTGTATTACAAGGGACGATTAAGGCTGAAAAAATGCATCATGTGCAGTGCGATTGTTGAAGTCGAGGGAAATGTCCGTAAAATGTTTTTGTTCACACAAGCAAAACTTGCGATAAACTCGGATGGGTGATTGATGTTGAAAAAAAAAATCTGTTGCAGGGCATTTCGCTACTGCAGCTTTCCGCATTAGCTTCAGCTATTTCTGTCATGACGCGCAATATGATTCGTTTGATATTACGACTCGAAATATGATTACTTTGATATGGATCGAAACTGAAACTGAAACTTCATCATCAGGGAAGGAAGAAAACGAGAAGGCAGGGAGGTTAACCAGACGCATTAATGGTTAGCTTCCCTGGGCTGCAGCAACGAAAAAGGGGTGTAGAAAGATGAGGAGAGAGAGATATAATGAAGGAAACGACCAGTAAATGCGCTCATGCACATGTAGCGGTGGCAAAGGCGTTCACCTAGGCCTTCAGTTTTTTGTCGCAGGCCTCGCGAACATCTAGTCAGGCTTATCTTTGGGATGTATCCCTATTTATAAAATTTTTCTACGTTTTTTTTTTCAACTTTTTGGTGCTTATTAAGTGTAGAATTTTCGTAAGGGTCTGAAAAAGTTACGTATTACTCGGCCTAATAACAGGCATTACTGAGTAATCAAGCCTTTACAACTAGAAAGAATATAAAAACTATAGTTTACACTAATTACTTTCTTTCATTTAACAGAACTTTGGTGTTCTGCTTGCTCGCTTGAAAGTGAATGTTATACTATGCAAGAATATTATATGGTGAATACTGCGGTGAAATGAAACTTAGTTGCCGTAAGTGTTTCGCGTGGACGTCCGTATCACCATGAGCGCACTAAGTGATTGCTGCTCCGCGAAATAAAGATGAATTTTGCATTTTAGGGAACATGGAGTTCCCGCTCGCCGCGTGCCTTCACAGTGCATTATCAATGTCAAATACCAAAAGACATAGTGAAAAAAGAGCGACGACTATAGGATTGATAATCAGACTTGTTAGTACGCATTCATCTTTACGGAAACAACGTGCCGCAAAGGGACGAACAGGCAATTCGTGTTTTTTTTTCGCATTTTCTACGTACTAATTTTCATGGGAGTGATTCTAGTGACAAAAATGCTTGACGAAATGGGAACCTGATCGAAGGATAAATAGCTATCAGTCGTTAAAACGGCGGTACTTATATCTCCACTGCGAGTAATGCAACGATTTCAAGATCGACTGGTGTGCGCAAATTAAAGACAAAAACAGAGAAAAGATAAGACCGCGACAAGCGCGAACTTTCAACTGAAATGTGCTATTCGTCAACCTTCAAATATATACTTACGAAAAAACATAGTCACGTGCACATGTTCAAAAACAAAACAGCTTACAAGAAGCCCAGTAGAAACTTACGCTCACTATCAAATAAGGAAATTGACGTGTCGCTAACACAAGCATTACCTCTCGCAGAAATAAAAAAGACTTGCATCAGTTAGCGTGCTGTGGTATCACTGTTCCTATCCAAAATCTTTCCTATCCAACCTCTATAAAAATTAGTGAGCACCTTCAAGCTTGGCAATGTGCAGGCAAATACGTGTTTCCGTTATTTATTGAGTGAAAACTCGTGTTCCCTTGCATGGTCGCTCACGCAACGCCCCGTATGGCCTACATGAAAATTCGCACAAGACAGCAGCATTTCATAGACAACGCCAGTCGCACATTTTACATACGCAAATGCGTGCTCCTTTCCATAACTGCTGGATTTCTTCTCGTCAGAGGAGATTCTGGGACAAAGTCCTGCCAAATTATGCGGCGCGGAGAACACCATCGGTACATCGTGCATACTCGCTGTCTTCTACAGCGAAAGCTGTTATGAGATCATAACTCGGGTCACGCGTGTCGCCATAGTTGTCCGCCGCCGTCGCCGGTGTCCGTAATCAGCTTGTAATCAGCCAATCCTTTTTGGACTTCTGCTTTATTCCTAAATGAGGGGGTGTGAGTCACCAATGTTTAAAGTAAAAAAAAATATAACGTCAACGAAAATGTGCTCTATTTCCTGACAAAGGCTTCATTGCATGCCCGTTTTATTCGGTGAAAAATACGCTAATTCGATTTCCATTCCATTCCTCCAAGCTTTCTCACCATTTCGTTCTCATTCTTTTTCGGGGTCGCGAAAATGTCGAATGATTCTGGATTCATTCCAATTCAGGAGGGGCAACTCCGCAACACTCAACAGAACACATCCAAAAGCCAAGTCTACTTGAACCCAGCGGGATACGACGTAAAAGACGACATACGTCTGAAACAAATTTTCTTAGTCTGCGGCGGGCTTGATATACGCACGACTAATAAAAGAAACAGGCCAATGTGTCTACGGGTGGACCGACTCTCATCGCAGACTGCTCACAGCGTGTCCAGGATCACGTGAAGCTGACTGGCAACAAGGCTGATACTCGATCGTCCTCGTCATGTCACTGCACCTGGAGAGGAGCCCTCGTCTGTGCGGCGCTTTCTCCAGAGCAGCAGAGCGGCAGCTCGCAGTGCGACCGTGCGCACAAATTGATTGAGCCCTGCCGGGGTCGCTGAACCCGCGCCGGGGCTAGCCGCCGTGTGCCAGTTTGGACAACCTTGAGAACTATACGAATGTGTTCTTTTTGTTTAATTTTCGTGTCAGATTTTCTAGTCACCAATAAAATGCTTGCTATAGCGGCACACAGTAAGCTTTCCAAGAAACAAGATCGAACCCTTACGAGCATCGGGCCTTGTTTGACCAATGTACACGGCTTTGCCTGCATGCAGAACATGTACAAATCCGACGGTAGTGTCAAATGAACAATTACGCATCGCAACACTGAGCAGTTGCAGTTCTTGTTGTGCGATATATATATATATATATATATATATATATATATATATATATATATATATATATATATATATATATATATATATATATATATATATATATAAAGAGAGAGAGAGAGACAACTTAGCGGTTGTCTTCATTTTATTTCCAACAGTTTCGACCAGTGGACCGGTCTCTTCGTCAGGGTTTGCGGAGAAGTGCGACGTGCAGCGTTGCACTTGTTCCCAATGTTCTTAAACTTTTCCCAAATGTTCCCAATATCATCTTAAATCTTCTAGTTACTTCACTCTTATGCTTCGGCTCCGCAGTTACAATCTGCCCTGAGTTGACGTATTCCTTTACAACTTCCAGTGTCTCACCGCCAATCGCGAATAGCTGTTTTCGAGACTGTTGCACATTACTTTAGTTTTATGCTTAATAATATTGTGATCTATCCTTCTGCTTTTCATCTTCAATTCAGTAATCATGAGCTGTGAGTTGCTCTTGATTACTCATCAGAGCATTGTCATCAACGAATTGTAGGTTACTAAGATACTCTCCACTACCTCTTATTCCTAACTCTTCCTAATCTAGGGCCCTGACAACCTCCTGTAAGCACGCGGTGAATAGCATTGTAGAGATCTTGTCTCCCTGCCTTTCTCCCTTCTTTATTGGGATTCTGTCATTTTCTTTATGGATAACTATGGTGGCTGTGAATCCGCCACACATTTCTTCCTGTATGTTCATTAAGGCTTTGTCGATGCCCTGATTACGCACTGCCAACATGACTGTTCATACCTCGACCGAATATCCCATCTCGTAATCTATGAACGCTATGCATACAAGTTGGTCGTAATCCGTGCATTTCTCTATCATATGATTGGTAGTATAAATATGGTCTATTGTTGAGTAGCCTGTATGAAATCATACTTTGTTTTCCAGTTTATTGAGCTGTAATGTCTTAATTTCGTTAGCCATTTCTTCGTAAATATCTTGTAGAAAACAGAGAGAAAGCTGACCAGCCTGTAATTTTTCAAGTATCTGACGTCCTCTTTTTGATGGAACGAGATGATTTTGGCATTATTTAAAGATCCTGGTACCCTCCTCGTCAAAAGACACTTTGTATGAAGGGTGGGCAGTTTTTCTTACACAGTCTCACTACCTTCTTTCTACAGGTCTGATGTTACCTCATCCTCACCAGCTGCTTTGCATTCCCTCAAGAATTTTTTCACTCCCCCTGTCACTACTGGTTAGATGACAGATTTCTCTGGGCTATTACTGCTTATTAAGATATCATCCTTATTGTCTCGGCTGCAGTACAGATCTCTGTAGAACGTCCGCTACCTCAACCATCATATCTATACTGGTTGTGACCATGTCTTCCTTGTCTCTATGAGGCATACATCACATTTTATTGCGATATGAATTATATGGACACTCTCCGCTTACATTTGCTGGCACCTCAATCCCCGCATACGGATAAGTATTTATATATGTAAAAAAGGTATAAAGAAAATACTTGAAAAAATTACAGTATATCCACGGAGTGAATGATGAGTGGGGCGAAGCTTCCGAGGGTTTCATCGGTAAACCGTGAACCCTACGTTTGTCTGTCTGTCCGTCCGTCTGCACCTGCTGAGTGAGTCATAAAACTAGGCGGCCACGTATTAAGAGAGACATGCATGTACAGACCCGCGGCTTAAGAAGCTTCGGCCCTGAAGATTCCAAAGCAACATATCGTGGATTCGAACCAACGGCCCCTCGCTCTACAGCCCGCTGCGCTAGCCAACAGAGCCACTCGCCATGCTTCTGCCGATGATATAATGGCGAGCGATTCATAAGCATCATTTACCGTTCGCCGTACGAAGACTTTAGAACAGCTTGGGCGTATTTTCTTGTTCTTGTTCACCTATTGCTCATTTTATAAAATAATATGCAGCTTTAGAATAACGGAGGTTAGATAATAAATATATTACAAATTACCTAGGAGAATATGATGCTTGATCTAATGAATATAATCATTTAAATAAAAGAATTTTTTCCTAAATTTACAACAAATCTTGATATTTTTACGTTTTCAATCTTGTAGACACGCTAAAATAATAACACTGATTAATTAGTCAACCGATTAGTTTCATTAATATAGTCCCTCACAGCCGCGCATACTTTCGCACTAGAACCCAGAAATAGAGGCTTCAAAAGACAAAATGACAGGCACAGATAAATCTATACCGATGCCCCGTAAAGGCATTCCCTAAAAAGCTTCTCCATACTGCAGCGAACCGCCTGCAGGTCAAAAATCAATGATATATTGTTTCCAGTTCACTACAAAACGCGCAGAGTGGCGAAGGGGCCTGAGCAGACCTGTATTTGTATAAATTTAGATTTGGTAGCCAGCAGTGCAGCCTCGTAATAGCTACTTCTAGTTTACGACTATGGCAAAATACTCTTCGCCAGGAATATGAGTGGCAATATTCGGTAGAGTTTGTCGGTGTTGTGTCTTCAAAGACTTCCATAGGCGCACGCCTGAGGAATCGAGCAGCAGTTACATAAGCAGATGATGGAAAGTATGGTGAAATCGCCGCACTTATTCACGACGTAGATAGGGGATTGTTCATTTCATTGAGAAACAACCCTTTATGACCAGGCACCCAAACTAATCGGACCTTCCTCAAATGCGCAGGTACTAGTGCACGGAACGCCTTTATTACTTGAGATCAAGCACAAACAGAAAGAGCCGCACAGAGAGATAGAGAATCTGTAATTATCAGTTGATGTAGTTTCTGTATCCAACTTGCGTACGGTGAGCACTACTGCCAGAAGTTAAGCCACAAAAAACGGGTACGAAATTGGGTAGTCGAAGAGAATAAGACCAATTTAAATTCGGGATCAGTATAGTGACACCTGATTTTTTGCCATGTTGTGGTGCGTCTGTAGCAATAACAACATTTGTTGTGATATTGCGCCGGTGATCTTGTAATAAACCATCTAGTAGTCAAGGTACTCGACTGCTGACCTAGAAGGTCGCGGGATCGAATCCCGGCTGCGTTTTCGATGTAGCCGAGAACGCGTGAGGCCCGTGTGCTTAGACTTAGGAGCACGTAGAGAAGCCTAGGTGGTCGAACTTTCCAGAGCGCTCCATTATATGTGGCGCCCCTTGTTATGATATCGTTGTTTTGGGGTGATAAATACAAACAATTATTGGCAAAGCTTTCCGTTGTGATAGTCAACTGACATCGTTATATGTCGATATCCTGCCACGCCCTGTTCGCACTAAAATTGAGCGTTTCTTCTAGTAACTCAATAGATACTGCCACCCAGGCCGACATACTTCAAGCCTTCGAGGATGACGTCATGAAGTTTTGTGCCAATAACGCCAAATAACACCAGCGCAGATGATTGCGTTTACCAAGCTTAGCCGATGAACGGAAGTCACTGGCAAGTGTCTATGACACCGTGATTCCAACAACGACACCGTTCCAATGTGCCGTGATGTTACTGCGTATGCGCCTCAGAATATCTGAAGTGTCGGGAAGAATGTGTCTGGTGAAGGACGTTCGAGCGATTCTGGATGCACGTGCAACTGCTGCAAATGACCTTGTCGGATTTCGCAGCTCTGCTCGGCGATGCCACGAACGTGCGTCGGCTGCCGTTGTAGGGCGAGAACGTGAAGCGGCGTGGACCACCTCGCAGTGCGGGGCGCACGTGTCGGCCACTTTACGTCGATGGCAAGAAATTAAATCAAACGCCTCACGGCGCAGTGACACTCTGTTGTAAATATGATCGAAACCGTTAAAGCGATGAAAACTGTGAAAGGCAAACAATGTGTCTCCACATTTGTGGTTATGCCACATCGGTGAATCATTCATTCAGTGCACACACGCATAGGCAAAGGCGTTTAACTATTCTGAGGGAGCGAGTCAAGCCTGACTATTGCATGACGCGCGCAAAAAATATAGCAGCTTTAGCCATAAAACAACGCCTGGGTTCACTTGTGTGCGACATACAGCGAAGAAGCTCTCATGTTTTGCACAAATTCAACCGTTTGAAGGCCTCGTGCGACCACTCTCATTCTTTTATGTATTTTCAACAAAGCGACCGGACTTAAGGGAAGTCCCAACTGCGTGGCGCCATATAAGGCATCACACGCACGTACGAAGCTGCATTTTTTGTTGGTACCTTTGATGAGAGATGGCCGAGACCTTCGTGTGATAGGTGGGGAGTTTGACACGTGCACTCGCCCCTTATGCGCTCCAGACAGTGTGACGCCTCGTGCAAAATGGCGCCTGCACGGGGTCAACTTGAAGCACTGGCGTAGCTCTGTGGTGCAACACTTGCCTATACTGCACAGGGTGTCTAAACTCCATACCGGATCGTAGCCCGTTTTCTAAAGCAATGCTTCGATGTTACGTGAGTTTCTGCACCGCGCCGGGCACGTTCTTCAAGAAGATTGTCGAATGAGAAACATCGACCTTTCTCCTTCATAATTATCGGCATCAGAATTTGTAATTCTGATCGGTTATACTTTCTGAACGATGTGACATCGTCATTTAGGGCTGCTAAGGCATGTGCCCAACGCCATCTCTGCGTTATTGAATCAATGCAGGCAGATGCGGAAGACGAGAAGCATGCGCTGATATATGGGGTAACGTAAAATATACGGGCCCGGGTTAACTAGATGAGAACCGCATTTGTAGACACTATACCGGGAAGCAGAGCGATGAGACATGTTAATTATGGTACGCAAAAGTTTTATTGATTCCACACTACGGAAAATGATGTTGGATTTTATTCGTGGATAGAACCAAAGCTCGGAAAAGCAGCGCTCAGCTGAGACAAATTTAATGGACGGCTTCCTTTTTCACAGCTTCCGGCTCTACTTCGTTGCACAGGGTAATGATATTTTCGAGTCATTGTTATTCTTGAGTAATAAACATCGTATGTCTTCAAACCATACGAAATCTCAGTGCTTTACATACTGTTGAAAAGCGGAAGCAGTGTGTAGGGAGTAAGTGGCACCTATTTTGCCAAGTGCGCAAAAAACCTCGCGGGTTTCTCTGAGAGAATAGATATTTATAGGGGATGTGTGACTCTGCGGCGTTTATAAACTCCGCACCCGATGCATGGACGGGACGTTGATGGAGCTGGCTCCCGTTGACACTGGCGTGCTCCATCAACGCAGTCGGCGGTGACGCGAAGGACGGCGAAACAAGGCCGCAGCGGGAGGAGGTCGCCGTCGCAGCGCGGAGCACACAGAGGACGATGGGTCGCACTGTCTTGAACCGATGGAGCGCGTCTTTCCTTCAAAGGCTTGCAATTGATTCGCCCAATCGCGGATACGTGCTACCACCAGTGACAGCGTCACTAGACGCAATCTGGGCGTGTGTTCTTTTTTTGTTGCTGTTCTAAAGTATTTCCTAACACAGCCTATCGGCGTTAACTGCGACGAATCCGCCACCATACATGCTGTGCGGCGAATGTCTAACTATAGTAGTGAAATAATATCTGGAGTGCGACGTCCCAGCCACGATATGATTATGGGAGACGCCGTAGTGGTGGGCTCTGGGCATTTTGACTGCCTGGCGTTTTTAGCGTGACATCGCACAACACGTGGGCCTCTTGCATCTCGCCTCCGCCTTTATGCGACCGCCGTGGCCGGCATCGTACCCGCGACCTTCAGGCAAGCCGCTGATTACCATAACCACTCCTCCGTCGCATCGAACGTAGTATATCTACGCACGACGTTTTTGGACGGCACCGATACGGAAGCAGTGGTGCCAAATGCGGCGTCCGGGTTTTTCAGTGAAGCTCAGACTTGGCATTCTTTGTGGCCAACGACCGCAACGTGGGGTAATGTATTTGCACAAAGCTAATTTTTTTGTTCTTTTGGTCCGGCGTGTACGTGCGGGCTTGCTGGTGGCAGCCTTCAACTCTAAAGGCCGCTGAGTAAAAGTAGGTCATTGACACAGTTATCTTTCGCCACCAGCTTTACATTTACCATCATCGGCCACTCTAAATAGTTTTGCAACACTTTGAAAGTAACTAACACATGCATGCAGCACTGCGCTCACAGTGCTGCGGTGAGGTATTGCGAGCTATTATTGCAAGTTACAGTTTCGAAAACGTCTGCATACTTTGGGCATAATTATAACCTTTCTTCACTGCGTCAGGTTCACATAGCTTGCACACCTTACGACTGAAGCAGCACGTACCAAAACTCCCAGGTGTGCATTAGGATATGGCTCACCACAATGCAGATGTGTACCTCGATTCCATCTTTGTCTTGGTACCTTCAACGTGAACGACACGTGAAGTTCTAGACAGTGATGTTTGCCAAGGCGTCATTTCAAACAAAGTCATCCTACACATAAAAATTCCTTTACTGCAAACGAAAACCTCCGCGTTGTCGTTGTTCCTGCTTGTGAAACCAAAAGTCACAGTTCTCGACAAGTGCGAAGCAATGAACGTGGCAGCCACAAATTCGGATGGGCCATGCCAAGAAAACGCTCACTTGTTCAGACCTGGTGTATCTCGATGGTATAATGCTTTATTGCCACTCAGAATGCTTTGATTCGATTCCATCTGGGACCCTGACATTTATTCTTTGCATTCGTCGGGTCGACGTTACCGATGTCGGGTATTTCTTAACGTTCGCGCGTTAGGATTGCCCGTGTGTGTTCTCGTCGTTTCTGTGTAGATACTAAGTGTCAATCATCTGTGGCACATACCCGCATACCAGCGGCACATACCCGCCCGTGGGTATGTGCCACTGTCTGGCGGGAAGTATTTTATACGTGCGCGGCGTATTGTGACATTATTCATGTCTTGACTAGCGCGTCTTATTCGTGAAACCATCTTATCCTCCCATGCTAATTTTGGTTCAAGCCAAGTTAAAGGGGGGGCCACAAGAGCACCCAAACGTAAGATAGATAGATAGATAGATAGATAGATAGATAGATAGATAGATAGATAGATAGATAGATAGATAGATAGATAGATAGATAGATAGATAGATAGATAGATAGATAGATAGATAGATAGATAGATAGATAGATAGATAGATAGATAGATAGAAGATAGATAGACAGACAGACAGACAGACAGACAGACAGACAGACAGACAGACAGACAGACAGACAGACAGACAGACAGACAGACAGACAGACAGACAGACAGACAGACAGACAGACAGACAGATAGATAGACAGATAGATAGATAGACAGATAGATAGATAGATAGATAGATAGATAGATAGATAGACAGACAGACAGACAGACAGACAGACAGACAGACAGACAGACAGACAGACAGACAGACAGACAGACAGACAGACAGACAGACAGACAGACAGACAGACAGACAGACAGACAGATAGATAGACAGACAGATAGATAGACAGACAGATAGATAGATAGATAGATAGATAGATAGATAGATAGATAGATAGATAGATAGATAGATAGATAGATAGATAGATAGATAGATAGATAGATAGATAGATAGATAGATAGATAGATAGATACGCTCAAAGTCGCTGAAATTCGCTATGAAATGCTAAATGCTTCGCATCTTCGCATTTAGCATTTAGCAAGAGAGGACACACCCATGGTGCTGGAATATCGTATATGACGTAATACACGATGGTAACAAATAGGCTAGGTGACAACGAGTCGTGGCCTCGTTCGCTGATAAGAAAATCCATCACCAGTGGCGTGCCGTTGGCCTGAGTGCCTTTGTAAATAATGTGCCAACACCGTTGCGTTCAAGCGTGGCTCTGGTGCCTACAACACTCTGCAGTGTGGACCACGAGTTCATGTAATTTCTTGGTTGCATAAGGCCGGTAACATGCATGCTAATAATAATAGAGAGCTCACTTGTCAAAACAAAATATTCTGTTTTATGACGAAATTCGTGATAAGATTGTAGCTATTCGCAGCCATCAATCCAAAGACGTTGAAGCTGCTTGGATTCGTCCTCAAAGCGAGGGTCTACAATCCTCAGTTCGCATGAACGTCAGGACCCCTTGAGTGGACGATCGCGTCGGGAGCGCCATCCGAAGGTTGCAGGTTCGGTCTCTGCCGGTGTCAGATTGTATTTTCGTCCACTTTCTTCACATGTCCACGATAAGTGCAACAATACACATGAAGAAGGTCCCCGATACACCTTATTTAAGTTACCTTATCTGCAGGTTTTCATTAGTCACTCGTGATAACGCTTCAATCTGCGCTGCACGTGCAACGGCCGTAGGCAGGCAGCTGTTCGGGCGATTGTCTGCATCCTCAGCCGTGTGTTCTGCACTGCCGGCCTCATCTTTCGTGCAGCAGATTCTGCACTGCTGGCGCGTGGAAGGGAGCGCGCAGGTGGACGACGAAGGCGCGGCTTCCCCGACCCGATAAGCTGTAACGACCGCGGGGGGTGAAATGCCTTTGCCGCAGAGCTCTCTCTCTCACTGGTGCAACGGAGACAACAATAAGTAACGCAAGCCAGCTTTGCCTGCCTGTTTTTTCATGTTGGCGCCCACGAATGTTGATAACCGTTTCCTCGCTTTTCGATGTGGCGCCGCTTCGAGAATGTGTAAATTTTATAAACGCGGTGTGTATATATTTTGAGGGCCTTCTTGCTCGGTTTTAGTAACTTCCTGCATCTCTCGAAAGAACACGTTTGTAAGACGGCGATAGTATAATCGCAATCAGAATCTTACGAGTGTCGTGACAATTTTTTCGGGCGTTTTTGCCCCCGGGCTGTTTCACCTCTCTTCATCTCGCCGATCGAAAAGAAAAGAAAGCGACTTCAAGGACCCGGCGGTATATGTGCCTAGAAAAAAAACAAGAAAGAGAACCGCGGTAGACCCGCCGTAAAAGAGCGTTTTTATGCCGCTTTATAATCATCTGCGCGCAAAAATCTCGAGCGTGTGCTCCAAAAAAGCTTTCTGAAATGATTACGTTTAGTATATTAAGTAGTTTTATTTTATTCGTCAGAAAACGCTCGCTTGGCTGTATTCTTGCCCTCGTTCTTCCGATATGCCCCGTGGGTAACCCCGAATTTATACGGCTGCGCACATAACCCACAATTTTTTTGTTTTTTTTTTGCACACCCTTCATTTGACTTTTCGTTGCAACGACCTGCCGCCGCTCTTTAGAAATTGTGCAAAGAAAAAAAGCTTCGGCAGTGTCACTTTACGAGTTCTTGCGCCGCCGACTCAAGCAAACGGCCATCTTGGAAAATGTCGTTCTGCTGAGGTGTACGCGATCTCGGGGAAAGAGATTTTGAGCGACGCGAAAGAGCGCTTTTTGTATGTAAATGTGACTCTGCTGCGCTTACGTTTCTTTTTTTTTTTTGTTCGCCGCTTTTATCGGTCTTTTGCGTCTCGTTGTTATATTAGCGCCAGGCGTATTACCAACGTTCTTTTCGCTCGTTGTCTCCCTTCCCTCTACTCCACCAAATGAAATCAAATGTGTGAGCTTATGACTCGTAACAGAAATAAGTAGATTTAAAACACGAAACAAGGATTGTGCGCTTTGTGAAACACAGTGTGTGACACACACACACCACACACACACACACACACACACACACACACACACACACACACACACACACACACACACACACACACACACACACACACACACACACACACACACACACACACACACACACACACACACACACACACACACACACACACACACACACACACACACACACACACACACACACACACACACACACACACACACACACACACACACACACACACACACACACACACACACACACACACACACACACACACACACACACAGACACACACACACACACACACACACACTTATTTATTAATTTATTTATTTATTTATTTATTTATTTATACCATTTGCCGGGTTTGGTTTTTTTTTTCTTGAAGAGATGGCGCTGCCACCGCACCATAGCCGTACCCTACCACCGCGACCGCCTCCATGCCATGCCCTTTGGCAGCGCTGTTCATTATGTCTCTATCCACGTCGCGTCGTCTGCTCGGGGTGCCCATAGAGCCTGCGAGCACGTGACGAGTAGAAGTGAGCAGACAGCGGCACTTGAAATGTTAACATGGTGACACCTGTGGATGCAGTTCTCTTCAGCCACGAATCTATCACGTCGTTGTTTTGCACTATGTGGCCCGTAACTTCGTAACCTACGCATATTTTTGCTCTGTATTTGCGTTCCGAAAATTCGAGAGAATTGTATATTCCTCGGTAAAGTTCAGTGTTTCCAGATTATATCTGAAATTCTCGTAGGCAAGCCTTAGCAAGCACGGCTACACAAACACAGTTATTCTCAATAATAAAGACAGATCATACCTGATGATTTGTCTTCAACGTGGATCGGCACGAAGTGATTGCCGACTTTACTATTTATTTATTGCTGCGAGAAAAGTGGGCGAGTAGCAAGCGCGAGTTCAGATCGGAGCAGGCGGTCATGTCGCCATGGGTGCTGCCACGTAAGGTTCTAAAGCCAGCCGCAGGCGCGTGCTTCCACGGCCACTTCGCTGGCCCAATGCGTTGGCAGGGCCAACTGTATGGGGCACGCCAGTTATGGTCACGTGGTCAAGCACGGCAGCGCCGGTGCGCCGCTTCGGAAAATCGGCTATATGTATAGTTCACAATCCTTGAAGTCCCCCTTCAGGGGTATTACGTAAAGGGTGGAGTTTATTTAAACTATACAATGATGTTTTTAATGACTTCGGAAAACATAGATGGGTTAATCATGGCAGAAATGGCGTGAGAAAAGTCATTCCAGTTCTTTGCTGGTCGTATTTTAAAAAAGGAGGCTTCGAATGTGGTGGTCCGTCCGGGTACGTGTATATAGTGTGACTTGAAGCGTATGACCAGTGCGATGAAATATCTGTGGAAAGGGCGTTATGTACGGTGCATGATTCAGTGAATTGGAATACAACATATGAAAGAGAGGGTGGCAGTCTGTCGACGAGAAGCAAGTGTTTCCAATCCTGATTCTTCCTTCAGAGATGAGATGCTGGTATCATATGAATATGCAAAGTGAATGAACCTGACAGCCAGATTTCGAATTGATTGAAGTTCACTTATGATATATATTTGGAGGGAGGGGGCACCAGTTGGAAGATGCATATTCGAGCTTTGATCCGACTAAAGATTTATAAGCAAGCATTTTTACATGTGGTGGAGTATGACGCAGGTGTCGTCTAAGAAATCGTAGTGATTTATTAGCCGCTGAAATGATGTTAGTGGTTTGATGACGTCAAAAAAAGGTCATGAGACAGGGGACACCGAGGTATTTGAATGACTGAACTGAAAGAATCAAGCAGGTATATAGAAAATCGCACAGGAAGAGCTCACGTTTCGCCCGCGGGACTGGTCTTCGTCGCTTCATTTGGTCACGTCGATGACGCGTATATTGTCGAGAGGAGAGCCAGATATTTTATACGCTTTTGATTGGCATGCCTAGGTGAAGGAGTGAGTTTTAGCCTCCCCCTCCCACTTCGAAAAATTCGCGCATATCCACAAAGTGAATGATTATAAAGGTCTTGCTCCAGATGTTAAATCCGGTAAACCGTGAATCCTCTGTACATATGCTCAATCATCATCATATAAAGACGTTACACGAGAGTCGTTGTGGTGTGATTGTATATACACGTTATATACGCAATGTTTATTATTTACATATCAATGTAGTATATACAGGTGTTTATATACTGATGCAGTATATACATTTCGTTCAGGAGCTTTTTTACGGAACACATAAGCTCGGAGGAACGTTTTCCTTTTAGTATAATGGCTTTATGATCCGTAAAGTACAAAGCCAGCTGATCCTGAATTATAGGATGTAGTGGAAAGTTCGAGAAGGGTCCTGACGGCGAGCGCACGCTGCAGCCGCATTGCAAGCCCTCCACGCCGCCACCTTGGCTTCTGCGGTGTTCATTGTGGGGAAAGGAATCGACGCGCCCTGTATGTATGTCCGCCGAAAGAAAAAGGAAGCGCATGGACAGTGAGCGCTGTATATAGGCGTGGCCACCTAGCGGTCTCCTACCAAATTAGAGCACGCGCTGAGAGTAACGACGACGGGACAAGCCATGCATCCACGACACTGGCGCAACAACCTTGGGCGCATGCGCGCGCAACGACGAGAGTCATGATCATCATCATCACAATCATCATCATCATCATCATCATCATCAGCCTGACTACGTCCACTGCAGGACAAAGGCCTCTCCCATGTTCCGCCAGTTAACCCACTCCTGTGCTTGCTGCTGCTGCCAATTTATACCCGCAAACTTCTTAATCTCATCTGCCCACCTCACCTTCTGTCTCCCCCTAACTCTCTGCCTTCTCTGCGATTTCAGTTAGTTACCCTTAATGACCAGCGGTTGTCCTGTCTACGAGCTACATGCCCGGCCCATGTCCATTTCCTCTTTTTGATTTCAACTATTATATCCTTAACTTAACCCCGTTTGTTTCCTAATCCACTCTGGTCTCTCCTTGTCTCTTAAAGTTACACCTACCATTTTTCTTTCCATTGCTCGTTGCGTCGTCCTCAATTTAAGCTGAACCCTCTTTGTAAGTCTCCAAGTTTCTGCTCCGTAGCTAAGTACCGGTAAGGTACCGCTGTTATATACCTTCCTCTTAAGTGATAGTGGCAATCTACCTGTCATAATTTGAGAGTGCTTGCCAAATGTGCTCCACCCCATTCTTATTCTTCTAGTTACTTCAATCTCGTGGTTCGGCTCCGTGGTTATTACCTGGGAGATTGGCGAGAGTCAACCTCCCAGCAATTACCCGCATATTCCTGAGCTGCGGCGCGTCATGTAGTGAGCACTCTTGAAACGAAGAGCACAGCTGTGCCTCTAGCGGGAGCAATGAGCACTAGCGTACACATCGGCGCAACGACGAGAGACAACACCCCAGAAAAATGAGCAAGCCCCTGAAAATATTGCCGTCTACACCTCTCGAGCATACGAAACCTAATGGTCTATTCCCTGCAGCGTGCAGTGATATTGTGTCCGAGTATTCCCGAGAGCAATAAATATCGTTTGGCAGTGTTTTCTGACCATATCCAAAATGTGTTGCTGGACTCATTTAGCGTCATCCAGCATAAATGGCCCAGGCTGAAAACAATTACTGAAATGGCTATGCAATTGCGAATCGGAAAGCTGTTGCACAGTCCACTTGAATCCTGAAGACCGTCTCGAATTCCCGGTGAAACGCGCTGATTCACTCTCCAGCGTGAAGCTCAGATTGCGCTCACATTGGTCAAGTCATAGACAGAACGTGGTTAACTCCTCATTCCTCATCTCATAACAGAAAAGAACACGAATAGAAAGACCACACTTTTTGACATGTTGAATGTGTTTATACATACGGCGATCTACGTGGAGCCCAAATGATACTGCGACAAGTTTTTGCTATTAAAATATTCAGTTTGCTTGGTTTTAATCGAAATTAGATTTTTTTCCTTTAATAGGTGAAAATATCGTTCACATAGATATAATTGATTGTAAATAATGCCCGGCTTAGCACGTTGGTGTTCACTTTCCTGTACTTGAGGTGCCCTGCGTCGCTAAACTTACACAGAAATGAAAGCAGACGCGTGCTTGTCAATTAGGAGTGAGCTGTTTCTTGGGATGATTCGAGTAGCGTACTGCATTTTTGATCGCGCTTGAAGTACAAGGGCACACATAAAGAAGCTTGTCACTTCAGACTGAGCTGTTTTCTCCAGTGTTGCGGGAGTGTTGCGCGAAGCCGAAATGACATGAATGTGGATGCGTGTTGCTGCTAAGAAGAACGCGGGACGAGTGAACGGCGATCACGCTCGTTCACTCGTCTCAGCTCATTTCCTCTCATAAGACAGGAAAGTTACGCTGTCGTTCATTCGGGGAAACATAAGTTCAGCGTAATTAAAGCAAGGGAAAACGTCAAGATTAGTGTACGAGAAGAAAGTGACAAGAGGAAAGACAAGGGAAACACGGGCGCCCGATTTGTTACGCTAAGGCCGCTAGATTAAGAAAAAAATATTTCTCTTGAGGAGATGAGAAAATGACTGTTTCCTCCCAGAGAATAAGCTTGTACTTTTTGGGTGACCAAATGTTCAACATTGGCGGCGGTGAGTGGACCGTTTACGTAAATAATTTTGCAATCCTTGCGTCCTCGCATGTGAGAAGTTTTGTAATTACTTTAGGCAGTATAAAAAAGCCACATTAATGCTTAAGAACACAGCTAACCTATCTCATGCCTGCTCTCACCTACATCTCATTCTATAAACTTCCGTTACGATAGCTTGTGAAGCTATTTGATAGCTTCGTTTCTGTCGCCAAGTGTTTTAAACTTCATGTAGAACGCACACATGGATGTCTACACCGATAACATGTTATTGTTATTGCTGTCGTCGTCGTCGTCGTCGTCGACCTCGTTGTTGTTGTTCTTCAGAGCCGAGACACGTACGCTGATGGTGATACAGGAAAACCACAAAGCTAAAGAAAACTGCTTGGCTCAACAAGCTGTTCGGAAGCAGTATATTGTGTCTGGTGTGCCCTGTAGTCAAGCATTTTCTTACCGTACTTTTACAGCGTGATCTAGCTTCTTATAAAACAAAGGAGCGTTTCTAATGTACTAAGTCTAGAGCACTAACTTTTCACTGATTTTATCTTTAACGCTGTACTATATGTTTTGCTATTGCCTTTTTGTACTTACTCAAGTGCGTGACGAACAAAAAAAAAGTCCGTGAAGCTCTGCGCTGGTGTGCCAGCTATGAACGCATTTTTAGAGTCATCGGATGTCCAATCGATAAAGAAACACTGGGAGTTCCAATCGATTTCCCATTGGCCTCGCGTTTTAATTAACTCTGTCAAAGTCCTTAACGAGAAATTCATAGGTTTCCCGCTGACGTATACCGAGTCGTGATGAATTTGTGGCACATGCTCGCGAAGATGTAGGCTGCTGCCGAAAGTGCACCTAGCGACACCTCCCTTGCATACATTAGTCGAATGTTTACATTCTTGAGGAGATTTTAGGTGGAAGCCTTAAATGTCTGTTTTTTGGTTGCGTGTGCTGCATAACGCATTGTCCAAACATAGTAGTGTGTGTCCCAGCTTCGCGTACACTCCGTATCAATCGTCTCTGTGGCGTCACGTGAGTAAAAAAAAAACGCGAAAGTGAAACGTGTTCTAGTAGAAGTAGTCATAATTGTGTAGTGATATATGATATCTTCTACAATTTCTGTTGGCGTTCTATAGCACCATTCGGACGTGGACACAGTCACGTTGACGCCTAGTGGCCGTCTCCATTTGCGACTGCTATCACCCGTGATTGCGACGACTACCACCCCGATGCAATATTTAATATCGCTGATCGAGGGGCGAGAAGGAGAGGAGGCAACGCTACGAATGCAAGTCAATCACTTCCCGCGCTTCAACTCATTGAAAACGCATGAAATAAGTAATGAGAAAATACTCATAGAGAAAAAAGGTTTTTACAGAGGTATCGTTTTTTTTTTTTATTGGCAAAAAACTTATGAAAGCCAATAAATGCGAACATTCACATCAAGCTCTCTCGATTCAACCGAATCCTAGGATGCCCGGCAACAGCCACGAGCATGCATGTTCTCTTAAACCGAAACTAGCGTCCAGTTTCTGGGACCTGCCCCACAAGCGCAAGCTTCACCATCTCGTCGCGTTCTCTTTCGAAACATTGAGAGACTTGTCCAGTGATTCGACATCTTGACCACAGAAAAAACGATGACTGCGGAAGACACACGGGTGGTAAACTGTCCTCTCGTTTGTTCACGAGAAAGACGAAGCTAGCGAGTTGAAAGTTTACCGCTCGCCACGTCGTCCTCTTTCTTTCTTCTTCATTTTTGTGCGGTCAAGATGTGAACCAGTTAGCACCAACTAGGCCAGACTCAAGTTCTTCTGAAGTTCCCAATAATGCTAAAGGGAAAGGACAAATCGGCTTCGGCTTTTCTTTCTACATGAAATCGCCTAAGCGCAGGTGTGTTTTACGACATGTGATGAGTTCACTCCATGAAGTAAATGATTGGAGCAGGGGAGTTTTGGGGGCACATATGCCGGAAAAACTTCCATCTCGGCAAATTTTTGCTTCCAGTGATGGTACCCCTACTTTGACGTCCGTGCAAACCACTTTTAGGTTCTGTATTCTGCTGCACCAAATTTGTAAGAGAAGCGCAAATGACGATGTCTCCATCTATCTGAGCTTCTTTCTTCCTTGGCTCGCGTGTGTGAGGCCGTCCATGCATGAGACTCGTACTGCGAGCGGGCTTTTCTGCGCTTAGGTGTTACCATGTAGAAATAAAAGTGCACTAAAGCCGCAAACTAAAGCAGCCAGGTATGAGTGCCATATTGACATGGTGGCACACGACCTTTGTGATGTCGCATTAGTGTTATCACTTCAAGGCGTGCTGGAGTCTTCGTTACTCAAGCGCAGAGGCCCAGTGACTTCGTCGTCGCGTTGAAGCCGCCTGATTATACTGCTTCTAAGCAGCCATGTTGGAGTCATGTTGTGTGTCCATGACGTCACTTGCATGGTGCCAGTAATGCGACCGCGAGGATGTCACAATGGTGGAGAAGGTTGCGCTCTTCTCGGGAGATCCTCTGCAACTCTCACTTCCGCGATTCCTTGACCATGACCCCGAATATTTCACTGGCAAGACGCAGCCGTATACCTCTTTTGCGAGTTTTGATATCCCGCTGCCGGCAATGAAAACGACCTCTCAAAACATTTCAAGTGCGGCACTGCTGCGGTATCTAGCGAGGTTTCATCAGTATAGTAGTCAGAATATGTTAAACTATCAAATGGATCTTCAGCTACTCAACGGGAAGACAACACAGTTTGTCCAGACAGATGTGTACCAGAGGATAACGTTTGGCGTGTTGGTAAGACATCATTAATTAAATGGGGGTTTCTCATCTGTTTTGTCTGTTTTTTTTTCGCATTTCGAGAGCGTACGCTCTCCGAAATCAAATTTTGTTGGAAGTAAGCGCTCCCCCTTGTCTCTTCCCTTGTTCTGTGTCTCAGATATTTTGCGCACCACGTCATTAAATAAAAATCTGTTCTAATTTTTGTCCACGTGAACCGCCAAAAAGTATCTCGATTTCTGCGAGCACGCCTGCGACAAGAATGTTGGTGGGACCGCAAAGTGCATGGAATTGTGTTTGAGAGGCAGCGCACACACTAGACTTTCAAAAAGCTGGATGTGTATGCCATGGGTGTAGCCTTCAGATTTCATTCGCTTGGGACAAGGCTACATTGGCAGGTGGATATTTTGACCGTGGTCTCTGTTGGAAACAAAGACACTAGCAATTCAGTCGCTTCCATGGCCACTCTCTTAATTTAACTACAAAAGAAACAACCGACGGTCAACAGCTTTTACGATTGGTTAGTGTAATCAACCTAAACAACTGCCAGTAGCTGTGTGTGAAGGTAATAATGAGGCGTCATGGAAGCTGGCATTGCTGAGCAGGGAACGCTCGAAGTATCTCAGTGCCTTCGGCGAGGTCACATCTTCGGGTACGAACTCTGATTGAGAAAAGACGGATGCAACTAATGAACTTTGACGAATCATTATCCACCGCCGGTCATGCACTCTTTTCTTCCTTTTCTTACTATCTTTTTTTCTTTTCCCGCTTGCTGCTCAGTTTCTCCGTGACCGTCATCGCGAAAGGAAAAAGAAACCTAAATTGAAGGCTCTTGGTGGGCGGAAGACGATATGTGGTTGATTAATTGGACGCAGGCTCATTTGACACAGACGCCCCAGCGGATGGCGCAGATACACGCACCGTCTTCCGGTAATGAGCTGCCCTGCTTAACATAGCTGTCTCGTGAGGAAGCAAGAAGCCTCAAACTGGGCGAAGACGGCGATATAAGAGACAACTGCGAAGAAATGCATCGACTTGTTCGTATAAAGAAGAAAGATAGAAAGGAAGAAAGAGAGAAAGAAAGAAAGAAAGAAAGAAAGAAAGAAAGAAAGAAAGGGAAGGAAGTGAACTTTATTCCTCATTCACCAGGTAAACTAACGGGAAATCTGGATTCATTTGAGTTTGACACCGGGAAGGATAAATTTCTAGCATCTCTAGACATAAGAAAACGTAAGCTGTGTGCTTGAATTGCTCACGCTGATATTTTATCTATTCGCTTATATTTACTTCAAGGATACCTGACAGACACTATGTGAGGCGTGGCAAAAAAAAAAAAAGCATCACTCGACAGTCAACATAATAAACAACGGTTCTCTGCAGCCGTTTTAAACTGGACTAAGACTGTTGACGTTTCAGTATGGTTGAAGTTGCGGCCACTTGGTTCCAAACGGTTAAGAAAAGAAGCCAGTCAAGACGGCTATGAACAAAAAAGAGAAACGGCACACACATGAACTAACAGCTGTATTAGCAAACAGAGTTTTCCAGGAAAAACAACAACAACAACAACAACAACAACAACAACAACAACAACAACAGGCTGCTTGAAAACAAGGAAAACAGTTGATAGACGAGTGGTTGTGTATGCCACTCCGTTCCTTTGTTCCTCGTCTTCATGACTAGTTTATTCTCCCATCGTTAAGGAAGAAGCGCTCGCGTACATCGTGCCAGCTTTAGCCTGTATGTAGAAAAAACACATGCGGAAGGTCCTTGTTCCACTACGTTAGGTACTACAGCTTTGACATGATAATGACGTGATCTTCGATGGGCTTGCATGATGCATCCATTGCCCGTTAGATATAATCGCGATGTAGGCACAGACAACAGAAGTTGCAATAGGAGCAAGATGTGGAAGGTCAAGCCGAACTTTTACACTAGACATACAGGTGCGACTCGATGAATGAGACTGAATGAATGTGTTGGTTCTGGATGGTTAAAAGTGTATTATTGGAGTTTACTTGATGATCAAAAATGTGATTAGCGTGCTCAATTCTAGGTCTTAAAGCTATTATTTTAGTGGAGCTAGGTGGAAAGCTTAAGCTTGCGGAGGTAGGTTACCACGACGAGGTGTTCTGATGACATTGGCTGCATTCAAATTAATATTCAGTCTTTTAGTGCATGCAGTTTGTGAGTACTTTCATTACAGGTGGACGTGCTTGTTCCCAAATAAGACGTCACAGTAGACAATGACATTTTTTTAAATGGCTAGTTTGTCCTTTTATTAACGTTGACTGAATGACATTCATAACTGAATGAATGAATGAACGAAAAAAAAACTTTTGGGGGCTTGTTTCTTTGTTAGGCACAACCTTAGTTGCACAACCTGGTCATCATTAATGTTGTTCCATTCATAAGTGAAGTGCTTTGCGTGCACACGCTTGTATTGTGAGGTCTGCCTGGAGTGCTCATTTTTGTGCTTTCTGCACTCGCAGGGGTTTCGGATTCGTCACTTTCTCAGACCCAGCCAGCGTAGATAAAGTCCTAGCCAGCGGCCCTCATGAGTTGGACGGCAAGAAGGTGAGCAGTTTGCAAATTCATCGCTTTATCTTCTGATTTCAATCCTTTGCGCTGCGCAAGCCCTATACATTAGGGCTTGTTTCGTTGCATATCATTCGTAAAAAGCAGTCGGAGGAGTTGGAAGAATATGAATCAGAACTTGGAGGAGCTTCGCCTTCAATGGCAATTGGGCCCCGTGTGTATCGCCTTCTCAGTCGGTAAACCGCTTCGGTTCTCGTTGCATGCCTCAACTGTGTCACAAGGAAACGAACTTCTATAAGCGTAGCGTAGGTCCTTTCAAATGATTGGTATGTCTATATATATACTGTACGCAGAGTTTCGAAGTTCCCACTGCGCCGTAATTTTTCATTTGGCGAATCAGTGAAGGGTGCCGGACGCGTCCGTAGAGCAATGCACGAATCTACACGGGTGATCGCTGCGTCGGTTCGTTATGATGATTAGCACCTTGTAATGTATGGGCTTTTGAAACCCCATCTTGTTGCACAATTCATATTTTTTACGCATGGCGCAAGTCTACGCTTCTGCAGCGTAATATTACATGCAGAAAAGAGACCCCTCCCATCACATCGCTTCGATAATGTTGCTTTTGGGGGGCGGGGTGGAGAAGAGTTTCAACAATGGCGTGGCTGCATGTGGTATAGCACACACGCACACCCTCCCACACAAACACACACATACAACACATAAAAACGCGCTGACTCGCACGCACGCATGCTCCAGGACTGACAGCGACACTCATTTTACCCGCAAGACTTGGAAGAAAGGACTGTTGAGGAAAGCTGTGCGTCACATAATCACGTGGTCGCATCGTGCATGAAGGCAGGAGGCTAGGCATCCAAGGTGAAGCTCTTTATTTTGCCGAACTGCTGGACGGGAAACGGAAAATCCAAAATACACCAGTACATCCTGCGTACACTGATCGCGGCGAACACAACCTCGGCCGTCGATGATCTGATGCACGGTCAAGATGAATCGCTATTTCTGCACGCGTTTGTTGGAGAATAAACTCTGCTTTTCGCGTTTGCGCGCTCCAGCCTAAGATATGATCCTGAAATTAGCGGGAATGCTCTCAAACATTGTGGCGTGTTTTGTGCATGGCAGTATTTACACCTGCGATAGGCCGGTGATAACATATCAAAAAGTGTGTGTGTGTGTGCGTGTGGCAGTATCGAAAAATGGGGAAAACCAGAATGCAGCAGAGAGGAAGACGATAACACCAGGAGTGCGCCCTTGCGTATGTATGTATGTATGTATATATATATATATATATATATATATATATATATATATATATATATATATATATATATATATATATATATATATATATATATATATATATATATATATTCAGCCAGTTGCCGTTCGATCTGGCGGCCAATAGTTGTCCGGACACCTTCGCGGAATCGGATTCCAGCCGCGGCGGCGCGAGAATGCTTGATTCCCGTGTACCCTTCGATGTCTGTGCACGTGAAAGAACCCAAGGCGTGCTTTCAACCATATCGCGATTTTCGGTCGTTCATCATCATCAGCCTCAGTATACGTCCACTGCAGGACAAAGGCCTCTCCCTCGATCCGCCAGTCAACTCGGTCCTGTGCTTGCTGCTGCCACTTTACACCCGCAAACTTCCTAATCTCATCTGCCCACCTAACCTTTTGTGTCCCCCTCATCCGCCCGCTTTCTCTTGGCATGCTGTGTGTGATCTCTGTTGACCAGCGGTTATCTTGCCTTCGCGCTATGTGCCTTGCCCAGGACCTGTTCTTCTTGATTCCGGCTATGATGTCTTAATTGTAGAAGTCTGAAAATAATCTTGATTTCGACTATGAAATTTTTGTAGAAGTCTAAAAAATGGGCAGATTTAGATTACTAATAAGCTCAGTTAGGTTGCACTTTTTATGGAAATAGATAACTCTGCACCCTACCGAGTCAGGGGCAGGCGGGGGTTCAAGCAGGTGAGAGATCGATGAGAAGTCAAACGGCTCGAGCAGCATTCCCTCTTCCAGCATTTGAGCAGGTTGAATGATATCTGTGTGCGCGGGATGACACTTGGCGACAGGCAGGACGACGAAACAACCGCAGATGGAGACGGACGCAGCCGCGGCGAGGCGGATGATGCTGACTGCGCAGCTCTCTTCGTTGTGCGCCGACGCTCGTCTGCTTTCCTGACGAGATCAAAACGGGGCCAGAGGAACTTGCAGCGGAAAAATTGTGTGCGTGCGGCAGCTAGAAAAGACGCAGGGAAGCTTAGTGTGGAAACGAAGTAGCAAAAAAGCGAAGGCGTAAAAAAGACGAACGTTGTCAGCCGCCATTCCGTAACCGCGGCACTGACTCCTGTCTCACCGACGGTATTCTCGAATGTGATTTCTTTCATGGCGCTCCCGTTTTTTTTTAATGCTCTGCGCTTTTGAATCGAATGGATCCTCTGCAACGCCCCGAAGGAAAAGAATACCATAAATTTAAACTTGAGCTGCCACATTTGTCTATTCTGCATTCGAGAGAAACGGCGTTCTGCGAAACTTAATATTTGACTTGACCATATCTTAGCTGTGTGTTCTTCATCTACAGTTGAAACTACAGCCGTGTTTATGCTCAGAAAATACCCGACGTCTTGCTTGCTTTCTTTTGAAACCTTCAGAATGGTGCATCTAACTCCTTGATACTTGACGCTATAGTAAAGTGTCTTCTGCATGTCGCAAATTGGTTACACCTTTTCCTGCAGTTTTGACTCGTGCATGCCGGTCTTTAAACACACAGCTTTCAGTTATGTCAACTTTGAATATTCTAAACAAATGTGTGAAAAAAAACACAACAATTTCATTGTAGTGTTATGTCAGTCTCTTTGAAGTTCTTTCACGTTCGCTTCTAGTGTGGTTTAAGATATTTTTCTTGTTTTCAATATGTTCTGATGCGTTGAAGAATGAAGGTGTTCCCAAGATCTGCGAGTGATAGTTTTAATCGAAAATCATGCTATAGCCGGGAGGCGTGGCGCCTTTTCTCTAACCTAAGCTAAAGCTTTAATTACCATCATCTTCATAGTCAATAAAAATTTCTCTGTGAGTGACCATATTTCTCTGTGAGTGACCGTCAAGTATCTCAAGTTTTCGACGTGTACCACGGCTATTTTTGAGCTTTTCTTTGCTGCATCGCTTCTTGTTTGTTATTGTTGGTAACTGCATAAGTATTTGTACGTTGATTCAGCGAGAAGACTGACCGTCTGTTGGTCGGGTAAGACGAACATCTTTACAAAGATGCAAAAGTGAAAAAAAAAACACTTTTCAACGTGGTTTGAACCCGGGCTGCCATGTGCCGAATGCGAGCCGCGAGCCGCTTAATCTCAGGACTCTCAAATTCACCTATCTTTTCACTGCTGACAGCCTTGATTGATTGTGATATGTAGGGTTTAACGTCCCAAAACCACCATATGATTATGAGAGACGCACTGTTGACGGCCTTGCAGAGCCGCGCTTGCAGGATGTGAATGCAGCAGAATCATACGAATGCATTTTATCACGGTGTCCAGCAAATAAAAGACCTACACATAAAAAAATACACTTTCTGTGAAGACTGCGTTGACTTTCGTGGTGGTTGAGTATTATTCTCTACACTCGAGCGAAATATATACCTTGCGAAAATTCAATGCGAAACCCACCTTTCGGTAGTCGCTGTCGGAAGCTGGAAAGGAGATGAAAGACGGTGTTCGTTGGACGGCTGCAACCTACAATGAGATGCTTGCATTGACAACTGCGGGAGATATTTCGGCGGGGAAATCCTCCGAAGCTCTTGCACCTGGCTATTTTTAAATCAATGTATGAGCAGCACCATTCTATCCAGGTAGTATACGACCAAGCTTGAGACCAGAAGGCATGTATGTTTTTCTGAACGGCCCCTAAAAACACTCCGAGTTTGAAAAGAGAGAGAGCCTTCGCAACATTTCGTGCAGGCGCTATCTCTTCCTGCCCACTTATTTCCAGCGTGTCAGTGCAGCGTTAAGCCGATCATAATGTCACGCTTGTCGACAACGGGTTGTTGTGTCCGCTTGAGCTGTGAAACAAGAACGCAATAGACGAAGTGGATTTAGTTGAGCGCATGTTGGTCAAGCGAGAGCAGGCAAAATGGGCGTGCCATGGCATGGCGAAGCAGAAATAACTCGTGATTGATATCTCTAGGATGGCGTGGCGGTCTAATTGGTCTTGCATTTTAGACGTAATATCCCAAACATACGATGCAATCAAGTGCTTTGACTCTAGTGACGTCACCCGAATTCGCCTACTGGCGTCGCGGTGTGCGCCGAGAAGTTGAATAATGTCAGGATGGAATAACATGCACGTTCATTGCATTTTGAGGGACTGTGTAGGCGCACTCAGCTGGGTACACTTGCTTTGCAGTCAGTTACCGAATACAGTTTGACTTACTGCGCTGACCGCCTGCAGAGGTCCGCGTGTGCACAGAGCTGTTTGAAGTAAGTGCTGTGCATCACGCAAAAGTTCACAGTGCCATTGCTGGCTTTATTCGGGTTTCGCAATCCCTGCTGGCTGCAGGTTATAGCACGAAAAGGAGCGTGGCTTCGCGCCACAGCGAATGAAAAGGGAACACGAGAGATAATATATCGAAAGTTTTGAACCAAGTGATGCATCAGAGAGGGCCATGGCGAAAAGAATGAAACCGCGGCGGTGGGTGAATGTGTGGAGCTTAACGCGTTCAATCAAAACGAGAAATTGGACGGCGATGTCTCAAGCGGTTCCCTTCGGCCGAGGCCTCCATGGCAAACACAATAATCGAGAGGAAGTGGCCAGGAAGGAAAGAAAAGGCGACGCAGAAAAACCAGGCACCTCGCGGGAAGCGCTGTCTAAAGTGGCCCTTATGATTGATGCCGACTTTGAACCGTCCCGTGCGCCTTTTTCTTTTTATGCTGCAACATCCTTGCAGTATATCGTTTCACATCACATTTCTTCATCTATAGTCCCCTTCCCTGCCTCTTTGCGTTGTGTCTCTGCGTGTTTGGCGTGGTCGCTGCCGTCGTGTCTTCTTATCCGCTGGTCATTGGACGCACTTCCGCTCCCCTCAAGTAAGCAAGATAACTTTCCACTCAAAGCACGACTCATTGGCCGGGCTCGGTCTGGTCTTTCTTATGTGTTCGACAATCATAGCTGAGCGCGGACCTCCCTACCTTTTCTCCAATTTTATTCTACTCGCAAGCCACATTTTTTTTTGCGCTCATGTATACGTTAGCCGCTCCTAATTGGGTGCCATCATTTCTCTGCAGCTGCGCGTTGATATCTGTCCCACAGCACTCTCGTGAAACACTCTCTTCCACGCACCCGCTTCGTTCGAAAACGGTGTAAATGAAGTAAAAGCCACGTTCACTAAATGCCCACAGTTCACATCTGCATCTTTAGCCACCCATGCGCTTCTTGCTAATCTTCTCTGTTAGACTACAACATAAAACAACGCACAGTTGCATATTAAACCGAGTCCATTTAGCACGTGTCATTAGGAACACAATTGTTTAATAGTGTGGGGCATTTTATTTTGTTTTGTTTTTTTTTCACCAGCTTACAGAGCTAAAGGGATGCGGACGAAGTTCAATGAAGGTGGACGTGAGCTCTGACTGACAACTAAAGTTTATTATAGGAAACGTCGCGAATAATACAAAGACCAACCACGTTTAAACAATGTGACTGCACGCGTGCAGTAGAGTCATCCAATGGATGTAGGTATGCCAGAACACGTGGAGCATAGACGTGCATACAGAACCGATCGAACGAACGGACGGACGGGCACACTCGAAGTTCCGGGAAGCTCTTACCGCGTTGACGAAGAAGGCAAGCTGGAATTCAGTATTGGCGCCTTCTTCTCGCTATGTAAGGGCAACAGACTGGTGGCTCGTGCACCTCTCCCCTTGGCTGTTAACATAGCTTCGATGATTTCCCTCGTACTCTGATGTTGATTTATGCCGGAACGTGGTTGGCCTCTGTATTTATTCGCGTCATTTCCTTGAATGAACTTTAGTTGAGAGTGAGCGCTTGTATGTCACCTTCTTTGAACTTGATTGATATGTGGGGTTTAACGTCCCAAAACCACTATATGATTATGAGAGACGCCGTAGTGGAGGGCTCCGGAAATTTAGACCACCTGCGGTTCTTTAACGTGCACCCAAATCTCAGTACACGGGCCTACAACATTTCCGCCTCCATCGGAAATGCAGCCGCCGCAGCCGGGATTCGAACCCGCGCCCTGCGGGTCAGCAGCCGAGTACCTTAGCCACTAGACCACCGTGGCGGGGCACCCTTCTTTGAACATCGTCGTCGTTCCTTTAGCTTTGTAAGTTCTTCGAAAATGAACTATCGCCAACTAAAAGGGGTTTTCTTACTGAGAAAACCTTCCTTTTTGCGTAAGTAGTTGGTCTTCGTTTCACCTTCAAAGCTTCATTCACATATCGTACTGTTTTCGTGGATGCCCCACAGTATTCTGTTCTTCTATCATGCAGTCATAAGCGGCTCGTGGAGGCTGCATGGTTAGCACAAGTTGACACAGACTGGCGCGCGTGTTCCGGAGTACGCTTTTCTCTGAACAAAAACTGTTAGGCTCTTTGACTCTCACGTGATCTGTGCCGCTATGGTTGCTACAGATGTTATATTTACAGTAGTCCTCGCCATTAGGCGTCTCCAACTTTGTTCTTCAAGGCAATTTTCGATGACTGCCAAGACACTAGAGCGTGAAAGGCAATGAGCATGCCGTTAATGCTGCTCGATCAACTCAAGGAGAGAGGGTGGGGAATAAACTGATTAAGCATAGAGTAACATAAATATAACAAGAGTGGTTACTCGGTCCAAAAAGCGGCTGAGCTACGCAGCTTCACCCTAGCCGTAAGATGGCAGCACATCACTCATTGCTTCAAGGAAACACGCGTTCTAGTTATCTGCCACAGTAGATTTTCTAGTCCATTATACATCTATGTTTTTGCGTGTGTGATAGTGGCCCGAATCTGTCTTTATCCTCTGCGATTGGGCGGCGTGATAACATCGGGCTGGAATCAGGCATGAGTCGGATGCGAGAGAAGTGCACATGGCGTCGACGTGCGGCAACGTTGTCACGCTCCGTGTTCATGAGCATCTAAGGTAACGAAGAAGTACGGGCAGCAGCAGGGAGACGCCATAAAAGATGTGCGATAACGTGCCTGGCGTGCGTCGTGGCCTTCGCTTGTTTCGGCTGCCTCTCAGCTTGGCTGCTGCTAGGTACGAATGCCATCAATACTACGTTAAGTGCGTATTGCATTTGTCGTTGAAGCCTTAATCCTAATGTTTCTGGCGTAGTGCTGTTCGGCGCAGAGATATTTTTCGTGCTTATCACTTCGCGTACAGTTTTCGTGGATTGCTTCACACGAAAGAAAACTGTTTGGAACGCTTCGCAGCGCGTTTGCTAGAAAATTGTTTCTCGGCTCAAGATATTGAGTCGCCGTTCGCGTTGCTAGGCTTTCTTTGTGCCGCTACATGTATTCGCATTCACCGCGTGAGCAAATTTTGTTAAAAGTGCAGCTATGCTCAGTACCGTTATCTGTGCCTTTCTCAAATTGCTTGAAGCTCTAACGAGCGCAATAAGAGAGAAGTGGTGAATCTAGCAAAATGTTCACTAGCTAAAGCTAGGACTTGACCTTTGAGTAAACACTCCTGCCTCGTTAACGGCTTGCATGACACCTAAAATTGGTTTGTTTTTGCTGCGGCAACTGCTTGTGAGTGTTTTTCGTGAAAGAGTGGTGTAAAGTGTGTAGGGGGAAATTAGTGCGAAGGTGGGAAACAAAACGTAACCAACAGTTTTCTTTTTTCGGTTCACGCCGCAGTCAAGTGCTGAGGCAACTACTGCCGCGTCGCGTTGTGCACTGTATGTGTAGTTGTGTGCGTTTATTGCGTTTATTGCAGTTTTATTCTGCTGCGGTTCTTCTTATATTGTTGTCTCTATGTTTATGCCTTGTGTGTAATTTATAATCATGATATGGCAGCTGTATTTTCGCGTCTCGCAGTGCAATGAACCTCTCTTTGTGCCTGCGTTTATCAAACATTAACAAAGTGGGCATGTGCTCCTCTTGAAAATAAAAGTTTTCGCTCGTGCGACGGTTCTCATGTTTTAATTAAAACGTGTGCATAGACGCACATTGATATCGCGTGCTTGCCGATCTAGCGGTGCAGCTTAAACGAAGCTCATCGATGCATGCAAACGACGCGTTAAAAAAAAAGCATGGCCTCAGAGACGAGCACGCACGTAGAAATGGTCTCGGAGGCTGTATAGTATTCCTAGTCACTACAAGATGCATGGCCTTCGTGAAAGTCTTTTCTGCAGTCTGCCATCTCTGAGGTTACAAAGTTTTCCACACCCGTTTGGTGCGCTGCGAAGCCAAATCAGCTGCAGGGGCCTATGGAAATGTCCTCTCTTAACCTTTTATATTACTCTATGAATTAAAGCCGGATTTTGCTTGCAAGTTAAGTGCGAGTGGTGGCCCCGAATATTACGCACTCTATTTTCACACAGCAAGTGTCTGAAAATAACCGGTACTGCCACCTGAACGCTACGTTTTCAGATGCCAACTGGACTTTACCGATCACGGTCAAGGTCTTTGGTGGTAAAGATTGGCTTTCACATCCTTTTCGGCTTGTGATTTTGATGAAGCAGCGCACAGAAGATACATTCACGAACACGGAAAGAAGACGTCAATGCAAGCGCTCTGTTCGCGTCTTCTTTATGTGTTTATGAATATTGCCACGTTCCTTCCTGAAGTGTTCTTATCGCCCCGTTATGCTGTACGCGATTCTCAGCGCGAACCGTGCCTACGATAGTCTTGAGAAGCTTCAAGACTGCAGTAGATAATTTCGTTGAGATTACGCCCACTTGGTGAGCATTTCAGATTTTTCTGGAATCTACGTCGCCGCTAGTGATAGCGCTAGAATGTTTGATGACGAGTCTATGAGTGCCGACACGCTTCGCCGCTTGTCAGTTGATTGACGGCGACGCGGCATTCGCTGCTATAAGGGCAAGTGTGCTAGTGTAACCAGGCTTTTCTTTTATCGGGAACAGGTTGGCCCAAATGAAGAGTTTGATCTGACCATCCTGTCTGCTGCCTTCAGCCGCGTCATGACCCTGTGACAATATGTTTATTGTGCGCTGTTTCGCCAATATTATGACTCACCAAGTCGTTGATCAGTAAGCTATGTTTGCGCGTTGGCCGAAAACGCTCTTTGTTACGACTGTGTTAGTGAGCATACATGACAACACATATTCGGCCACTGTCCTGTCTCTAATGCTCAGAGACGACCTCATCGCGATCAATCACACTCTGACGTCGGCAGCAACCATTTCGTAATGTCGTCCTGAAAAACATCGTGGGTGATGATGGCGAGTGTACTGTTTAAAATTTTGAAGACAAGAGACTTGCGCGTGCGGTTATAGACTAATTGGGATGCTGCGGCGTTGGCATATCAATGGAGGCCCAACGCAGAATCCCGTGTACTTATATGCATGGTGATTTAGGTGGTTGCGATTGCTGGAGCCCTTCCTTGAATATAGTATTGTGGTATTGGCATGTAAAACTGCAGTAGTTCTGAATAGTGAGGTCGCTTACTGCACAAGGTAAAAGGGTTGTGATCATGTGTGTGTTCCTTCCGCTCTTTCATTGCTCCTCTTTTATTTCCCCTCTCCAATTATGACGATTGTTCGACGCTGGCTAGCATCCCTGCAGTTCATTTCTCTCCCGTTGCTTTATTGTAGTCAGTCGGTCGGTTGCGCATTAAAATAAAACGGACACTACGAAAGTATGTTCACTGCAGCGAAACGTGCACCTAAGATGCCTCATTTTTGTAGCATAACCAGTAGCCTGTGCATGGAAGTTACTGCGCAGTGACCAGTTTCTGGTGTCGCACATCTTTAGCAGGAAAGTGACCCTGTCCATACTGGTATCGCTGTAATCAGACTAGCCCGTACAACCGTGCATCATTCTCTGGCTGACGGTGCCACGTACAACCAATTTGTTTAGTCCATTAGCCACCCCTATAGCGGACACGTCGGTTCACGCGCGCGACATTTGAGTTTCAGGCTAACGGAATATCTTGTGAATATCTTGTTTTGCACTCATTTTTTTTTTCGTTAGCGATGCACCATCTGGCCGAATTTCAAGTATTGTTGAGTCTCAAGCTCATCGATTTCTGCTTCGTTGGTGAGGGACTTCAGTCAAGTCGAATAGGAACGAGTCGTTTGCAGAAAGTTCAATGTCGAAGAATCGACGACGTTGCGTGGTCGTGGGGTTTTCTATATAATCTTACGTCGTAATTACACTCAAATGGTGGAACGTGTTCGCAGGCGTCGTTTAAACACGCGACATCAAAACTTTGCGCGCTACATAAAATGTGACCAGGAAACAATTTATGAGCTCACCTTATTTCACTGTCGTTTAAGCGTCGTTCTGGCGGAAGTGCTCGATACGAGGACAGGGCTGTAAAGCCGACGCCCGCACTCGGCGCAGCAGGAACCCGATGACGGCGACACACGCGAGCGTCATTGTTTATTAACGTCGAATCTTCCAGACCCTCTCTTTGTGACGTCGTGAAGCAGCCGGGCGTGGTTCGTGCGTCGAGCGAGCTCGTGGGAGTTGCTGTGAATGTACCCTTTGTTATGTGTGCTCAAGCCACGTGCTTAGTCATCACGGTCGCACTGCATGGAAACCTTTCCGATGAAGGTTCAAATTAGCGCAGAACAGTCAGATCACATGCAGATCACACGCAAAGGGTGGGGGGGGGGGGAAGGGTGAACACCCCTAGTCACCTTGAAGGGGGGAGCGCAATGAGTCCCATATGTTGACATAATAGGGAGGTCGGCGCTTCTACTCGGAGCAGGAGGGGGGCGCTCCAAAGTCAGCCCCATACATTGACATAATAGGGAGGGGGACGCTGCAACTAATCTCCGCTGTCCTCCCGATAGTTATAGTGCGAGAACAGAACGACGACACAGAGAGGCGTGTGCACAGTTCCCTTAAAGGGAAATGTGCACACGCCTGTAATCTAGTATTCTTCAAGCTTTCAGCTGTCGCCTGTTGCTTACGGTTCCAGCCTATAATGAGGACCACCAGTCGAAACGGCTTCAGCAACCGTCCGTGTTCCAAGAAGTCCTCTATCCCAAGGCGCTCTCAGCTGCCGGCTTCCTGTAGCACTAAAGAAAAGAGGTTTCCTGTTCTAAAGAGGAAAGAAACAACAACAAGGCTGGTAGGTTAACCATGCCCGATTGGCTACCGTACACGTTGGGGGAATGGAAAAACGATTGTAAAGATGGCAAAAAAACAGACACAAACAAACAAGCATAGCCTAGGCTATGCTTGTTTTTTCGCCCATGGCAACTGATCTGATGGGCTAGACAGCTACTGAACTTGGAGACCTTCACGACGGTCATGTGGCTTTGACTGTGACGCACTGGTTCTCGAAAGTAAACCATTGCTGCACGTTAGCGTCCTCTGTGTCCATTCGTGTTTACACTTGTCCCGTCTTTTACGCGCTATAAAGGAAAGCTTGCTGAGTATGTGTTACCAACAGGCACGCAAGGCATCCCTCACGCCATGTATTGCCTTTTGGTGTGAAAAATTCATTGATTCCTAATAAATATGGGTTTCTCGCTGGCCGCTAAACTATCACAAAAGATTGCTAGTCTCATGACGCAAATCTGCGCACCTTCATTTCAGAGAGAACATTTTAACGCATCTATACGATGACCGTAGCAAGGCTTTGGACGTGAACAGCTACTCTCTGATTGTGGTTGATCTGGCGCACTTTGATGCTGACTGTCCAGTTCTGTATTTCCTACACAACTGTCTTAATAGATCATGCTACCGTATTCAAATGGACGAACGTCTTCTATGGACAAGTCGACTGGAGGGGTGCCTCGGAGGTGGGCATTTGCCCACTGCTATTTTTAATTTAGGTTACTCACGGTTGTTTTGCCATTCTGCATTGTTTTCTTTTCTATGTCATCAAGATACTTGGGAAAATGCATTCTGTTAACGACTGTCGCTTGCTGCAGTAAGATTTCTTTTTCCGCGTGGTGTCATGCCGTTAACCGTTGTCTAAACACTTCAAAGAGCAAAGTCTTTTTTTTTTTTACTCTAAACATCCAGCGTGCAGTCGGTAAGTGTTCTTTAGCAAACCATCAGTGATTGCGGCGTCCTCTTCGATAGTACTTTATTCCTTTCTGCTCGCACTCAGCTCGTGTTACGTTTACGTTCACTCTGCTCTGTTTGCACAATACGTATAAATTTTCCTTTGCCCTTACGCAAATCGTACATGGTAATATGTTTTCCTGAAGTTGAATATGCCCCTGCGATCCGGAAGAACGTTTTGAATTCCAACACGAATATCTTTGAGGGAGTCGAAAGAAAGAAATGGCAGCATATCCACGGAGTGAATGATGGAGAGTGGGGCGAAGCATTCGTCCATTCATTCGTTCTTGCTTTCGTCCGTCCATGCGGGCGTCTGTGTGGCCACCCGTGCGTCCGTCCGCCCGTACGTGCGTGCGTCCGTTCGTGCGTTCGAACGTTCATCTGTGCGTCCGTCCCTGCTTTCGTCCATGCATTCGCTCCTGCGTCCGTCCATGCGCCCATCCGTCCGTGCAGCCATCCGTGCGCCCGTCCATGCACCTGTCTGTGTGTCCGTTCGTCCACCTATTCAACACCCCAAGTACCACAATCTCGCATCTTTTCATCTTATACTCCTCATATAGAAGCGCCGCCATCTAGCGGACATTCCAAGGACTGAACGAGAGGTGGCAAACTCACACTTTCTTACGGCTTGCGCATGTCTACTTCCCACATTTAACCACCTCGAGTTCATGGTATATACTACTTCACCGTATTCATGGCACTGCGGCCCAACGCTCGCTAAACCTTTCTAAAACCAAGAAGGTTACGCCCAGTGAGTATAACGTAGCTACCCTTTCATGTCAGATAGTGCTCAATGTACATGCCAATGGCTGCTAATGGGGAATGAGAGACAAGATAATCCGGCTGTTAGTTAACGCGCACGCTGCGAATTTTTTATTGTTCAACAACGCACAGAAGAAATCTCCCACCGGCACCACCCTGGAGGTCAAAATGTAAGACTGGTTACACACTACTACTACTACTACGACTACGAGGGACGAACATGTGCCGCTATAAAGAGCTTCGCTAAGGCACGTTGCCGGGATAGTTGGTTGGGATTCATCATTTTCACTGGTATAGCGCACCACGACAAGGACACACACAAAGGAGTGTGTGTGTGTGTGCATCTCTCCTTTGTGTGTGTCCTTGTCGTGGTGCGCTATACCAGTGAAAATAAAGAGCTTCGCCCCTTAAAACGCCAAGCCTCCGCGTAACGGAGAGCACTGTCACAATAAAAGCTCGAAGAGCGGCCTTTCAGAGCCTTTTTTTAACACTCTTTGAGAAACTGCTACAAGTACACTTGCTGGGTACCCACTACGCCACAAATAATCATGATTTTTGTGCAGTAGGCTGACATTCATTGATTCTTTGGAGAATCGTGCGATCCGCGACACATTTGTTAGGAATATTTTGCAATATTTTTTTTGCAGTGGCTGATGACGATGAACAATTATGCCTTAAGTGGGTATGTGCCACTGTTAATAGGTGATCAAGAACAAGCCTTTATTATGGGTTGGATCATTCACACAACCAGGTGTCACACAATTCGCATTGTGTGACACCTAGGTGTTCCTTTCATGATCCAAAATGATTTACTGCTCATATTAGCGCAATTTCTCTCCTGACATCAGTTTCAGTTTCAGATCTGCCTATGGACAGTTTTTCTCAGTGGTAGAATACTGGGTTGCCTAAGGCCAGTTCTTTGGCTCAGTGGTAGAAAACTGGGCTTGCACGCAGTGGACCCGGTTTCAAGTCCCATTGTGTCCATGGTGTTTTTATTTACTGAGTTTATTTGTTCTTATTTCTTCTGATTACGATTACGGCCACCGGCGGCGGTGGACAACTATGGCACCGCACGAGACCTGTCTTTTGATCTCATAACAGCTTTCGCTGTAAAAAGATACCCAAGCATAAATAACCATTGTTTCTTTAAAAGTTTATCTGAGTCTTGTTCTAACACTATTTAATTGTTATCATTACCATATAACCATTATTGCAATCACCAGCGCTAAATAAAGTCCGCGGCGTTGATATATTTTTTGAAGCTTTTTTTGTGGCATCATATCCTGTGCTACACCATTTAGGTTTTAATTGTCTAATTAGGCATAAGATAACCAGAGGGCATAGACCGTTTCAAGTATCCGTCTGGCTCTGCCAACACTCTTCTGTCTGTGAGACAGAAAGTCTTTATAAATCTTACTTTCTTGGTCACGGTGATATTCTAGCTCAAAGTCATCGTTGTGCTCCAATATTTGTGCCGTTTTACCCTATTATCACGCATTGCACAAACCCTTTTCTCTTTCGCCCTGCAGCTTACGTTTCGCATTCTTTTATGCGACATTTTTTATTATTATGTTATGTTATTGTCGTCTTGCCCTGTTGTCCAAACTTTTTTTTTTCATTTTTGCTCTTCTCTGTTTCCATTTGCTTCGTAGACTGTATTTATTGTATGGTTTATCTTAAGTTTTTTTCTTCTTTCGAATGGAGTCATCTGGTTATTTGCTTTTAAGAATGCCATGCATATTTTCTACTGGGATTGCTACTGCAATTGACATTCGCCTTTGTCTATTCGTTAGATCAGACGTCTTTACACGGGGCGCGCGTGCTTAACACACGCACTTGGTGGTGCTGTTGAGTGCTCGCATCTGTGGCTTCCCTTGATTGGTGCGTTGAAACGATGTCGTGAAAATAAATAAAAGAAAGAACTCAGGGGTCGGAACTATTACAAATGATTCGTCGGTAATAACGCGGCTGACAACTATTTTAAAGATACTGCTGGGTTGCATTACCAGTGGAATGTATATGTGCATGAAGGATCTAATAAACGTTCCTCCACACACATGGTAGGCTGTCGCTCTTGAAGCGTATCATAGACAGCAACTCAGATTCCGGACTGGTGACGTGCGTGGGCGTGTATTTCGGAGGCCACAGTAGGGAGGCGTTTAATAGACGAGTTTGTGCGCAACACGACAGCGTTGTTCGCGAAGACAACAACTGTGGACGTCTGATGTTGTTACGAAAATTGAGTGTTTATTAGTAGTAATCGCTCATTTCTGCTAGTTTGCAAGGATCTGTGTAACAGCTGCAGGCAAGCTTTTTCTGTTAATTATTTTCTCACTGCTGGTATTAACGACTACGAAAAAGTGCGTCACTCGTCCACGAATACGAAATGTGTAATTGGTCAAGGTGTAACCGCGAGTTTATGAAGTCGCAGAATGATTGTCATACGGGAAGCGTCGTGACGCCAAAATTTTATTTACCAGCGAACGATTGCATGGAGCAGTTTCTGGGACGGTCCATAGCGACATAGCACGTGGCCTAACGAAAAAAAAAAGAAGAAACCACAAATAATTCGGCAGCCAGCATAAATAAGCGAAGCGGCCCTTTCGCAGAAAGCAGCGCAGCGCAAACAACGCTCGGCCACGAGACGAATTTCGCAGGCCGCGCAAGACGTCCGGAAGCGGCGACAGCCAAGGTCGAATCGCTTGTCTCTCCTCAGCACGCGACGTTCGCGTGCTCTTCTGTGGCCGCTGTGCTTCGCCGCTCACGGCTCGCGTTTCGTTTCGCTGCTGCGAGAGAATGCTTTCGGCCGGGTTCTTGTAGAACGCTCTCGGTAACACTTGTAGGTAACTCACATACGACAACACGTGAGCCGTCTTTTTGCAGGGCGCACCGGGCCAGTGTGCTGGAATATCACGTCGACTTTCTCAGTCGACTTCGTTGTTTCTTGTCCAGCGAAACGTTCTGCACTCCATGTGGTGTTGTCTACCTCCGACCCACATTGACGTCACAGACTTTTGTGTTCTGTGACGTCACCTGGTGGCGTCAGAACTTCCCTACGTTTCTCCACAACGCGCTCGCACAGAGAAGGTTACGGGGGTTTTGTACCTCATCACTCACCTGCCAAGTTGCGCCTTATGTCACCGCTGAACAAGACACTTCGTGCCTCAAAATACTTAATGTGCCTCACCATGGATCACCTTGTAGTGGACACAACAGAAACATTTTATGCGACAAATCTCGTTGAGAATGAACTGCGTTGCCCGTGAAGAAGTCGTCCGTCGCTAGCCGGAGGATGATAAAAGGAAGGAAAGAAATTAGACCTATGAATCTGCCAGCATGCGTTGTATTTGAGAAGGACGTGGCTACAACCGCAGTTGTGTCGCCGGTTCCGAGCTTATGATTGTGAACCAACCGTCTCAATGCGTGTGTTCTCGATAGCTTCTGGCAAAAGCTATGCCAGGTTCCGGTGACATTTGTCATTCAGAATACCATCTGTTCCTTGAGCCTGCGTCGTAACGCTCACTGCTTACTAAGAAAGGCTGATTTCGAGTCGCAAAGAATCCCGCTTTCGCGGTTGTTCTTGCAGGAAGCATGGTTGTGCTTGCAGGAAGTCAACGTGCGTGTTATGATCTGTAGTCTGGGGTGCACTCTGAATTCGATTTGAGCGCCTGATGGGATGGAGTCATCGATATAAAGGCGTGTTCTTCGCCCATCCTCACGACCCGAAGGCGAAAGTGGTCTTCTTTCTTTTCTCAGTCAATGTATGATAAGGGAAGAGGAAATACGACCTCGCGTGCTACTTCCAAGTACCGTCCTAATTTTTTTGTGTGTGTGTTCGCCCCCGAAAGGAGGGTACTGTGACTGCATCTTGTTCGCGTTACGTAACAGCCGTCACGCCAGTATTTGCGATTTCCCGATGGCGTCACAAACATTTATTATGTGTCACGTAATGATGGCGTTCTTTGGTGACCTCATCACGTGATGATGATTCTGTGCATCACTCTTCGCCGACGCCACGGTGTCTGATGAGGCATCTAAACCGGCTCAATATTGCGTAGGATTTCCACACAAAGATTCAATGTGTACAGTGTGTGATAACGGGCCTGCTAATTAGGCTGCTCCTAATTCGCGTGTGTGCAGTACTGCTTGAATGATAGGGCTCAGTGTGCTATCGGGTGATTCAAAGATGTAACCTCGAGCCCGTATGGTCCAAGTAATCAATGCTGCTTTAGCGCTGGAACCCCAACTAGTTTAATTTCTGTTAAGAATACCTCATAATAATTAAGTGTTGCGGCATTACGCTCCAAAACTACGATATAATTGTTAGGTGCGCCATGGCGGAAGGCTCCATGAGCTTTCTTCATTTGGTCTTTCTTAACGTGGACCTAAATTCAGGTACACGGGCCTCTAGTATTTCGACCCCATGTAAATGATGTATTGAGTTCTCATCCGAAGTGTGCGTTGCTTGCTGGCGATCATGATTCCCTCACGAGTCGAGGTGCATCCCGATTGTTCTGTACTCTGTTTCACCACTGTGGTTCAGAACTATCACAGCGATGGGATGTAACAAGGCCACACACTTACGCAACAGCTTGTGAAGCCCGATACAAAGGCGTTAAACTTGACAGGGTTGGGTAAAATTGGTGTTTGTTTAGTGCGTGTTACGTGACATCGATACGTGATATGTTTATTCTGCGTACCTATTTCGTACGTATTTATTTATTTCGTTGAGTTAACGCCGGTAACTGTGGTTACGAATCAACGTGGCAACACCCATTCAGAAACGAGTGGCCGCTTCGATCCGAACTTGCTGCATGCCCACTGCGCTGACAGCAACAGATGGGTGGTGAAATCAGCCATCCATTTGTTTGAGCCTTCTCTGAGGATAAAGCATCGGGTACGTCTTGCCGGTATTAGAGACATATGCTGCTTGCATAGCCGCACCAAGCCTAACCCGCCGAGGCAGTGCTCAGACTGACGGAGGCATATGGACAGACGGAAGCACACACGGACAGACAGACAGACTGAAGCATGGACGCTCGGATGGAAGCGCGAAGGGATGAACGGACAGCCGGGCTAACGGACGGATGCACGGACGGTTGTACACCCGGATGAACGGATGGACACTTTGCCCCACTCATCATCATTCACTTCGTGGATATGCGGCGAAAATTACTAACGCTATCTAGTTATGTTATTCCCAAGTATATATACTCACTACGCTACCTTCCGTGTGGTTTACCGAAATAACCCATATTTTTAAACCTACGTTTATTAGTGGTAAACAATAGTCACCATTAAATGTAGCTGCACTCGTTAACCACTCGTGAGCTCACCTGATGAATTGAGGAAAATGAAGTTCGCTTGCACTTGAGAAAATCTTACCTCGCGTTGCACGGCACATTGCGCAACAAATGGCATTGATTTTTTTATATCTTTTTGTTCATTGTGTGTAAATCACTGGCGAATTGTTTTGTCTTTTTCAGATTGACCCAAAAATAGCCTTCCCAAAGAGAGCACACCCAAAGGTAAATGTCCTTCTTTCTATTCACCCAAAAAAGAGCAGTCACACATGTTGTCTCAAAACAAGAAAAATTAAAATTTTGACGTGTGTTCTCAGCTTGTATAATTAAGAGCTCGCCTTTCTGTGAACAAGCGCAGCATTTTCCTGAACGAAGTGCTGCGATGAACATTTCAGAGTTTTCAGGCTCCGACAGAGTTCTTGTGTGTAAAGCGTGGTCACACCCGCTTTCGCGCCTGTGACGTTCCTTCTGGTCAGCTACGCGGATGGCGGACTTGGGAATCTGGAAGCCATCCATCAGAACGACTGCTGAATTTCAGCTGATATGTACACTTGCGCTTAGGCTAACTCTGCAGGAAAAGAGCAATAATAAAGCTTCACGCCTCGTTGCTAGGTTCAACTTTGGTGGATTTGTATGTAGCATCCATGGTCGCTTATTATGTTCTGCGTGTTTGCTTTGTTTCACAGTCGACATGATACCTCAATGGTGCTAGTTTCCTTCACAGCTCTCTATGTTTGGATAGTTTAAATTAGTGTTACATGCATTTGGTAGTCATGTACGCGCTGAACTTGACTAATCGCATGAAACTGAGAAAAATGAGCGAATCGGCAGTGAACAGGGGATGACGACACTCCTTGAAAGCTAGCTTTCTCGCATCACGACTGCTGCTGCAGAGGAGCCAGCTTTAGGGTGCCAACTGTACCCCCCCTTTTTTTCTGGGCTCGTGTCTAGCGAACTGGGCTTTACAGCGGCGTTAATTATGCACGCTCATTGTGATTTATGACTTCCAGGGCCACCTCGAAGGTAATTACGTTTCCCTCGAAACGCAACGTTTTCAGAGTGCGCATTGTTTCTGCCCTCTGCATCTCCTCCGTTGCTTCGAAGACTGGTTAGCCACTCCTTTAATGATAACTGATGGCTCAGAATGAGCCGAGCACTGTTCCTCCGTTTTCTTCGGACTTTGCCCCCGATTTTTTGTTTTGTTTTGTTTTGTTTGAAGATATCGTAATTGTTCCCGAAACTAAATGCGTTGCTATACCGTATGAGAAGCCACAGGATGGCTACGCGAGCCGTCTTTCAGTTCAACATCAGATGTAAAACGGCTCATTTGTCAAGCACTCTTGGTGTCTGCGGGCACTAGGGAGTTTTACGGCGCATCACGTGGGACATCCGTAGCTGACGTTGGGCTCGCTCGCCACGGGTCGAAGGTGATTGCGGGAATCAGTGCACGCTGACGACACGATTGTTTATCGTATGAGGTTGATTGTCTTTTGCCCTTTTCCGTGTCTCTTATTGCGTATGGGTGGCCTTTAGGAATTCTGTGTTTTTATAACTCCAACATTAATCAT
Organism: Rhipicephalus microplus; assembly: GCF_013339725.1. Taxonomy (NCBI): domain Eukaryota; kingdom Metazoa; phylum Arthropoda; class Arachnida; order Ixodida; family Ixodidae; genus Rhipicephalus; species Rhipicephalus microplus. The sequence goes on along the minus strand of NC_051165.1, from coordinate 229,524,024 downwards.
AGCAAAAAAAAAGGGGAAAATACCTTTAGTCCTAGGTCATTCTTCGACGACAAAAAAGGAGGGGAGAAAAATACCGTGCCACCAAAATGCAGCGCTCGAGGTTGTCAGAGCAGGTTGCAGAGAAAGCATATAGCGAGTATTTCGGCCAAGGCGCTGTAACTAGTGAGGAAAAATTAATGACGCAAATTCTGCGAAGAAATATACCTCAGTTGTCGCCCGGAGGTGGCACATGGGCACTTTGTATCGCGTTATTTCTAAAAATTTGCACGGACTTCCTTGTATGTTTGCTATTGAAACAAGTGATTGTCATATTTTCTTTTCAACCCTATGGTTACGTTAAGGAACTGCGCGGAAGTGATTTGCGACTAATAATAAGCGAAGACCGCCCCATACTTTTCAGGATTTCTTTTTCTTGCTTTGTGCACTAACAGAGCGAGGATGGGCAAGTGTCTATTTTTGTGTGGAATCTCTGACTGAGCACTGTTCTAGTTCAGACGCCGTACTTCATTGTTCAACTCGGCCGCCGCGGTGGTGGCTCAGTTGCTTCGGTGCTAGGCTGCATGCATATGCGATGAACACAGGTTCAATGTTCGACGGAGGGGGAAATGCGTGTTTACCGGGTGACGTCAGTGCAAGTAAAAGAACCACGGGGCGTGCCTCATACTGAGGTCGTGGTTTTGGCGCGTAAATGCCCCGAAATAATTGCTGTCCAACGAAAGCACTTGACGTTACACAGCCAATAGAGTTTCGGGACAGACCTTTTGAATCCTCATAAAGGGTTATCACCTGCTACGCAGTGTGTGGCCTATCAGACTCGATCCCCGTCCTCTGAAGCCAGGTGAGGTTTGGTAGGCAAGACATTTACAGTCTTCGTGCAAAGATGAACGACGACGCGTCTTTACCACTTCGCTTGCTCGGAAACCAAGCTTCGTTTTCCTGAAAACAGCTTCTGTTCTCTTGCTTGTTCTCTCTTTTAGCTGTCTCTTCTGAAGATACTCGTAAACGTGTGCGATGGCGTTCAACCAGGCAGAAACCCTTGAGTGTCGCGCAGGTGGCAGCTGCCGGCGTACATCCCGTGTTACTTACTACGCAGTTTTATCATGTAGCTCATTTCGCAAGCTGCGGGCGGTGAAGACGGTGTAATAAAAGACGTTCGTAGCACGACAAGAATGCATTTTGTTTGCCGTTCATGTTTCTTGGTGGAGCTACACACTTCTTCCTGTCACTGTTCATGGTGTTAACTTCGGTATAATAAACCCTCCGCCCCTTCTGTTTTCAGAAGCCGCATACTCTCAGGGGCAGTCCCAGCAGTGCTTTGACACCATTGGCTTCTTTTTTTTTTTCGTAATTGAAGGTGCCGTTGGCTTTAGGGAACAACCCGTTATTCAAATTTGCGATCTCCACCCTTTCCAAGTTACAGAAGCACAGAAAAAATGTTGTGCCATAGTTGTCGGGAGACGTGCATCATCAAGGTCCGAGGAATATATGAAGCTCACACATATTTTCTCCTTTAAGGGAACATTAGAAACGCAGATAAAGAACTGTATCAGGCAACTCTGCTGACGTCTCTGCTAGGGTGACATTTTGATTAAGCAGATTTCGGGGAATATGATAGCGTTAAAAAGAGAGGACGGCTAATGGGGAAGCCAAAGCACCTAAATGCAATACGCTAAAAACATCTAAGTGCTATCCCCAATTTTAGTGTGAGTACGCATGTGTGGTGAGTAATTTTTGAAAGGAATGAACGCAGTTTATGCAAGGAGTCTCGTGGCAGTGTGCTGTAGCTATTTTTTTAACCGAAGCTGAGAGCTCATGAGGTGGCGCGCATATTTCCTACTAGGCACGTTAGCTTATCAGGCGATTTTGTACATTTGTATCCTCGTTAGGCTGTGAGTGAAGGGGTACTTATTTAGTCCGAGGTACCAAGCAACTTTGCAAGAATATCTGGCGTTTACGGCTGCTTTCTTTTTTATTGCCCCGCCGCGGTGGTCCAGTGGCTAAGATACTCGGCTGCTGACCCTCAGGTCGCGGGATCGAATCCCGGCTGCGGCGGCTGCATTTCTGATGGAGGCGGAAAAGTTGTAGGCCCGTGTGCCGAGTTTTGGGTGCACGTTAGAGAACCCCAGGTGGTCGTACCTTCCGGAGCCCTCCACTACGGCGTTTGTCATAATAATATGGTGGTTTTGGGAAGTCAAACCCCACATATCTGTCTGCTTTCTTCTTTATTGACACGATGCGAGAAAATAGCGTTCTGATCAGCCACCAGCTACTCTTCAGCTCTTGGAAGAAACATTCATGGTATCGAATCGCATGCCTAACTAATATCACACAGTAACGCCATGAATATCAATAAATAAAAAAAACACGTCAAGCGACGTTTTCTCAGTCACACCTGATTTAGGTAATGCGTTCATAAAGAGCATTTAAAATACAAATAATAATGTTCCAATGATGTTACTAGTGAACGTGTATTATATACATCGTACAGATTAATAATAGCAAGCGGAGAGCATGACAGACAACGCAACATAATAGAGCATGACAGACAACGCAACATGATAACTATGACTTACATATAACAAATGACTGTAAATGACTAGAAAAAATAAATGCATTAATAATGACCCACGATCGAATCAAATCAAAGCTTCATTTATTTGTTTATTTTGCAGAGCGTGGTACAGCGTGAAGGATGTACAGAGGAGGGTTCCAAGGCTAAGAGAGCGTACCGGGACTCTTTGCACAGAATGATCAGATGCAAACTACGAAATATGCACACAAATGAAAAAAAAAGATATCCAAGTAGAGAACAGGAAAGGAAAAAAAACATGGTTGAAAATTTTACGCGAAAAGTATTTCCGTGATGATTGGTGAGAGTAATAAAATAATTTAGTGCATAGAACTGTTTTATTTGGAAAATACTGGAATGAAGAAATACAAGTTCATTCTGTCAATGAGAACATGCAGCGAAAGCCACCATTAACTGTAACAATGTAAACTAAGGTAATCGCATGGCACAAAGGAGTCGGGATTGTGAGTGTTGTCACATTTTGTTTGAGGAAACATAGATGAGCAAATAAAATGAGCAAATAAAGTGAGCAAGGAAGCCACTACGCAAACAGCATACAGGAATTAGAGGAAGGAGCCATGCCACAGGAAGTTCAAAATTATTAACGAAAATGTCACGCACCAGATAAACCGCAATTAGAGAAAACATGAGTTCATTGAACGTGCCTGCGATTTTCCTATTGCATTGACATTTTGGAAAACAAAAGTAGCGACACCGTGGCAATCAGGAAGACGCTGGTTCGATTCCAGGGTGTTCGCAAGGATGACAAGCCTGAAAAGCCTATTTTTATTGCTCAAAAACCACTTTACAAGCTTAATTAACACCATGTAATGGTATACCCAACATCATTCCTGTTTATGCAGCAGTTAATGAGTGAGTGGAAAGAGAAATATTCACCCATTCATGGAGCAGCTAAAAGTGCCTATCGCTCAAACAACCTAGTGCCCTGCAAGTAATCAGGACATATCGCAACGGACTTTAGCATTGACTCAACGTGAGTCAGTCACGTGAATAATTGGCGGTCCTGTAGCCTCTCAGAATGACACCAACTACAACAGCGTCCGAACCATAAAATCAGGCAAGAACGAGCCTCCAAGGCAGCAGCTCATTTCTGCAGCCTTTAGTAACACGGCATTTGAAGGCTGTGCGCACCCATTTTCAACAGATGCTCTTGCTCGTGACTGCAACATGCCGAATTCATGGACACTAAAGTAAACCACAGGCATGGTGGCCAAAATTTCTCTCTCTCTCTCTCTCTCTCTCTCTCTCTATATATATATATATATATATATATATATATATATATTGTACGCGTTGAGACACGGCAGATGAACATGCTAAAATGTTTATTACTTCGAATGTTTCGGCAGGAGAGCCTGCCTTCGCCAGGAAATATATATATGTAGCAATTTATTGACTTTCTAAGCCACGGGTCCAACCTTTACTAGGATGTCGGCCGCGGGTCCGCACCAAAATGTCAATGAATGACTTCCCGGTTACGGACGCTTACATCACTATACATATGGGCGTGTGGGTGTACAAAATAGAAAAATTAGGGGCATGGGGTCTGTGGGATTTGCAAACTTTGTTACGCCAATGTCATACAGAACAGCAAAATCGGCGCTCACCATTGTAGAACGAACATGATTCACACCTTGATCACTCTTTACGTATTTTACGTATTAATTTCTACACAGATATTTTCTGATATGTCACACTGTCATGTGCCTTTGCCCCGCCGCGGTGGTCTAGTGGCTAAGGTACTCGGCTGCTGACCCGCAGGTCGCGGGTTCAAATCCCGGCTGCGGCGGCTGCATTTCCGATGGAGGCGGAAATGTTGTAGGCCCGTGTGCTCAGATTTGGGTGCACGTTAAAGAACCCCAGGTGGTCAAAATTTCCGGAGCCCTCCACTACGGCGTCTCTCATAATCATATGGTGGTTTTGGGACGTTAAACCCCACATATCAATCAATCATGTGCCTTTGGAAAGTGCTTTGTCTTACTTATTTCGGAAACAAAAAACGACGACGAAGTGTTCGGGTATTCAAGCGCTTCTCTCTGTGCTCTCCGTTTTTTTTTTTTTTTTTGGTGAAACCTTCAGTTTTGTATGGTGCCTCGGCTCCGCGTCTTGCGGCCATGGACGCAGGGCCTTCTGGAGGGCCGCCTGGCCAGCAGTAATGTCGGCTGACCACCACGAGGAAGAGACGAACTTCACTCAGTGACAGCGAGAACACAGAGCTGTACTCAGCCGCCTCGGAAGACGACTCATCCGACGATGATTTCATTCCTGCCCGGAGCAAGAGGGCGAAGAGGAAGATCGTCAACGCAGCCTCGCCCACTCCTGCGGGTACAGCGACTATGAAGTCAAGGCATGAACGCTGGCCACACGTCATCGTCTTTGTGCCAGAAGAGTCCTCATGAAACCTGCGACTGCTGAACAGGCAAGCACTCCGCTATTTTGGAACGTGTGGTACCTAATCAAATCAAGGAAATCAGAGTAAATACGCGAAAATTATGCTCGCCATAGACGTATTTCACGTGAATGCGCTTGGACCACTCAAACAAGTGACTGAGCTAGGCGGCATCAAAGTGCGGTCCTTTACACCGGTTGACAACTCATCCATAGCTGGTGTGATATATGACGTATAGACATTGCGATTCTCGACGCTGACTTGCCTACTCTCATCAAACCGGCAAATGAGAGTACTGTCATCACTCAGGTACACTGCCTTGGGAAGTCACGCTGTGTGAAACTGGTCTTCAAAGGCGATTGCACACTATCCCATGTCAAAGCCGGACATTTTCGACATTCAGTTCGGCCTTTTGTGCAAAAGCCACTTCAATGCCACCAGTGCTTTAAACTAGGTCACGTCAACGGCGTGTGCCCGAACTCGCTACAGTGCCCTCAGTACACAGAGCCTCATTCGGAAGATGCTTCTCAGTCTACATTTCTTAAATGCGGTAACTGTAATGGCTCACACACTGCCTCATCGAAAGACTGCCCTCGAATTAAGAAGGAGCGTGCGGTGCTAAAGCAAATGGTCACAAACGATTCGACCCACAGGGATGCTGCCGAAATACTCCGGCGTCGGCAGCGGCATCGGTGCCATCGTTCGACCTCAAAGACTGTGCAAGCTCGAAATGACAGCGCCACCTCTACTGCTGCACCATTAAGTCAAGCTGCAACAGGACCGACAAATTCAAAGAAGACTTTGGAGAGGACTAGCTCTACAGAGCAATGGCCTATTCTTCCAAGTCATCCGCTAATCATAGAACGTCAGCAGACCATGCCCACTCAAAGGTCTTCACCAACCGCTGATGACACACAAGAAAGATGGCGAAGTCATAACTATGCTTCGTTCTCTTATGGATGCCATCCGGGAGATCTTGTTGGACATGAGGACAACGTCTGCTCGAAGCGCTCTCAAAGTACTGGACGCCTTAAGCCCAGTGCTTGAATCGTTCGAGTAGAAATATGGCTAACGATCACCATCATTTCTAAGAAGTCAAGGAAGCATCCATCATTCAGTGCAACTCCAGTGGACTAAAACAGCGTGTTTTAGGACTTTTACGAATTAGTGTGCGTCGACATGTTTCAAGACATCAGCATTCGTGAACCCAACGCGTGTGTGAGCTCTCTTTTCTCTCATTTTTTTTCATATTTCAAACTCCCTCAACTATATATATATATATATATATATATATATATATATATATATATGCCCAGCGTAGGGTAGCATACCGGTCGCTCCAGAGTGGTTACCATCCCTGCCTTTTCTTTTCCTCCTGTTCCTCCTCTTTACTTATTTTATTATTTACGTAACTGTATGCTTGGATATCAGATATATTACTAGTTTCTCCTATTGGTGGCAACCTTTATTTTTTTTTTACAGCGCACACACAAAAAATGAAGCGATTCCAGACCGTGTTAATAACGGCTGTTTCGTGGGCTTATAGTGTAGGTTTGATGTTACAGCTCATTTGATCGTAGGTTCGGCGCTGGTTGCATCTTTTTTGGCTGAGAAGCCATTCTGGAAAATAATAAAGTTGCTCTTTGTTTTCCAAATGAGAATACACACAGTACACTTGCGTATGTAACACACATTTAGAGAAGATCGGTTAAGCTGCCTAGTACTCTCAACCAAACGTCATTTTCCTTCCTCAGCGGCAGCGGGACAGGCCGACGAGAACTGGTTCATTACGGAGAAAATAAAGCGGAGGCTGATTCGGCGCGCAAGCGACAACTGGCGGCGAACCAGGCGCAGCGGTTGCACGCACGCATATGCAAATGGCGGCGCCGTTTTTGTATTCCAGCGAGGGTTCAAAATCGTCATCGACCGCTGGCCGTAGCACAGTTAATTTGTGCCGAGCTAGGAGAGCAGCCAACTGAAAGATAGCTGGATCGATGAGCACCATCGAGCGCTGACCCAATCACGGAAACATTGAGGCGCTCGCGCTAAGAGAACAGGGGCGCACATTTTCCGAGAACTACAAGCTGGTTACAAGAGATGTACGCAATGGAAATGCTGAACGAATTAAATGTCTTTTGTACAAAAAGATTCGAAACCGAAGGAGCAATATCTGTGCATCGGAACAAAGTGAACTGTGCTTTTTGAATGGCGGTCTATGTGCCCAACTCGAACTTGCCTTCCGTTCAGCCACAGTGTCATCCTGAATCATCCTCCTTTTCCTCAGTATAGAACAATAACGTTTGTGTTTTCTGTCCTAATGAATAGGATTGTCACTTCGAGCCGGCACTGTGGTCACGTGATTGAATTCCGGCTGCAACGGTTGCATTTTCAATGGAAGTGGAAATGCCTGAGGCCCGTGTGTCAAGATTTAAGTGCACGTTAAAGAACCCCAGGTGGTCGAAATTTCTGGAGCTCTTCCCTACGGCGTTTCTTATAATCATATGGTGGTTTTGGAACGTGAGCTTGAGCAATTATTATTATGCAATACTTCGTGAAAAAATAAGTTGCGTCACTCGGCAGCCCCGTTTTCAACGGCTATGGGCTACGCTCTGTTACGCCTGGGAGTCCACACCGAACGTCATTGCCTCTGCAAAAGCAATCTGTGTCAAGGCGAAGCGTAGGTGATAAATTTTTCGGAGCTCTTGCATGAAAAATGTTTTGTCGCTTAAGTTGAATAGCCGCCTGGTGTTTCGGACAACCAGCATACGACGCTACGTGTTGGTCTTCATTGGTACATGTGGGTTGATTCCTCGATTTGCAATCTTTGTAATCATGTTCTCTGGCACATATTTTGCAGCGAAGTTATCCATGACACGGTTCGGCAACATGGCTATATCGTTGACAGTTGTAATATCTCGTAGCGGGCTGTAGGTGCTCTTCCACTGGATGACTTGTGAATTCTAGGAGAACACGATGCGGCAATGGCTTGTCGGGTGAGAACTCAAGAATGGCACTGCTGAGTAAATGTGGCTCTGCTGAACCATCTTCACGACGGAGCTATTTAGTCTGTCTCTTGACTGAGATTACACCTCTGTCTCCCAAATATTCAAGCAGTTGATCTTGACTGTATTGTACAAGTACTTGTCTCATCTTTCCTACGTTCTTTACATACGGCAGCAGTGTATACGGTGTCACTTCAAGACTTGCGACTTGTGTTAACTCAAGAAGTCCGGAGGATCCAGTAACTGCAGAGACATGGAAAAGTTGTCATCTCTGTTGACATGGAATGACTGCACTTTCTCTTTAGCAGCAGATACCACTTCACTGGCCAGTTTGTTCGGATTGATTTTCCAGAAGGAGGCGCAAGAGTCCCTTAGCTTAAAGATTATGGGTATCTCCACTGGTCGGGCTTTCTTCTGTACTGTTGTGGAGGGCCTGTTTTCTGCTTTCATATCACAGTTCATTTCCTTGGAGTCAATGGTCGTTGCATCGCTATAATCGTCCTGATTATCAGTTCGCGCCTTCTTCGGAGTAACATCATCGGCGTTGGGTGTCGTCGAAGGGTCGTCACAGTCCTCGTCAGGTCCGCGAAACACGGGATTCTCTTGCTGTTCAGACGCATTCATTACTTCGTCCTCATCAGATGGCCGCTGGGAAGAATGGCAGCCACCCGTAACCGAAGCTCTCGGACGTCGTAGCCTAAATAAAGTAAGGCTTCGGCGTCTGGGAGACGAGGCGCTTGGCGCACCGTGAAGGTGGTGGCCGAATCTTGGCAGTAAGATACAGAAGACGAGTAAGAAAACTCACAAAATGGGTGAAAAACAGCAGTGCAAGGAAGCTCACGTCCAGTGGTTCTTCACTTCGTACGACATGGGATGTTTGGACAACCCGTGACATCACATCTATTCGGTATTTTGCCGCTATTTGAGCTTGTTAAGAGCTTTCCTATACCACACGCCCCGAATTGAAAACTTTGCCATTAACCGAGCGAAAGTGTGAGCGTGATCGACCGAAACCAGAACATGTCGACACAACTGCACATTTAGCTCCGCAGCCGTAATATGAAACAAAAGCTCTGGCCTGCCGCATGTTTCTTTATTGTCAGAATTAATCTAGCTCACTTTGAATTAAAGGATGGGGTAGGAGTTACGTCATCGATATAGAGGCCCTGACGTCACTTTGACAGGAGGCTCCCCTGCAGTACCTCAAATTCGTTGATGTATCGCTTGCAAGTGATATGGTCTTGTTAAATGGGGAATTCGACGCCAACTCATTGGCGAGAACCCTGCGCTGTCTCGCGGGCGACGAGTGAACAATCACAGCGAAAGCGGTTATGAGATCAAAACTCGGGTCACGCGTGGTGCCGTAGTTGTCCGCTGTTAGTGTCCGTAATCATTATGGCGAACTAATAATACCAAGGACACAGTGGTGCCGTAGTTGTCCGCTGTTAGTGTCCGTAATCATTATGGCGAACTAATAATACCAAGGACACAGTGGTGCCGTAGTTGTCCGCTGTTAGTGTCCGTAATCATTATGGCGAACTAATAATACCAAGGACACAGTGGTGCCGTAGTTGTCCGCTGTTAGTGTCCGTAATCATTATGGCGAACTAAGAATACCAAGGACACAGTGGGGTTGGAACCCGGGTCCTCTGCGTGCCAGCCCAGTATTCTACTGCTAAGCTATGCTGGTGCTTTTGACTTTTTCGCAAACTTGCCTTAGGCAGGCTTGATGTCGGAAAAGGAATTGCTTTAATATAAGTAATTAAGCGCAACAAAATAACATTGAGGTGTCACACAACGCGCATAGCGTAATGCGTGGATCGGCCATGGCTCCAACCCATTACAAAAGCTTGTTTTTGATCACCTATTCACTGTGGTGCTTCAGGCATAATTCCTCATCGTCATAATTCCTCTTCAGGCATAATTCCTCATTGTCGTCACCACTGCATGAACAATTGGCACGATATTCCTTGCAAGTGTTTATCGGATACCACGCTTCTCAGAAGAGTGACATAAAATCAGCATTGAGAATGCTGGTCTACTACGCAGAATTTATTATTAGTAATACCGTAGTGGGCACGCAGCAAGTGTGGTTGGAGCATTTACCAAATGAGTGATCGGTAATCTTTCTGCTATATCTCCATTAATCTAAATCTGCACAATATTTTTTTAAACCACTCAATTCTTGGCAAATCTCCCACAGTGGGTATGAGCTATAGACAACAGGTGAACAAGAACAAGAGTGTTTAGAAAAGACTCTGAAAGGCTGCTCTTCTAGCTTTCACTGTGACTGCCCTGCGCCTTTCGCGTAGGCCAGGCTTTTTTTTTCTTTTTTTGTGGCGCTAACATAGCTTAGAGACGCCGGCATGGATGTCAACAAGCTCGAAGGTCAGATTTACGGAATTAGTAATTTTCATAGTTTGTAGCCGCAGCAGTATATAGAGCTATCGTTATAAATTGAGGATTTGAGCCAGCATGGAACCGCGAGGCATTCTGTGTGGCAGTCAAATATTCTACCACGTAGCCATAAATGATATTCTACAACGTAAGTTTTACAACCTGTGTCATAAAGGAGTCCTGCGAACGTTTTCCAATTATCCAAGAATCACCTCACTAAAGGAGTTTGTTCGTTCACGAATCGACTGCTGCAAAAATTTTAGAATGCGTCAGTGTACACGAGTGGAGGGACAGATTTGTAGCGCGCCGTAATCGTTTTTCCTCTCCTTTCGTCCCGGCGAGTGTCCTAGAAGCTAACTTATTGAATCGCGGCTGCGGCGGCTGCGTTTCCCATGGAGGCGGAAATGTTGTAGGCCCGTGTGCTCAGATTTGGGTGCACGTTAAAGAACCCCAGGTGGTCGGAATTTTGGAGCCCTCCACTACGGCGTCTCTGATAATCATATGGTCGTTTTGGGACGTTAAACACCACATATCAACCAATCAATCAATTAGAAGCTAACTTAGCGGGATATGGCTGGGCGGAATGAGTACACGTCACGTGCGTGCCATAACTTCAGTAACTTTAAAGCGATAGTGTCAAAGTGCTCGTTTCGCTGAAATTCCGGCGTCGGTGTCGGGGGTTGTGAGTGAAGAATCGTCGTATCCGTGACCGGAAAATAGAAAACGATGCAAATAATAAATTACAAAAAAATCCTCGGTCAGAGAGCGGACCAAATTATGGTCATTTGGGTCCGAGTGGGTATCGAACCCAGGTCGTTTTCGTGACACGCGGATCTTCTACCACTCGGCAACGCGTCTGCTTACGAATACCGGGAAAAGAGCTTTCACTGGTTGAAAATGAAGTGTAACTATATATACTTTGATGTTTTACAAACACACGCGTCCTGTATTCATGCATCACAATGCAACATGAAACATTGCACTAAAAGTGCGTGGTGCAAGCGTCCATTGCCAGCGGGCGTCAGAGCATATGATTATCATGATGATATGTAGGGTTTAACGCCCCAAAATCACCATATGATCTTGATAGATGCCGTAGTGGAGGGCTCCAGAAATATCGCCTACCTGCGGTTTTTTTTATAACGTGCACCCAAATCTGACCACACAGGCCTACAGCGTTTTCGCCTACATAGAAAATGAAGCCGCCGCAGCCGTGATTCGATCCCGCAACCTGCGAGTCAGCAGCCGAGTACCTCCGCGGAGTGGCCATGTGGTTATCATAATGGTTTCGTGGTTTAAATCCGCTTACCCAATACAAAAGGCACACACGTGACGGCGCCTATTCTCTTAAGGCCTCGTAGTGGGTGCATAGCAAGCTCCAAAAGGTTTCGTGCACCAGGTGTTTGATGCACGCAATAGGCACAACATATTGCTATCGCGTTCAACTTTTAAAGACGAAACTTTAGGCTCCTCTAATTTTCACCTTACTTGTTTTTCTTCAAACACGAGGTTCAATTTCGGTACGATTGTGAGCGCGCTCGCTATATGGGGAGCCTGTATACATGAGTTACGTTCGTCTTGTAGGCTCCCTATAGCGCTCGTGGAAATGTTGCGATTTGCCGCAACTATGCTGCTCGCGACCCTTAAATGACTAGATCGCCTAAAAAATTGAAGACCGTTTGGGTATATGGCATAAGTTGTAGAAGAATTAGGGAACGATTTCTGGCGTACTTGAAAAAAAAAAGTAATTGTTTTGGGACGTTAAACCCTACATATCAATCAATCAATTGGAAAAATAATTGTTAATTGCAGGCTGCGTTATAAGGTTTGGCTCGCGTGTTTTCGGGAGCCTGGACTACCGATCGGTAGTATATTCTGGAAAAAGTGTCTCAGGGTCCCTTTAAACCTGTTTTGAAGCCATCTTCAGACAGCCATTAAATAGCGTGTCTCATTTCTGGTGTAGAATTAATGACGCGTCTAACTTCGGTGAACAGTTAAACAGCTATGAAAAACCGAGCACCATATATATATATATATATATATATATATATATATATATATATTTATATATATATATATATATATATATATATATATATATATATATTGCAGAAAAGCCTACGAAGTGAAGGCTAGCCACAAGAGCTGGGCGCTTGTAAGGCTTGGCGCACCGCTGCTCGTAGGACACGCAACGACGCTTTTATAGGTGCATCAAGCTAGGCTACACATGCGGCAGCTCGGAACAGGGTGTCTCTTCTGTGGGCTCGAAAACGGGTGCGAAGTTGTCAAAATTCCCACACCACGCCTTGAAGCCAACATTTTCTTTTTGTAGCAAATTCTCGTTGTGGCTCATTTGTTTTCCTCTTTAGAATAAACAGCGCATGTGCCTACTGGAAGCAGGCTCCACCGTGAAGCGAGCGCTTCCGTCCTCGGGCGATAAATTGACGGCCGTGCGGCGGCGTCGTCGTGTAGCGTCCATTCCCGCCACGACTGGCGCCATCGACTCGAACGATTAGCGAGCGCTTCGATATTTCACGCGGGATCGATGCGACCAAAACTGCGGACATAAATTCTCATAACTGTCGCCAGAGGGTCGCCTTTTCCCTCGGCAAAGCGAGCGCCCGAGCCATCATCGGCAATGCGGAAATGTGCTACAGCTGCTCCACGTTTGTTTCTCGGCATCAGCTCAGCGCCGACGATGGAGCCGCGCTTTCTTGCTCTGCTCCGTCGTCTGCCCTGGCGGCGTGCCAGCGTGTCGCGAATAAAGAACCGAGCGAGCACGCGGAGATTGATTGGGGCTGGCAGTAAATCTGGAAAAGCAATTACCCGCTTTGTTCTACTCCTGGTCAAATATCGTTCGGAGCTAGATTGAAGTGCGTTTTAAGGATCGCGCAAGACGGGGCTCATCAACGTGGTCTGCGAATCAGTGTGTCAAACCATGGACGTCGAAACATATCAGACGTTTAACGTGAAGTTTAGTGGTCTGAGCCAAACGTACACATAATTCGGTGGTGTCCATCGCGTTCATGATTTTGTGGACGTTTTTCAGGGCGCGCATCAATAAGTACCCGAAGTAGTATTTTTTGTTAGGGCTAACCAGTGTTTGACAATATCTTCAAGTGACCGTCCCGCTAGCAAGACCTGTGGCGACATCAGTGTTTCTGAAGCGTGTGTGCCACTTTCTAGTTTGTTGTAGGGCCTGTATGACCGATGAGGAAGGAAGACATGGGATGGCGGCAAATAAAGACAAACTAACACCTTTTTACATGTGGAATAACACGAAGAGTGGAAGCTTTGTTGGACTTTTCCTGAGCTCTTTTTATCATCAGTCAATTAGCTTGTGATCACATCATACATTTAGCGCGATTCGATTTCTATGAAAATAAAAAAATGCCACCGAGTTAAGTCTTTATTCTCTGGCGTTGCATAAGCGGCCATGTACTGGCCTTCGCTAATCGCGGAGTTCATGCCATGCGATGCAAATTGCTTGCGTGGCTTTTTCCGCGTCGTGAAGTAAATACAAGGAGGAGCGTCGTGACAGAAATGACCGCACAAGTGACAGAGAAGTCAGAGCGCATGGTATGCGCAGGTAAAGCTGCGGCGACTTATACTCGGCCAAACACGCTGTGTTTGGGAAGTCGCGTATTGGGCCTCAATAAACGAAAGAGGACATTTAAAAGGCCGACATTCGTTTCAGTATCACGAATATGTAAAGACGTTATGGATTTCTGAGAAATAAAGCTCCGTGGGTGGCGCGAAAGTGGCGAGGATGTCGAACTCAGTGCAAACACCTTTAATTCTTAATGTAGCTTATGGTGCAAAAAAAAGCACAAGAGAAGGACGTTAAGAATGAAACAACTTGCCCAACAAGTCACCCTGCCTCTAAGTCCGAAGCGGTCTAACTTTCCTACCGCGTGTTCTCTCGCGGGCTGCTGGAGAGACAAGCATCTCACGACCGACGCTTCGAGCAACGTTCGCTCGCCGAGGCGTGGCTCATTCCGCTCTTTTACGTCAGTTGTAGTAGAACAACAACGAAGGTCACGTGTCCCGCTCAATGACGTGGTGTGTGCTGTGATTGGAGTGTGGATTATGTTTTTTTTAATCTACACCATTGCTTGCAACAAACAAGTACAAAATAAAAAGACACACGCGGCCAAGCGCAATCAAGCAGTTGATTTTCTTTTTTTTTTAAATACACAAGTTGATGACGTTGAGTTTTAAGCAAATCTATTTTTAAAAAATAAATCAGGTGAATTGCACTCTTCCGAAAGTGCTATTTTGTTTCGCACTTTCTTGTTGCGCGTGATGATGTTACAGGATCAGTACGGTAGGGTGATGAGTAGTTTTGCCGTATTTTCACCCGTGATCTGCAAACACCTTCGTCAAATGCGGTCGCAAAGTTTGCTGAAAATAAAGTGAATATAAAAATGTAGACAATGCCGAGTTTTTAAAGACGGCTAACTTCTGATTTGATAAATATCGTGAAAGCACTATGTCGTTCGGCGTCATTGTTAACTGACAGGATGAACGAAATCGCTTGCGTCTATTTAATTGCGAGAAACCACTTGATTCGGCCGACTGTTACTCTACGGTAGATTCCGCTCTCGACTGAACTTTGAAACAGTCGGAAACTTAATGCAACGATATCACACTTCACGCATGAAAAGAAAGGTCTTGTCATGATCGACATTGCCCTTTCCACAGAACCGCGCCACTTGTGTGAAATGCTAACTGCACCTTCGGATGTTGCACCATCAGCACTAATAATTGCCAATTACTCTGTAAACGGAGAGGCAGTACTTTTTTGTGGTTTTCATTCGAGGGTAACTTCATTACGCTATTTTGGCCTGAAATCAGTGAACATTTTGATGATTTTTTTTTTCTACAAGTTCACCAGACACCCGCAAGGACAGAACCTTTTGGTTACTGCCGTGAAAGGGGAAATAAAAGAAAGACAAGTGAATGGGCACAAATAACGCATGAGAACATGCCCTCTAGAAAAGTCAACGGCAGATACGTTTGAACTGTGGGAAACTTGCGATGCTCGCCAAAACTGAATGTGACGAGCTAAGGTATTGGTATGAATAAATCCACTAATGTAGGAACTTAGCGCCCCAGCTTGCACTCTTGTCGAAGAAATCACTCAAGTGAAATGTAAGCGATCTGAGAGGATTCGGGCTTTGTCGGTTTGCGCGTGGTCCCATTTCATGCAGGTTGTCTGCTTCCCTTCCTCTTCGATGCTGTATGTCAATATATATACGCTGCATTGCCAAGCAACATTTAGGCTAATCACGTGTTATAGAAAAGAGGACGTTGTTGCAGCCGACTATCAATGAAGATCTTGACTTGTGCAAAACTACTGAAGAATGTTCTACGTACAGCAGCCCTGCGTTTTAAGCTGTACACTTGAATGCTGTACGCTGAATGCCATAAATGGATTACACAAACAAAAATCAAAATAGAGGGGTGGCAGGCTGTTTTGGAAAAAATATAGGATGTGATTGGCAATAGTCCTCAGTGACGAGGATGAAGAAACTTCCGATTTTGTGGACATCTTCGGAAATTCGGGTACTTTTACGGCTCCGCCACGAGCAGTGTTAGCCTGCACGCTTTGCTTGTTAACAATGGACGTGTTTTCGCTTCTGCGTGCTTTCTACCGAAAGTGAGGTTATTATTGTTGCTAGCCAAATCCAAAAACCTTGCACGGGTTTATAAACGATGTAGTATTGCATGCTCGTTGCGGTATTTTATAGCTGGAACACTTCTTTTGTAAATATAACCACTCCCCTCTGTAATGTCTATTTACCCTGAGGGTAAGTAAATCAGTAAATAAATAAAGATGTGAGAGATGATAGAATGGCGATTAATGAACAACCAAACTGTGAAAATGCCTTGAAAAAGAAGCTGTCTGTACAGCGTATATAACTGAGCTTGAAATCGCCAACTCTGTCTCATAATGTTTGTGAGGCGTCATCGAAACGATCGCGTTACAAAGTGGTAATATACGTTCGTTGTCAAGCTCTCATGGCCTGTGTACAAAACAATTCACATTTCATATTTGATTAGCGCTCTCTTGAAAGTAATGCTCATGTGTAAAACTTTTGCGCTTTCTTTTCCTTCTTGCATTCGCCGTTACGTACTTGGTAAATAGTTTCGTTGTAGATAGAAAGCCGCTCTTAGACACATTGCGCAATGCTTGTCAACTGATAAATCAATTCGCTTGACTTCGTATCACTTATTCAGTGTACGAGGTGCAAGAACAGCTAGTAAATTTCTTGAAAAATTTATCGGAGCTACGTGTGGTGAATGCCTTTTAAACAGACGTTCATGAATTTTTCATAACATCTTGAGTATACTTTAGAACAAGCAGTTGGAGGGACCCACAATTGGCTATAACGTGTGATTTGGCCATGGTTGAAATGAAATCTCCACAAACTGTAGTGACAGATTCGAGCATTCTTTTCGTGTTCTGAGAACAGAACTTGTATTTTCGGATTGTTTGTAAAGGTAACGAAAACCAGCATGACACGCAGCCTAGTGGAACAGCCTTGAACCTTGTAGTCGATCACTTTGCTGTACGCAGTGACGTAGTATGGTGTTGTCATGCATTAGTCCTCCAAATTAGAGTACGTCTGATATTAGCCATTCACCTTTCTTTTGTGGGCTGCTTGCGAGCTAGAGTTGCACGGTGAGCAGCAGCGGTGTACCCAAGGTATATATAGACCGGTAGCGACGGCTTTATATAGAAGAAGCCCAAACGTTCAGAAAATGGCGGCTGACCAGCTGTTCATGGGGCTCAGCGCCATCTGTGTGAGCAGAGAACACTACCGGCGGAACAAAAAAAAATAAAGCGGAAGTGACGCAATAGCTAATAAACAAGTGACGTCATTTTGTGTGCACTAGCGCGGAACTTGATTTCAAATCACTTCTCATAGGACCCTGATCGCTAACGACTCGCGCTAAGGCGATCGCTGGTGAATCATCTACGAGTGCGCTTCAAGTCAACGCTAGCTGATCTAATACGGACTCATGAATATACAGTGATGTTTAAGTGTACTGCCGTTCATTTTGCCTCAGTTTTGTAAAAAAGCATATTCGAACTTTTGTTCGCCGTTCCGGGTATGTTCCACCGATAGATTAAGACAACCAACAGCATATGTCACATCTGCAGCGTGGCTTAATTTTTTCACAGTTACGGAGGTTCTTTCATGCACAATGCTTGTGATTTCCTGTTTTATCAGGAAGGAATGACGTCTATAGTCACGCCAAAATGATGACATTTTAGTTTTATTCAACGGTCTAATAACTCAAACTTAATACACCGCACAAGCTAGTAATAAGAACAAAAAGATCTGCGGACACGCCCAGCGTTATGTTTTTTTTTTGTTTTCTTGCTTTATGTTCAGATAAATTACCGCTACGTATGCGAATGAAGACACAAGAACTGTACCTTGATAGATATCCCGGCAATCTGCGCACCGATAACTCGAATTGTAGGCACTGCATGCTCACGAAGGAAACCGGGCTGCAGGAATATTGATGGATGAAAGTGTAGCGAGCAGTGCATTCGGAACCGTTGTCCTTGTCTTTATCTAGAAGACATGGGCCACCAGGCACACGTTTGTTGCCACTGCTTCCTTGCACAGCACATCGTTTCCGCAGCTACCGACGAAAGCACACGGCGTTAAAATGTGATCCGCATCGTTCCGCTGCCCGTCGGACACGGCACTGAAGACGTTCACCAACGATAAAACGCACCTAACGATTTCGCGCGCAACAGAGAACACAAGCAAGCGCAGAGCACTAAAACACGTGTGGGCGTGTGTCTTCGCAGGTGAATTTTATGAGCGGGCCTTGTCATGTATACCCATGCAGTGCAACGGAGTAATAATAGCGTCTGGAGAGGGCGCTAGAAAAAAGATTTTTCGTAATAATAAAAACTGCCCTATTTTTTGTTTAATACAGCTACGTAATAATGTTAGAAAACAGAAATCTCATTTGTAAAACCTATTGATTGCTTCGACTTTGAATCAAATTTGGTTTTCCCCATTAGTGTCTGTTCTCTCCACACGTAGTCACACTTCAATTGCAGCACCCATAACTCCCCATGCTGATGTCGCAGGCAATAGCACCAGAACTGCTTTTCTCCTTCGCGACATATTTAAATAGACCTTGGTGTACCTTCGTGTGTTGGCGCACACATGCGCCGTAAATCGCCGTGCTCAAACACGAATTTCTCTCACGCTCTCTGCTCACACTGCAGCATGTGTTGTCACGTGCATTTACGACTTCATGTTTGCAGCTGTTAGAAAAAAATTGTGTTGACAAATGTTTGTCATCGTTTTCCACTTTACCGTTCCGTGTTTAAACACTCTGATCAGTAAAATTCCCGCTGCGCTAGAAAAAATAGGTACCATAAAAAATGGTTGTCAGTCTCTTTAATATAGAGCTCATAAATTAGTCAAAGACGGAAAGTAATTTCAGCTGATGGAACACGTAACTTGATCCGCATGTTGCATGCGCCACTTGGTCTACACTTAACGCCGACGTTATCAAATCTACGTGCATCCGTTAACCTTGACGCTTCTTTGAAAAGTAAAATTCCTTTAGAAATTGAGCCGCTTTATTTGTCGTAGTTCACAAGTTTCGGTAGAGCCTTACACAAAAGACCTGATGCTGGCGCATGTAATAAAATAAGGCGATGCAGGGCGTGCCGGTTACAGCCGTATTTTTGTGCGCCGTTTTTTTTTTAATCGGTGTTCTCTCAACAGTTAGCTTGTCGGCGATCAGCCCTTTCTGATGTGGCACTCTCCCCCGGCCACGGTGGTCTAGTGGCTAAGGTACTCGGCTGCTGACCCGCAAGTCGCGGAATCGAATCCCGGCTGCGACGACTGCATTTTCGATGGAGGCGGAAATGTTGTAGGCCCGTGTGCTCAGATTTGGGTGCACGTTAAAGAACCCCGGATGGTCGAAATTTCCGGAGCCCTCCACACCGGCGTCTCTCATAATCATATGGTGGTTTCGGGACGTTAAACCCCACATATCAATCATATCAATCATGGATATGGAGCACACTTGTTGTCTTATTCAATGTTGCAGCCTTGAATAAGACAGGGTAGATTTCATCCCCTCCTACATTTCATCCCGTTTGGATCATGGTTTAAAAGTTGGTGTGCCATCTAGTCGAACTAATCTTTATTATGACTCTTTCATTCCACGAACAAGCAGGGACTGGAACCACCTTCCCGCCGCCATCGCCTCCATCACAGATGTAAATAACTTCAAGGTCATCACCCACCAAGAAGTGCTTTGAATGTATTGTTGCGCGTTTTAGTTATGAAACCCCACTCCTTTCTGTAATGCCCTCGGGCCCTGAAAGTAAATAAATGAAATGAAATGAAATTCAGTGGCTGCACGCCGTGTTGAAAAATATTTCGTTTCTTCGTGACACTTGGACTGTATCACAAATATACTGACAATGCTGATGCTTGTAGAACTTCTCCTGATTTGCCATTTTGTCAACATGGAAGACGGATTTATATGTTTTTATGTTCGGTACTTCTGGGCCATCTCCGGTTTTTCATTACCTCCGAGCCAGAGCTCATGATCTAATGACATAGCTAGGGTTTTGTGAGTTGCACGGATTTCGGCAATGTCGTAGGCCCAGTTATACGAGATAGATATTGTCTATTACCTTGACTTACGTAGTCTGATGTGGAAATAAATAAAATATTTTATGCTTGCCGCCATATGAAACGTAGAGTTCGTAGTTAGGGAAAATCGAGCAGCTAACAAAACAAGAAACTAGCGCATGTATGTTTATTGATTCGTACTGTTTCGTGTTTTCCGTTTGTAGGAAGGCCCTCCCGAAACGCTGGCGTTAGCCCTTGACGGCAATCTAAATAGCTATCTTGCGTACGCTTTCGAGGAGGTGAGTCGAATTGGCCGGAGCCTTCTTCTTATTTTCATCTCTTTTTTTTTCATTTGAAAACTATGCCGCTATTGCGGCTCCACAGCGGTCAAGCTGTGATGAGAGGCCTGTAAAGCGAGTCAGTAAAAAATTGTGTTCGCCGACGTTGCTAATTTTATATTTTATGTCTGGAACAAATGTTGACTGATTGTGTTCATTGCTTAAGAGGCAAACATAATTGTAGGAGCATATTTGCGGCTGCAAAAAGATCATAGAGTCTTTGGATGCTGCTTTGTAGATGTATTCACCCACGTGTTTAGGAGCAAGTGAAATGGTGTGATAAAAATCATAAAACTGTTGAATTCCCTTAGCTAACAGAATCGAAGACCGAAATCTACCTTATTACAAATGACCAGAAAAATCAATTGCAAGAAAGTGATTGCTGATGAAGTATAGTTGCAATAATGTTGCACTGTTATGGCGCCCAACCATCTGTAACCGTTCAGGAAATTTCTTTTAAAAGTTTTTGCTTGTCGACTCGCTTGTACTAGAGTAACATTGTCCTACTACAAAATAGGCTTAATAAGAAGATTGGCCAACAGGGTGAATTGACTGATCAATGCTGCATATTTGGTTGCAGTTAGCGCGTTCATGTTTTCTTGCGCGATTACTTGGAGTAGGCAGTCGCTGACACAGTAAGACGTGCCTCTCTGCAGATCTCTTTTGAGCCGTGCCCAACACGACGATGTTGATGGAGCTTCGCGGGAAAACCTTGAGAAAATATATAGTAGTAATAATACCAATTGCGACTACATATTTCATGTCTTACTTCATTCTCATTATTTCCACAAATTAACAAAGTATTACGTCCTGGACATGATAAAGTATGACATATAGTGACTCAATCAGTAAATGCAGCCTTCAAACTATAGGACGTTAAGTTAGAAAGCGAGCAGAACAATAAATGTAACCACGTTCATGGCACTTCGTTGGTGAGATCTGATTCGAAGCTGCCGCGGCCGAACGCAATTTGGTTTTCGTACAAGGGGCTCGTTGTAGAGCCACGCACATAAGGTTGCATGTGCTCTTAACGTCAGAACCCGTAGTGACAACTGGTGTCCAGTCTGTCAACTTATTTGATTATGATAGGGTGCTCTTTGCTTTTTTTTAAGTGTAAACCTTGTAATATATCTTTGCTGACCTCATACCATTTTTTGGCTGAGACATACGTGACAAAGTAAGATCGACTTTTGTTACCTCTGGCTCGCGCCGTTACAGTGCTACATCGAAGAAGGAAAGCTAAGTAGAGGCCCCTCAATGCAAGCTGCAGGGCGAAAAATGTGGCGGAAGTCACGTGCTTTTGCAGGGAGGTTGTTGAAATAAATGGACATGCCGGCGTCTCATGTAGTCTGCATCACCACTCGTATGACCGCGTTGTTGATAACCGACAGGAGTTCTGAATGTGCATTTTACAGCGTGAGCTGTTATGAGATCAGAACATGAGTTACGTGCGGCGGCGTATTCGTCCGCTGCTGCCACCGCCGGTGTCCGTAACTAGTACCGCAAGAAATAATAAAAAAAAATCACAGCATATCCACGGAGTGCGTGCTGATGAGTGGGGCGAAGCATCCGTCAGTCCGTCTGCGCTGCCGTTCGTCCGGCGAAGCAATGAACGTGATAGCACTAAGTTGGAAGGTCACGCGCGATTGCTAGGCAGATCGAAACGTGCCTCTCATATCTCACGCACAAATTACGCACGAAACGTACTCACAGCTACAGATGAATGCGAATAAGTGTCTCAGTTGTTACTTCGCTCTGTCGGAAAAGCGCGCCCCTTTTTTGCAAACGGAGACTGTGCAACGATTTCAGTGACCTTTGTGCGTCCGGGAACTATAACAGAATCGTTCCGGTGAAAGGTGAAGGCCAGCCAAGACGTACGGTCTTAAGCGTCCACACCCCTCCTTTCCAGGGGCAAAGTACGCGTGGGAGATGAGAACGCGCGTGGCACTTCGTAACGATGTGGCGACGCGCGCTTATTGCGCCATCTTGCTGGTAATGCTTAAAACATGATGGTCCCCCTCCCCAAGAGGCCCGTAACCAGCGGTAAGTAGTAGTTATAACTAGCTAGCAGTTTCAGCGTTGAAGGACGTGCTCCTCCGTGGCTCAGTGGTTAACGCCCTCACTCACGATTCAGAGGTCCCACGTTCGAATCTGCGCGCCGTAGTCTTTTTTGTGGATTTATTTTTGTTTCTTGCGTTTTCGTATATATATATATATATATATATATATATATATATATATATACACACACATTCGGTGAGTGACGGTGAGGCCGACGTCGATGCCGACGCCGGCAGCAAAATCCAGCCGAGAGGGTCCATATAATTGCTATCGTAAGAAGGTTCTTACACAATTCTTAGCAAGTGTGTAGCAGATAACACGTTTCTCCGAATAATGACAAAAGATAATATAGTGAATGCTGGCCTAATAGACAAAAATTATGATTATTTATTGCGTAGTAGGTATTCAGCAACTGCGCTTGCAGTAGTTACCCAAAGAGTGTTTAGAAAAAACTCTGAAAGGCCGCTCTTTGAGCTTTCGCTGTGACTGCGCTGCGCTTTCCGCGTAGGCCTGTCGTTCTTTTTTTTTTTTTTTTGATGCAGCTGTCGCGTTTCAAAGATGATGCATTGTGTCAGAAACCTACAGTGAGAGTTGGTCTTCACGGTTTCGAGTTCATTTGATGTGGTTTGAGGGCGAAAGTGGTCGTTTTCGAAGCTGGTGCCACGTCTCCGAAAACGGTTGGCGCCGCAGCTTCCCTGTTTTCCTTCGGCACTGTGTTGTTGCCTGCCTCAGCGAAGGAAGCTGAGAATTTCTAGACGAGAACGGTAGCGTATACGACTCTTAATGCGAGAGGCGGTGGTGAGTAGTTTTCGTGTACGACGGTTGCAACTATAGGAAAGGAGTCCCACTGTTATCACCAGAGCTTAATGAATCAAGAATCAGACTTGCCTGACTCTGTAAAGTGATTTATTGTTTGAGTTAAAGTTATTGCCTTTCGTTCGCGTTTAGAGCGCGGTAACCTCACCTTTGGCCGCCTTTTTTTTTTAAATATTGTTGCAGTCGGTCGATCCGCACGCTGGTGCGAACGATACTCGTGCGCACGTGTCGATACAAATGGTAGAGAATGATTCGGAGATGCTTCATCTAGCTAAATAGCAACACAAATGAAATAGAATTGCACTGTTACATTATGTTCTGTACCACGAACTTGCCGCATCTGCAGAAGAAAACAGCCTGTCGTCGAGATGATCCAGTCGATTCACGCCGTTACTTTTGCATTCAGTAGATTAAAAATGGAGTGCGAAGCCTCAAGTGTAATGTAGGTTCACGGTATGAGCCGTAATGATGCTACAAATAGCACACAGGCACTTCACAAGCGAGTATCGCGGCACGTATGCTCAAGAGCAGCACAAAACGTTCGATTTTCCAGTTCGTCTATCAGGTGGCGGCGGTAATGCCGCCCGACAAGTCCGAAATGCGCTCGTGCGGCTCGCCTCCCTCTCGCTGGCGCCCGTTGCGCATGCGCGAGCTGCCGTAGCTTGCCCAACATTGCCAGGGAGAGTTTGCTACTCTTCCCTACTTCCAGCTTCACAAAATAATACGTAACGGCTTCTCGTCGGTATATTGCTTCTTTCATGCACTGCTAAGATATTTGGTGCGATTGTCGTCTAGCTAGACACTTGAAGACTTAGACAAAGTCTGACTCAATGTCGTTGGTTTCAGTCAGATCTGGAGAAGTGGGAAAGCATGCACTGTGCTAACAGGCCTTCTTCCACGGGGTCTTCCTTCAGAAGCGAGAATATAGCATCTTGCTTCTAATACACAAACCTATTGCGGGCAACGTTAAGAAAATTATACACTGGTGATGAAGGCGTGGTATACTTCGCGATAAATTTAGAGAGGTATCAAGGAATAGTATAGCAAGAGATCGCTTCAACGTTCTGCCAAGGTGTTTCCAGTTCTAAGAGGATGTGGAATTAGCAATACAAAAGACGCGAACCCAACACACCATAAGAAATGTCAGCTTCATTGTCAATGTTAGGAAGCAAGACGGAAAACAAGCAAGAATGACGTCAAATATTTAGGTGCGTGTTGAAGAACCCCAGGTGGTCGAAATTTCCGGAGTCCTGCATTACGGTGGAGGTTTTTGGACGTTAAACCCCACATATCAATCAACCAAATCAATCATGAATATGCCAGTGGCAGTGGAGAGACGTTAGCGAAATTCGCAGGAAGGAATGAAATCCGTACAATGAGCACTGTCCAGAGAAGGCACAGAAATAGAAAAAATAAACACGGAGAAACAAACACTGAAATTGATGTCGTAATGCGCGAATATCCAAGCTTATTTCTGTACATAGAAGCGATAGGTGAATGTAACTGTAGTGATCACTCAATCCGCTCATGTGCAGATTGAGATCAGAAATGAAACGGAACTTGCGAAGCTGCTCAGGAATGACGATAGTTATAGCGCGATAACAAAAACGACGACACAGAGACAAGAAAGACACGAAAGACACCTTCTTGTCTCGATGTCGTCGTTTTGTTCTCGCGCTATAACTATCGTCATGCCATACAAACTAGCCCAAGCTGCCACACTTCTGCTCAGGAAGTTTTATGAAGGCCAAAGCACCAAGTGAAAACTAATGTTCATAGTACCTAAATGGACACTAAAGCACCAAGACAAAAGTAAGCAAGCTCTCTTAAACGATTATACACATACCGCAATGCTGAAGGTATACCTATTTCCAGAATTTAAACAGAACTTGCTTATGCTTAAAAAAACGGAGTAACTAAGGAACTATAATGTTGAAGCAACTGATTCAACATTTAAAAAAGGTAGCAGCATCACGGAGGTCAAAGACTACTCACGGTACGGACCAAATTCATGCAGTAAAAGATTGACGGGGCAATCTTATTAGTGATTTTAATGACATAGTGTGCCTGGTAGTGGACGGGTCCACTGATCCGTGAAGTTACAATCTAAGTCACTAAGCCGTGACTGAAATCAATATTAAACCCAACGCTGAATTCTCATGCATAACTATTTATGAGGTCAGATTGGCTGCACTATAGGCATGCTGAGCGGCAGGACAAGTTAGCATAAGTCAAGTTGATCAAAAATGAAGCACCGTTTTTTATCCAAATAGGTTGCAACACTGTAGTCACAATGCTTTTAAAATGTACAAGCAAGTTAGGGAAACACCAAAATTTTGCCAATTTACAGCCCCATATTCCAACGTTTAGCATTGTACACGATATCCAGAAAGGTATGTTCCGATAGATTTGGAATGTACTTGGTATTAGATAATGTACAGAGCAAGCTGGCTATAGTGCAGGGAAAGGGTGGAAAGGGATGAAGAGAAAGGGTTCTGTATGGTGAATAATATTGACGGCATCAATCAAAGTCGTTGCAGTTCACAGTCACGTTATTGAGAGTTTTAAACGTTCCATTGCCGAGTAGCATATACAAAATCCTGCATGGTCCAGGTTGTATGAATGCGAAGTTCGACCCTAATTTTTTGGCTATTACTTTTGTAACTAGCTTGCCGAGAATGGACAATAAGCTGGACGAATTTTTCAAGTTCTTAACGCGCGCTTTATCATTCATTTAGATGATGTTAGCAAGGCTTTCAAGGGTCTGGTACCCTCACGTTAAAAGACACTTCGTGTAAATCGTGGCCAGTTTTTCAGCATTGTTTGTCCAATGTTTTTTCAACATATCTCTTACATGATACTTTCCAGCAGCTTTGCCTTTTCGCAGTCTGTCCGAGATTTTTTTTTTACTTTATCGATCGTTACTTCATCGGATGTTGCTACTTCTTACGTTATCGTACTGGTTGTCTCGACTACTGTACTGACCTATATGGAACTCCTCCGCTACCTCTACTAGTATGTGTATGTTACTGGGGACGTGGCCTTCATCGCCTCTTAGTGCATAAATTTGGTGTTTCTCGGTGCCCAATTTTCCCTTCATCGTTCTTTTTTAGATAATATTTAATTCCCTACAGATCGTGACGCAGGCTTCTTGCTTTATTTTGATGCGTTCCGGTTTCACCCTATGAAATCGTTAGCAATGCTTGGCGCAGAAGCCGCCGCTATGTTTCGAAACCTTCGCGATTGTTTGATAACATTATGTTGAAGAGGTCGCGCAAGAATTTTTCAACATAATTAAAAAAACGCTGCTGATTGGTGGTCGAGGCTCCTAAGAACACGCAAACCAGACACTATAGCGCAGCACTCGTCCTAAAATTTTCAATATATGCTCAAATCAGCTAGAAATTGTTCCCTTTTCTTTCTAAAAATGATGCCACATCTCAATATGGCCGCGCCTTGTTAGATCCGAAAACTAACACTGGCGGCGTGGCAGTCGCGGCGAAGTGACGTCAGGGCAAGGACTCGTCTGCTTCGCGACAGAGTATCGCCTTTTTCTGCGCCCGCCGCGCGCGCCCTCTTACGCGATCCGGTGGTGATGCATGTATACCAAGATAGAAGGCGGCTCTTTACACTGCTAGCGAATTTTAAGTGATCTGTTGCGATAATCTGAACTTCCCTCCAAACGGAAAATTCACTGTGGTGATGCGGTACAGCAAGACATTCGTTGTTTTCACCGATTGCGCCTAGAAATCGGTTCTTAACGGCTTTACGCTGGTGATCCTAACTTTCTTTACAACTTGGAGTACAGTCCGGAGTTGGAATATGTGTCCCGAAGAATTACAAATAAAGTTATGGTGTTTTCAATTCACTATTTACATCGCGTTTCCATGAAGATTATGTGGGTGATTTGACAAAGTGATGCTTTCTGGTAAAAGAGACGCTAGATGAATTTACGAAAACATTCTTTCAATATGTCGAAAATGTTGAACAAAATAATACGGGGACATACAGATTGCTCAAGAAATGCTGACATGCTATCTGTATATTTAATTATGTAAATATTTCTTCCAAGCAGCTAGTCACCTGCAATTATGTGGCCGCATATTCCTAGTTGCAGGAACTGCTGGTCCGATCAAACGCCGCGGCACAAGCGGTAATGTTTAATTCGCGTGGGAGAACTATTCCTAGCAGTTCACAGATGTAGCCCGCGTGATAAATAAACGTTCTTCGCCTAAATGAGTCAGTTTCTGGTCTACCACGTCATGTCTACGTACATATTCATGAAACTTGGAGATATTCGACTGCAAGGAAAATTAATTTACGAGTGGGCTTTTTAAACCAGTAATAATAATAGTATATCAGATGCAGCGCCGTTACACAGCAGCCCCGAAATTACTTTGAAAACGTGGAATGAAAATACACGAGGAGTGAGAGAGTACATATACATAAGAAAAAAACAAATACAAAAGTTGTGGTGGTGTTCTCGGTCAAGCGCTTTGAAGGTACGTTGCGAGCCTCGATACTGCATTGGCTTTTGCAACTGTGCGTGGAGCTTGGCACACAGGCAAGGAAAAAAAAAAAACTGCCCATGGCCAGATAGGCGCATGTGTCCCATAGTAATCTTGGCAAAGTGAGAACATATTTCTGAAAGAAACCGCTCGTGAAGAAAGCAACTATATATAATTTAAATATGCTATCCTACGTGTGAAAACCAAGACTTGAATGCGGGACACGCTGTAGCATAATTTTGACCACGTGGCATGTTTTGCACTTCACTGCCATCGGAATGAGGCTGCCGCGGCCGAGAATCGCACCCATCTCCGAGTTGCAGCGCGACATCAACAAACTTGGTCGAAGTGAGTACGATGGAGTGCCGTAACCGTTGGCGATTGTACAGAACAAAAGTTTTCCGTCGTTTCACTAAGAGTCTTATCGATGTTGCTTTCGTCATTCATCTGAAGCTTGAGCCAAGCGAAAAGTGATCGCAAAGACCGGAACAGCACACGATGCTAGCGCATTTTATGTATGCGTGCAATGGTCGACGTCGAAGTGTCCTTGCCGTGACGTCACCCAGGCCTCCCACCAGGTGCCGCCACTCCAACTTCTCGGGGCTAATACCCAAATTCACAACCATTTGTTGATTTGAGCTTCTTGAAACGCACAATTGCTGAGCCCACCGTAAGAGGCCGCCACGTGCCCGCGTGCGCTTGGTCACACTGAACGTGAACCGCTCATTCGAAAAAAGGAAAAAAAAAAAAGAGAACGTTCCAAGTCATGACGCACTCACCCCGTGGCTGCTTCTATCGCTCGTACCATCTCTCCCTGCTTCCAAAGCGCTTATCGGGACTGTAAAGAAGAGAGAAAGCAATTACGACGTGCGACAAATCTATGTAACTACGCTTGTACTTGACTGGTTCTAAAAGCTTTCTTTGCAGTAGTTTATTCGTGACGTATATTTTAATGTCGCTGTTCGATCGTTACTTGGAAAGGTGTTGCAGCTCCCTGGCTTACGCACGGCACATCAACAGTCGAATTTATTTGAAAGCTTGCACAAGCATTAGTGATAAGTAACGCCGGCCCGTTTGACGACTGATGTAAAATGACGACGCGTTCCACCGCTGATCAGATAAGTCAACAACCGACGCTTTTTCTTGTCAATATCAGGGTACAGTGTGAATTGCGTGTTACTTGACGTTTAATATTTCAAGCACAAGTTTACCTTGTAATAGCATCCGTACTTTGCAGTCCTGTGGCAGCCTTCTTCGCTGCTTCAACCACGTGACCTTCTTATGTAAGCTACTTTACGCCTGTCTAGATTATGTTTGAAAGCGTTTGCCAGCACCATGTTGTGACTGGGCTTGAGAAAATATAACCGCCTCCGGTATGTATAGCCTTGATAGATTGCGAAGAAGCATCAGATTCGGTCAAAGTCTTAGCAGTCACGCAGACACAGTGAAATTAGGTCAACTACAAACCATACATAAAAATATTGCAAGTAGTCTACTGCTGTTCCAAAGCCATTTTATATAATTATAGTCCTCCATAAAAAAAGAGACGAAAAATCACGAAGAAAACATAGAGAAACCGCAGCTCCGTGGTTCATGTTTCAGGTGGCTGGAACTGGGGTATTTTGTTGTCACACATGTCATTTGTTTTGTTTTGTTCATTTTTCCACATCCTTAAAAATTGTTGAAATAAATAGTGCACAGAAGCCTGGAACACTGTAATGGATCGTCCTCTCCAGTGCCTTGTAGTAGAGCGTTCTCATTGGTTCCTTCCTAAAAGAAAGCCGCTCGTACTGGGCGTCTTCGCTCCGCTTTGATCGTCGCCATTGCGCATTGTCGCCGAGTGTCGTTCAATAAAGACGATGGCAAGGTGTACGATCTATGTGTCTCTTTGTAGAGCTTGTCTTTACGGTAATTAAGGTGGCAATGAAAAGAGGAAGCTTGTTGGCACAATCTCAGCGTGTTATTTTTAACAGAGCTCTTACTCGGAAATGGTCCTCAGTTTGTAAACATGCAAACAATATTGAACGGTGGGGGACCATAGTAACCGCAGGAATTTGTCAAGAACATCTGCATCAACAAAATCAAAGCGACATTCATGTTACGCAATACAGCCGCCGGCTGGCGGGAAACCTCGGTGTTATTTCTTTTGTTGTTTCATGTTTGTTCATAATAAATACAGAGTAGAAATGATATTTCGTACCGAGCCTGAAAGGCGCCTTTGTTTTTATTCATCGCAAGTCGCGAAAAGAGAGATGGGTAAAGGAGCAGCTTGTGTTGTCTGAGAGGGTGCATTGTTCACGCCCTCCTGGTAAACTTTGTCACGCCGCTAGGTGGAGCTTGTTGGGGCGTGTTAAACAATGTCCCAAGATAACTTCACGATTGCCTCCGGCACTGCAAACTCCTTTGTTCTTCTCTCCGATGGCTCACGACGCCTGAATCTGGGCGATTGCGCGCGTGTACGCAGGCGGAAGACACGCTCATACCAGCGCCTCCTCTACTTTTTTTCTTTTTTTTTTTTCAGTGTCTGGGCGAACGCTTTCTTCAGGCCGTCGAGCGCGCGCTGCTCCTCCGCTTGCCGATGCCGCATGGTGGCGCTGCGCGTGTAGACTACGAGATGCTGGCGCTGAACGGGCGCAGGTACTAGGAAGCTCGTGAATTCGTGTTTTAATGCGAGTTCATTTGCAGTCGTGCTTCCTGACGGCTCCCACGGTTGCAGGGAGAATGAAAAGCAACAGGAACATAACGGCGTGCTGTTTTAACCGGGATCCATTAGGCCGTGCTACCAGTTTGATATATGCGTTCGAGTTTTATAGCATTCGCGTTTTATTTTATTTTTTCAAGCTATCGAAACTCCATTATTTGCATGCCTCAGTATATAATACTGCGGTGTACCAATCCGCGGCGTATCTGACGAACAAACAAACAGATTGTCTTTTTTTTCATTTCTCCTTAGTTACAAAAAAAAAAAACATGCCGGTCCTCTTCTGGAATCACCTCAGACGATTTGTTTGTTTGTTTGTTTGTTTGTTTGTTTGTTTGTTTGTTTGTTTGTTTGTTTGTTTGTTTTGTAATGATGAATGTAGTGGGTCATGCAAATCTCGGCACACACACTGTCAGTGCTAAGCACGAGACGCTCGGCCCGGACTGTCGCTGATTTTGCTAGCTAGGCCTACGCTCCTACCTGGTCTCGGATAACAGTTTTGCGAAGCCGGACTCTACCTGCTGTCATGACCACTGCATCTGCCACAAGCCCTCCTCCTATGGCTTCCCAGGCCATCGTGTGCTCCGGCGCGGTCCGTCAGCGGGATCCTCCCATATTCAGCGGCACTGACGACCACGACGTCGACGACTGGCTGGCTACTTACGAACTCGTGAGTGTATTGAACAAATGGGACGAAGCCACGAGACGGGCCACTGTCGGCATTTATCTCAGTGGCATTGCCCACTTATGGCTTCGGAACCATGAGAACGACGTTCCCACCTGGACAGCATTCAAAGCAAAGTTCAGCGAAATCTTTGGTCGTCCTTCTGTCCGCAAACTTCGTGCGGAGCAGCGCCTTCAGTCGAGATCTCAACTGCCTGGTGAGAACTTTACAAGTTACATAGAAGACATCATTGACTTGTGCAAACGCGTCGATGTGAACATGACAGAGGTGGACCGCATCAAGCATATTTTTAAGGGTATTGACGAGGACGCTTTCCAGATGCTCATTTCAAAAAGCCCTGCTACTGTCGCCTAAGTTACCGAGCTCTGCCAAAGCTATGATGAGCTCCGCCGGCAACGTCTCGTCACCCGCCGTGCTGTCCCACATCAGGAATCGATGTCCGGCTTAACTCCCTCGCAAGACCCCGTCCTCCTCTCGCAGATCAAAGATTTCGTGCGCGAAGAAGTTGCCCGCCAACTCTCGCTCATCTCTGGCCTACCGGAGCGCAGTGCACCGCTTAGCCCTACTCTACGGACTATTATACGAGATCAAGTGTCTGAGGTCCTTCCTCTGCAGCTGGTGCCACCAGTCAATGCACCATTGACGTACGCCGAAGCAGCAGCACGACCACGACCACAGACGTTCCAAGCGCCGCCTCCACAGCCTGCTCCTGTTTATGCCGCCCAGCCGCCACGACCTCCAGTTCGCCGAGTCCCTAATCCATGGCGCACTGCCGACAACCGACCGATCTGCTTTTCGTGTGGTCTACCTGGGCACGTCGCACGTCTGTGCCGCCGCCGCCCACTCCACTCACGTGAAAACCTACGTCCATATGAGAACGATTACACGTACACTCAATACACCCCAGACCCAGAATTGTACGCTCCTCGTCCAAGCCACCGACCAGCTCCTGATCGCCGATCTCCTTCTCCACGTCGACGCTCGCCCTCCCCGATGCGCCGACGCCCCCCTACAATCGACGCGGAAAACTAAATGACGCAGTTCCCGAGGCAAGAACTGCGTCCTCGTCGCAAAGCACAAGCCCTCTTCGTTCGCCGCCGAATGTAATTAATGCCGTTCTTGAAGGTGTACCCGTACTTGCCCTTATTGATACTGGTGCCGCAATTTCTGTCATCGCCGAAAAAGTTTGCCGTTCAATTCGAAAAGTTACAACGCCTTACTTGGGTTCATGTCTTCATACTGCCACTGCACAGCCTGTGCAGCCTGTGGCCGCGTGTACTGCCAGACTTGTAATTCAAGGAGTGCCCTACACAGTGCAGTTCGTAGTACTCCCGCACTGTTCTCATGACATCATTTTAGGTTGGGACTTTCTCTCCCATCACCAAGCCGTCATTGATTGCGCCCGTGCCGAAGTCGCCTTTTGTCCCCTTGGTGATGCGCTACCAGTGCACGATCGCCCTTCCGACGCGAAGTTGGTCATTAGTGACGACACCCAAATCCCTCCACGCGCTACTGTCTTCGCACCTGTGTCGTGTTCCACCGTCGTCGACGCTACCGCATTTTTCACGCCTTCCGCTGCTTTCGTTCATCGCCACCTATCACCGCTCCCAACCGCTCTCGTTACTCTTCAAGGTGGTGCGACCAACGTGCCTGTGGAGAATCCGTTTCCATTCACGATTACGCTACTTCGAGGCGAATGTATTGGTTCGATAGAATCATTCGAAACCATCGCTACACTTGACGTTCCTGATGAATCATCGCAAGTCAGCGCCCTCTCCTGTAGTTCCGTGAATGACCCTTCCACTACCGACATTCTCAACCGTGTCATCGACGAAGGCCTAAACCCACAACAGAGGTGTGAGCTTTTGAGCCTCCTTGACAAGTTTCGACCATCTTTTGACAGTCACAGCGCTACTTTAGGTCGCACATCTACCGTATGCCACCAGATCGACACAGGTAATCACCCACCACTACGGCAGCGACCATACCGTGTTTCGCCGACTGAACGCCGTATCATCAATGAACAAGTAGGTGACATGCTAAAGCGAGGCGTCGTTCAACTGTCAAACAGTCCTTGGGCGTCGCCGGTTGTTTTAGTTAAAAAGAAGGATGGCAAGATACGCTTTTGCGTAGATTATCGTCGCCTAAACAAAATAACACGAAAGGATGTTTATCCTTTGCCTCGAATTGATGACGCCCTCGACTCTTTACAAGGCGCAGAGTTCTTTTCTTCCCTTGATCTACGCTCTGGGTACTGGCAAGTGCCCATGAATCCGGATGATAGGCCAAAAACTGCATTTGTTACACCAGACGGCTTATACGAATTTAACGTGATGCCATTCGGGCTATGCAATGCGCCGGCAACATTTGAGCGCATGATGGACACTATCCTACGAGGCCTCAAATGGAACACGTGTTTGTGCTACTTAGACGATGTAGTGGTATTCTCGCCCGATTTTCTCACGCACCTTCGTCGCTTGGAACAGGTTCTACGCTGCCTCTCTGCAGCAGGCCTCCAACTAAACTTGAAGAAGTGTCACTTTGGAGCGCGCAAGCTGACCATTCTCGGACACGTCGTGTCGAAGAACGGCGTTCTTCCTGACCCCGCTAAGCTACGTGCTGTTCGCGAGTTCCCGAGGCCCGCGTCTCTCAAGCAGCTGCGTAGTTTCATTGGGCTTTGCTCATACTTCCGCCGCTTCGTCCGAGATTTCGCCTCGATCATGGCGCCTCTGACAGACCTACTTCAGGGAGACCGCAATCTATCTGCGTGGTCTCCAGCTTGCGACAGTGCCTTTGCGAAGCTCCGTGAACTGCTTACAACACCACCCATACTGCGTCATTTCGATTCAAGCGCTCCCACAGAAATCCACACAGATGCTAGCGGTGTCGGTCTTGGCGCTGTACTCGCCCAACGAAAGCCTGGTTACCAAGAATATGTTGTTGCGTACGCGAGCCGCACTCTTACAAGAACAGAAGCAAATTATTCGGTAACTGAGAAAGAATGCCTAGCGATTATCTGGGCCATTACAAAATTTCGGCCTTATCTGTACGGCCGCCCTTTCGATGTTGTTACCGACCACCACGCGCTCTGCTGGTTATCCTCCCTCAAAGATCCCTCAGGACGCTTGGCACGATGGGCTTTACGGCTCCAAGAGTACGACATCCGCGTCATTTATCGCTCAGGCCAGAAGCACGCCGATGCCGACGCTCTTTCGCGTTCGCCTGTTTCTACTGATATTGCGAGTGTCTCCATCCAAGACAACTTCCTTCCACTATCAGGACCCATCAACATGGCGGCGGAGCAGCGCAAAGATTCGTGGATTGCGTCTCTGATGGATTACCTATCTGAAACACTCGCCCACCCGCCATCTCGAGCGCTACACCGACAAGCCTCTCACTTCGCCATCCGTGATGGAATACTTTATCGCCGCAACTACCACCCTGACGGTCGCAAATGGCTACTCGTCATACCCAGGCATCTCCGCGCCAGCATATGTGCTGCTTTCCATGCCGATCCGCAGTGTGCGCACGCCGGTTTGTTTAAAACCTACGCCAGGCTACGTTTTCGGTTTTATTGGCGCGGCATGTACACATTCGTTCAAAAGTACATTCGATCTTGCACAGAGTGCCAACGCCGCAAGCACAATCCTAGCCGTCCTACTGCACCAATGCAGCCGTTACCGTGCCCAGTGCGACCATTCGACCGGGTTGGAATAGACCTTTATGGTCCTCTACCATATACATCAGCTGGGAATCGCTGGATTATTGTAGCGATCGACCATCTCACGAGATATGCAGAAACGGCCGCTCTACCAGCCGCGACGGCACGTGATGTTGCGTCTTTCCTGCTGCAACGTTTTGTTCTGCGTCACGGCGCTCCACGTGAACTTTTGAGCGACCGAGGCCGCGTCTTTCTCGCGGATGTTATTCGAGAACTTCTTGCAGAATGCCATGTAATTCACCGCTGTACTACCGCATATCGCCCACAAACAAATGGCTTGACCGAGCGTTTCAACCGTACTCTTGGCGACATGCTTTCTATGTATGTCGCCTCCGACCACACCAACTGGGATCTTATCCTTCCTTACGTAACGTACGCTTACAACACGGCACCTCAAGCGACGACAGGCTTTTCTCCATTCTTTTTACTTTATGGTCGAGAACCATCGTCTCCAATTGACACCATTCTCCCCTACCGACCCGACTCATCCGAAGGCACACCAGTTTCCGAAGCCGCCCGGTATGCGGAAGAATGTCGGCAATTAGCTCGCACCCTTACAACACAAGAACAAGGGCTACAGAAATTTCGTCACGACGATGGACGGTCCAACTACCAATTTTCGCCCAACTCTCTTGTTTGGCTGTGGGTGCCCCCCAGTGCTGCTCCTGGTACCTCTACAAAGTTTGTCAGCAGGTTTTGTTTGTTTGTTTTGTTTGTTTATTAATACTGTCAACCCCAGCTGGGGTTATTACAGGAGTGGAAAACAAATGAAAGAAATGGTCATGAAATACGTTACAAAATAGAGACATACAGCGAACACAGGTATTTACACTAAAAGACAAAGTTAAACACAGGCATGTGCACTTGCATTCTGCGCATAGAAAACAACAATTAACAAAGCGAGAGGCAATATACATTGACATCGTGAATTATGACGCATCTATTTCGGAGAAAATAAGCGATTCTAAAGCTGCAGAAAACGCCGTGATAGAGGAA
This sequence comes from Rhipicephalus microplus, assembly GCF_013339725.1. Classification (NCBI taxonomy): domain Eukaryota; kingdom Metazoa; phylum Arthropoda; class Arachnida; order Ixodida; family Ixodidae; genus Rhipicephalus; species Rhipicephalus microplus. The sequence goes on along the minus strand of NC_051165.1, from coordinate 229,488,188 downwards.
GACATCGCGACTTTGTTTGGTAGTTCATTCCATTCTTTAATTGCCCTCGGAAAGAAGCTGTATTTAAATGCGTCGTTTCGGGTGGCTGGTGGCTGTATATATAAAGTGTGTTTGTGTCTAGAGCGCGGATCTGGAGAAATTTCAAAGAAATCTAATGAGTTGATTTTAACCTGACTACGAATAATGAGGAATAGGAATTTCAAACGGTCATACTTAGTTCTAAGTTCTAAGGCTTGTAGGTTTGCACGGTTGCAAAGATCGGAAGCAGAGTGCATGCGTTGATATTTATTGAATATAAACCTGGCAGCCATTCTTTGAACTTTCTCCAGTTTATGTAGGTTAGTGGTGGTATGAGGGTCCCATACTATTTTACAATATTCAATTATTGGGCGTACTAGCATTTTGTACGCAAGACTTTTTACTTCGGGTGTTGCGTCATGTAACCTTCGCCTCAGACCCCATAGAGTTTTGTTTGCCTTTCTACAGGTGACGTCTACGTGAGTATTCCACCTCAAATCTGGAGTGAATATTAGCCCTAAATATTTATATTCTGTTACCCTTTTTAGATCGTGGGAACCAATATTGTAATTATATTTGAGAGGTACCATGGACCTTATCGCGTCATAGAACAAACTTCCGCTGTTAACTACCTCATCGAACCCCTCACGGCCACTGTGGACCTGCGTCGCCGAGGCCGCGAAATCGTACATGTGAATCGCCTCAAACCATATCACGAACCACTTGTCCTCACGACACCTTAGAACACTCACTTGGCACCATCTTCAGCGAGGGGGAAATATGTAATGATGAATGTAGTGGGTCATGCAAATCTCGGCACACACACTGTCAGTGCTAAGCACGAGACGCTCGGCCCGGACTGTCGCTGATTTTGCTAGCTAGGCCTACGCTCCTACCTGGTCTCGGATAACAGTTTTGACTGTCTCCGTTCTATATTATAGTTTGTTTGTTTGTTTGTTTGTTTGTTTTTTGTTTGTAGCCAGAAATCCATGACACGTACTCACTCTGGGGCATTGGTCAAGAAAACATATGGTATCCTAAGACGGTAACTGCACTATTGCTTACAAAAAAAAGCAAAAAATGTTGAAAGAAGACATTATAAAAAGAAACAAAGGTTCAGAGAGTGATAAAAAACTATGAAATAATCACTAATGTAATAACTATAGCTTGATTTTGGACGCTGACCAGACAGCTGAGTGTGCCAAACCCGAATAATTTGGGATATATATCTCATACTTATCGACATTTCGAAAATTACTTCCCTACTCCTCTCTTTTTTTAGTATTTATTAAAGTGGGCCTTGAGATGAAATACGTTTAGTGTCTGGATGAAATTGCACACCTCATCAAATAAATCTCTGTGGCGATTTCCCAAAACGGAGGCACCAAATTTACAACAGTTTCTGTAGTTCAACTTAAACCTAGCTTCGCAAACGGAATAGCTAAACGTATTTTCCCAATTACTGCGTAGTTACTACATGAGACAAAAGAATGTTCAATAGTTTCCGATTCTTCGCAGAAAGGACAAAGAGGGAAAAGTGTCAGACCAGCTCTGTGTAAATAAAAATTTATTGGAGGAACACGGCACCGGAATATAAATGTAATAACTTCAAGCTTTTACGACGGATTCCACTAAGATTTTCATAGAAATTAGAGACGACTAAAAAGTCAAAACTATGCTCGTTTTCTTCCGATTAAATGCATTAAATGTTTCCGTCTTTTCTCTGGAATATTTCTGCGCCCAACATGGTTTTTTCACTGCCTCAAGGATTGGAGACAAAGCTATAGCTTTCTGCCCCTTAGCTGGTTAGGTGCTGCCCTCATGATCGGCCCATTTAAAGCAAGCGAAGATGTTATATGATGTCGTCAAATTATATGACCTTCTGATACGTCACAATCATTTCTATGTGACGTCATATGATGACGTTTTCACGTAATGATGATTTATTGCGTTACTCGTGTTCACGCCGCCGACGCGAGAAGACAATCAATTTTCGCTTTTGTTGAGGCATTCAAAGCTATCGCGTTAGTGCATTGTATGGCTCTATCTTCGTAAAATGGCAGTGGCGGTTGACGACTACCCGTCACGTTCTGCAACATGGCAATCGGAATCACTGAACGGGAGCGCGCTGCATCCGAACAGTCAACAAATGAGTCTATCCGTAGCAATGCTGTCTCGCGATCGCTGCCTTGTGCAACGCTAACATTACGCTTCGAAACTGAATGGTAGCCCGTGGGCCCCACACAGCCACTTGGTGTCTACTGTGCTCGCTACCGAATTAAGATGCCAGAGGGAAGCAGAAAGAAACAGAGGTGACCAGCCGGATATTGAGGCTACAACAATCCGTCCACGAATACACAGAGAAGCTCAATTAATCAACTGACCACAGGCAGCATTTTTGATGCCTGTTACCTTGGATGACGTTGAGAGTCGGCATTACCCTTAAGACTTTACCAGCGCCTGTTCAAAACACATGCAACGATCGTAGAAATCGCGCCTCATATACAGTTGTCTGTTTATTTCACGATGATTTCATTGTTTAAGCTCTGAAATGGTGAAATCGCCTAGAATAGTTCCTCATTTTATGACACTTGCTTTTTCTCAGCGGCAACACATGTCAGGCTTTGTGGAGGGAACTGATGATGACCTATATCCCTGGAAACAGTCTAGTGTCATTTTGTGCTAATCAGTGCATGAACTCCAGGCTTGCGCATAATGTGCTACGCCACTAAAGAGTAGCAAGCATCGGGGATTATCATGCACCTAAGCTTTTGATATTAGCTCCTGACAAAGGGTTCTCCCGAAAACCGACTTTCAGTTAGTCAAAAAAGCAACTCTCAGTCTAGCGAACGCCACGGTTACAAAACGATCTTCGACGGACTACTGGCATCAGCTATCTGGTGTCGGCCTAACTAGCAGACGACGCGCGAGCGCATCGATCAAGTAGTCGGGAATTACTGAAGCCATTGAAATGAGCTGAGTGCCCAGAACAACCAGTTCTTCACGATTCTCGTTTCCAAGTTTTCATTACACCTTAAACATTGCGATTACAGCCGAAAACCGAGCAGTATAGCCGCTTCGAATGCATCCGCGGCATTCGTTTGCGCGAGAGACGACGCGGCGTCATGTCTACTCCATTGCGGTGCCTGGCGGTGAAACGCCGCACTAGCATTGATGGCCGCTTCCCATTGAAATCCGCTTCTTCTCTCGGGCACTGAAAAAATAGGGGAGGCGCTGCTCTTACGCACTGACGATCACTAAGCGGGTATAGAACTGAAACAAAGTGCAATGTCTTGAAAGTGGAGTGAAAGTTTTTATAATAACGCCTCTCTCATTATACGCGAATGCATTGAACTACGTAAGAAGTTGAATCATTCTGTGTGATTCTCAGGCATGTTTCGTCTGTGCCTCGCACTGGCAAGAACAAACATTCACGTGGTTAGTTTGCCAAAGCCTAGAAAACTCACAAATTCAAGCTAAGATAATCACAACGCAGTTTATAACTGCAGTGTCCTTGGAAAGAGGCATTTGTAGAAGCACTTGTCACATCTTGGCTTCCTCTTTTGTAGCCTCTACTCAGTCCTCGGGCGTCCCGACGCCTGGCAAACAGTGTGTGGGGATAAGCAGTCGGCGTCGCTGTGTGTCAGATTTATGCGCTACCGAGAATGTGTGTTCCTGTGATCGAAGTGCTCAACGGCCGAGTCTTCCTGTGCCCCGAGTGTTGACAGCCAGCAGGGTGCATCACGGCCTGCGATGACTCTGGGTGTACGTCCGTATGGTTACGAACGGAATATCGCGACAGCGCAGATAGGTATTCCCGCTGATTAATAAAATAGTTATTTTCCGACAGTGACAAAAGTGGGTCATCGCAGGGCTCGTGTGGCTTTCTGGGCTGCTGTACTGTGACACCATGCAGCCAAGATTTTTTCACGAGTAAAGGGACGACCGTTCAGCCTCCTCCACAAGTTATCGAAATTATGAGCGGAGCCCAAGTAAGCTGCGCACTGATTGCGTTGAACGCGGTACTGGGAATCGCGGACCTAGCGAAGTGTGTCAAAGTCGGCTTCGAAACCAGCAGCGTCAACAAGCTCGCCAATCATATTTCTCTTATGGCACTCAGAGGTGCACTTCGCCGAATTGAGCTACACAGGCCAGCACATCAAAGGTCGTCAAGTAGGACAGATGGACGAGCATTCGAGGGCGAGAAAATGCTGACACGGTCGTGATAGCAAGTCGACTATTTATTGCAGCTTAGGAGCAAGTGCATCATGGGCTAAGGAGTTGCAAACCACTAGCCAAAACAAGTACATGACCCTAAAATATTAGAGGTCGTTGGATGGTATAAAGTGTTGTATTCTTGTGATCGTGGTCATCTGCAGAAAATTGCCAGTTTCCAGACCGAAAGTTCAGCTGAACTTGTCTTTTCGCCTGCTTTAATTTTTTTTACGTTTCTATCTCATTGACCACCTTACAGTTAAAGACCACAAATAATGTCCATGTATTTTTCTTGGATTCGTTTTCTATTAATTGGTTTGATTAGGTTGGCACCGTGGAGGCTGTCGAGCGCACACTAAATTCGTGGCAAAGTATTGACGTCCTTTTAACGCAATAATTTTAAACAGCTCGTTTTGCAGGAATTCAGGTGTCGTTGGTTGTGAGCGATAAATCACCATCTTGTGCGTGACCTAAAAAATGGAGAAAGTATAAAATTTTGGGTCTGAGTGGCGATTGAAACAGGGTCGTTTGCGTGCCAAGGGGGTGTTTTACCACGCAGGCATCATGCGTCTGCTTGCGAAAACAGTGAAAATAACTTGGAAATGCAGTGAAAATAAGTTTCATGTTTTACAAACGCGCGCACCTGCGCACATGCTTCAAAATAAAGCATGAAACATTCTCATAAAAATGCGTGGTACAAATCCATGTTGCCATAGGGTGACAGAGCATGTGATTATCACAATGACATTATGGTTTAAAGCCGGTCACCGACTACAAAGGCACTTACGTTACTGTACCTATTTTTTTAAGGCCACGGAGTGGGTGCGTAGCAAGTTGGAAAATATTTCATGCACTGAGTGTGCCATGAACTACGGACATGATGTCGCTATCGAGTTCAACACTTAATGACGAAGATTAAGGGTTCCCCAATTTTTCGGTGATTTGATTGAGATGGTGGCTGCCGACGCAATAGCGCTAGCTCTTGTGCTTATTTTTATTGAGCCCAAGGACTAGAGGAAGGCTCTATGACATCTTTTTTGAGAACTTTCTCTACCTGTGCTGAGACCGCGCACAAATTATGGCTTTCAGACATTGAGTTATTGCTTGCCGAATATACTAAATGAATTAGGAATTAATTATGAAAATATTCGTATGCTCTCTAGTATTTTTATTTTAAATATGCTTCATTTATTTGTGTGTAGTATTATTTTTTGTTTGATTACTTCTTTTGATGTATAGCATGTGCGTTTTTTGGTTAGTATAGTTTGTTCAAATTCTTTGTTCTGATGCGCCCCGCCGCGGTGGTCTAGTGGCTAAGGTACTCGGCTGCTGACCCGCAGGTCGCGGGTTCGATTCCCGGCTGCGGCGGCTGCATTTCCGATGGAGGCGGAAATGTTGTAGGCCCGTGTGCTCAGATTTGGGCGCACGTTAAAGAACCTCAGGTGGTCGAAATTTCCGGAGCCCTCCACTACGGCGTCTCTCATAATCATATGGTGGTTTTGGGACGTTAAACCCCACAAATCAATCAATCTTTGTTCTGATGCAAAGCGTATGCATTGTTGGTTTAAACTGTCCTGTGTTTAATTTGATTTTGCCGTTTTTGTTGCCACAGTTGCCATGGGGATATGGGGCTTTGTCAAGCTGTTTTATACAGATTTTTTCCTCTGTCCCAGCCACTTACTGTAGAACTGTACGTGGTAAATAAACTAAACTCAAACTCAAACTCAAACATGCTTATGTATGACCTGAAACTCAGAGTGAGACACACTGTAAAGGCATTTGTGAATGAACTGGCATCACAGGTGACTATGCTGCAGGCTTACGCGACGTGCTTTCGGACCAGGGAATACTCTACGATGTCGAATACATGTTGATCTCTTCATTATATGAATCGCTATAGAGCACGAAAGTGAATTGTCTCTTTACAGAAGTAGTTTAATGTTTACTGTACACTAACGTAAGAGATCTTGCACAATGTCTATTGGTGTGTGACAGCCATAGCACCTTTTGAAGTGGGTGCATCCACGTTGACGCTTGGGCTTACATCTCCACCTCGACGACTAACTTTAATTATTAGACAAACCCTTGTGGTCAAAGATGCTTGCAGTGGCTGTACTAGCGAACGGTAAGAGCGGTACCAGAGAAAGCGGTGTGACAGCCAAAAGAGCGTAACTGATTGGACGCCGAATTCGGGCAAAGGTCGCCCACTTGCGGCATGCTGGGATTATTGAACACCACTACCCGACCAAAGAAAAATGCAATGCGCTTCGTGTCTTCTCTTTGGTGCGCCGCGATTATTCGTGAGGCCAGTGTCAGGGGGGAACACGAAATTAAAACCAGGCGATTCCGGTGGGCTTTCCAGAGCTATCTTTTTTTTTTTTTTTGCATAGATGGATGCTTTTAGCGACGTCGACGCTTGTGGTAGGATTGCCTCCTGGGGGTCTGTTAAAGTCCTGACAAAACTGCATTTCTCGTATTGGAAACGCGCTGAATGGGACGGATGCTTAGAAACGAATTTTAGCAATGCCATATTGGGGCCTGCGGGTAAACGGAACTCGACGACATATTGAGCGCTAACGGACAGGGACGTCAGATAGGCGACAGCAAAATGCACTAACTTCAACAATTTTATTTCCATGAAGCGTCAATCTATATATCCGTGCCCAGATATCCGTGCATCGATCGGAAGAAGGCTTTTTTGCTTAGCTAGTAAATAGACTGGTGGCGCCACTGTGTATGGATATATATATGTTGGCGTTTCCTGGAAATAAAATTGCTGAATTTACAACAGAATTGAAAGTTGGGCTAGTTGGATAAGCATTGTACAACTGTCGTTCAGGCGCATGAATAACCACAAAAGAAGAGAGGACAAGTGGTTGTCCTCTCTTCCTTTGTTTTTATTCGTGCGCTTGAACGATAGTTATACCTTGCTGAAGTAAGCGGATTGTGTTGCTGTCTCTTTCACGTACCTGTCTGTTACCGCTCAATATGTCGTCGAGCTTAAAAACGACCCGTTAAAGAAACTAATCGTGGATGCGACGGTCATGATGCAGTACTGCACTTTACCAAGAGCACTGTGAGAGGACAGTGGTGAATATATAAGGCGTATTTTTTGAAGGCCTACAAAACTTGTGCCTGTGGCGCAGTGGACAGTCTGCCCGCAATCTTCTGTCGTGGGCGCAGAGGTGATGGGTTCGGTTATTGTTGATGGAACTTTGTTTCCTCTTCCTCTGATATTGCGTATTTTTCGACGAAATTTCCTTGACGGAAATACGTAACTAAAACCTTTGCGCACCACGGCATAAAACATTTTCGCGTTAATGTATCGAGGTAAAAAAATATAACACCGCAATGTGCGTCATGTGGGGATAGTAAGACGGCTTGGTATATTGTTTTGTCCAGGAACGGTTAGGAAATTATTTACAAGAATGACATCATGCGGGCGAGCTTAGAGGACTGCTTAGAGAACGGAAACGTGGTAGAGAGCAATGGCACAGACAAACGGCGCCGATGACGCCGGCGAAAGTCATATGTTTAGCATCGCATACGACAGGAAGGGATAAAAGAGACGAGAAAGAGTGCTGAACCACAACGTGAGGCTGGTGTGAAGAAATCAGGAAGGAGATAGGATAGATCGTGTTGGCACAGCGTGTTGGTAAGCACTCTCCTTGTTGTAACATAACACGCCCAATTCCAACACGCCTCATTTCTGCCTGCTTTTCCCTTATTAACGCCTAAATTCTAATACAACGGGCTATTTCCTGATTTCTTCGCTCCAGCCTGATGTTGTCGTTCGGCGCTCTGTCTCGTCTCTTCTATCCCCTCCCGTCGTAGGAGCTGCTAAGCACTATCATGTTTTACCAACGCGCCCAATCCTACGGTCTCTTCAGGCGAAAATCAGCCGAGAGTGTCCATATAGTTGGTAGCGCGAAAATATATATAAAAAAGAATACGCTGCGTTATTGTGGGGCAAAACCTGTGTACTGTGGCTGGACGCAGCTGCACGGTGCGCGGACTCCCTCAGTGCGAGCCGTGATGGCGAGGGGCTCACTTTTATCGAGAAGGAGCTCAAAGTGAACTGCCGCAATATCTTTACTTGGCGCCAGGAAATTTGGTGAGGCAGCCCTTGACGTCCCCTCATGGGAGGCTTAGGCCCGGCCACATAAACCTGCTGGTTTCTTATAATAAAGTTTATTCTTCCTCCTCCTCCTGCGCTTCGAGTTTCTATTAGGATGCGAATCGTGCATCTTCCGTAAAGCAGACCAGCCGACACGTCGATCTAATAGCTGCTTTAGAAGCTCACCTTATGTATCGATGGGTTACTGATAATGATTCGTTTATCGAAATGATTAATTCAATTGTGTGTGTAGTGGTGGTGGGGATTCCGATGCGATAACAGCTCTACTTTTGTCGTTCAGTTCATACGTGATCCACGTGGCCATCCAAGACATCTGCATTCTGGTTTCTCGTGCTATTCACCGATTCTTCAAAGAGTGCTTGATCAATAAACACTACTCTTCGTGGGAGCCGTCAGCAAGCTAATTTCCCGTTCTGCTTGTTCCATCGGGACGGAATATAGATTTTTCGGGGCGAATAAGGTTTCAACAAATAAGAAGTTGTACGCTTAGCAGGACCGCTGGTTCACTGAGAACGTGCGGAAAACATGCACATACAAGCAAGCGTATTTCGACTCTGTACGGTTTTCCAGAAGAGACACCTTCACTTGTAATGAATTCGCCAACTCGGCACATTGCCCGACTTTCACTAATGCAATGACCCCATTAACACGCCGGTATGCAGAATGTAAGAATGCGCTTTTAAAACACTGTCGCCTCTATTTTTCAAGCTGCAGATGCCTGTGGGGCCAAAAGCAGTCGTGCTGCTTTTAGTCTGACTAATGAATCAGCGTGATCTCAGCGATATGTGCTCTACCGGAGTTAATCATGGATAGCCGAGCATGGTGCGTCACCGTGCGGGGGAGGCTACCTAACCAAAACGAGTACTTGAACCATTGAGTGCCAGGTCTGCGTACCTCTATATCTTAGAATAGAAAGACTAGAAAAATGGTGGGCTAGAATAGAAAAAAATAGAAAAAGAGGTGTTAGAATAGAAAAAAAACATGGTGGGCCCAGTACTGGAAATCGAACAAAGCAACTGTGCAACATTTGGGCGGGATCTCTACCATTTGACCGACGCCGTGGTTTATGTCGCCCGTCGTATCTGGTTTCCCCCTCGGTCCTTCATCTGAAATTCATAGCATGCTCAGTGACCGACAGCCTCTAATTTTGCACGGCCGACAATATCCGGAATACCCGAAATCGATAGCGTCGACCCGACAAATGCAAAAAAAAAACAAGGTGTCAGGGTCACACCTAAAATCGAACCCTAGCATTCTGCGTATCAATAAAGCATTTTACCTCAGAGCCAAGCCATATCTCGCAAATACTTTTGAAATAGACGCCAATCTTCGTCAAACGTCGATAGTGGTTGTAGTGCTGCCTACCCAATTTTATAAACAATACATATGTACTCCTTTGATACAGCCGTCACGTTTGGTTAACGTTAATTGTGGTTAGCTGTCATGCGCTGAAGTTGATTTATAAGTAGCACTGTCCAGGGCCAGCATCCTCGCGAGCATCTGCGCTTCACAACAGCTTCCGGTGTTGCCTAATACGCATATTCCAGTTGGCGTCGTTGCGCAAGTGCAAACAACTGGTTTTATAAACATCTGCAACTCTTCAACATATGTCTGTGCGTGCAAAATTTCTAAATATATTTAGAGTCATTTCATGGCGTGTCGCTCGATAAAAAAGTTGTAACACGGTCACCTTCCCTCCGCATGCTTCGCATAACGTCGATTCCCAGGTATGAGGATTCTGCCGAACTTTTCCCCTTTATTCTAAAGTGCAGTAAGGAGCTGCTTCTTTTTTCTGCTGCATTTAGGACGGCTGCTCTCTTCTTTCAAGTTCTAGGCATCCTAACGCTGGCCTATCAGCCTTGAATTCTAGACGAATCCCCTCCCCTCCTCCCCCTCCCCTGTCTCGCAGCGCCAACTAGAAGCAGTTGCGGGTGTCTATTAGAGCATGTAAATTCGTATATTTTCAAAGGCGGCCGGCCTTCAAGTCCTGCTTGAAACGAGCTCTCATTCGATAAGAAAATAAAAAAGTGCCCCACCCGTGTTTGATTCCACCACAAATTGTGGCAGTCAACTGTAGTGAAAAAAATTACGCACTGCACGAAGTGAATCCCGATGAGTGGGCGAAGTTCTGAGTATTGTATCGGTGAATAAACGTACATTATCCGATCGTTGACCCGTATAGTGTAAACCTAGGGACAGGGACGCAAAGTGTATACAGAAATGTCAGTTTGTTTCGCCTTGCAAACGACGTTTACAGCTCCACAAGTCAACGAGCCTTATAGACAACAACATCAACAACAAGATTTGTTGTCTAACGTCCCACATCCAAAATACGATTATGAGAGACACCGCAGTGGAGGGCTCCAAATATTTCGATTCCCTGGGGTTCTTTAGAGTGCGCCGTTAGGAAATTCAATTGGAGGATTTAGAAACTTTTTGAAGTAGAGGACATGCCTCGCAAATGATTCCAAGAACCCGCTATCTTATCAGTGTCAAGATGCCATTTTATTATGGGTAACTTGTTGGGACATACAGCACTCGACGTGTTACAGGTTTTCTTGAGAAGCCTCAGCATCTAGGCTTGTTTTAGTTGAGGTCAACTCATCAATACTCTTGTCTATAGCTTATTTCGCTAAAACAGCAATCTATTACCTTTTTGTTAGCCTGTGTCTGCGCTGAAGTCTAGTAGAAAACCTTTTTCTTTGTGTCTAACAAATGTATCGACTACAGCAACTGTTATATACTGTGACCACAACAGAAGGCAAGGCTTTGCGCCTAAAAATATACAAGAGAAACAATGTCAATGATTATCTTTAACCTCCGCAAAAGAGGAAGTAGCTGCTCTGATGAAGCAACGCGGCCCGCTGATCTCCATTCTCCCCCTCCCCTCCTTTTTATTTGTTTAGAGTGTACTTATGCAAATCGACCCTGTGCGATCCCGCAAGGTGGCGGAAGGATTCGGAAAAGGATATTGACATCAAGTATTTTGTATAGCCCGAAGCCTCAAGGGAAAGCGTTTGAATTTCTTTTATGAATCTTTTTTTTTCTGGGCAATCCGCATAGATTTCCTTTTTATTGATGCTGCAAACAGGCGCTTGTCAATTTCTTTCTTTTGCTGAATGAAGGAACTCCAAAGGCTCGTTTCTTTTGTTCGACGCAACCCCAATTAAACCAGCCACTAATGAAGCCCAGAAAGGTATTGGGGACGTTCCTTGTATTGTTTTAAATGCGCATGCATTTCTTAGTCGGGGCACGTCAGGAGTCTGTCGGTGTCCGCGCGTCGGCAGGTGTTATCTCTCCGCTCTCGCTTTCTCTCCCATAGCAGCAGCTGCGGGTGCGCGTGCTTATCCTCGCCCCTAGCATCCGGAGAAGGTGGTGCGAGCGGAGTAGCCGAGAGTGAGTGGTGAGGAGGAGCGCGCTCTTGCGTGGAAGGGCGCTTGTATCGCGGGAGCTCGGCTGAGCTTTCGCGTCTGTGGAAAGATTGTAGGAGATTGTAGAAGCGGTGTCTCGCCGCTCCTTCTCTCGCCGTTCTCTCCTCTCTGCGTGACACTCTCCCGTCCGCTCGCTCATGAGTATATATCGTTCGCTGGTTGACGAATCTGTAAATAAATGGTTACGCTGCAAATCCTGGTATCGTCATTAATTTACGCCATTAAAATTACTACGCCGTCTACTCTCGGCGTAAGAAATGCATTCGCATTTCCTCACAATTCCGTTCGAGGAGGTGGGGGCAATTTTTTTTAGCGTATTGCGGTAATTTTGATATAGATTTTAAGAACGTCAAGTGGAGGAAAGGACATTTTGTTGCCGCTATAGGGACCGAACCTGCAACCTTCTGACTGTGCTTACCGATTGAGCTACGGTAGTGTTCGTGCCTTCGTCCACTTTATCGCGTGTTTGTGGGCGGTGAAGCGCGGAAGTGTTGCTCAGAGCCCTTCGTATCCATTGCGGCGAGTGTGGAACACTCTTTTCTTCGCTAGCTGGCGTTACGTAGCACGTGATGGGGATTCTCGTCAAAAAGCAGACAACTGACCAGTAAGCTCTCGCATACTGCGTGAACGCATCAGCTCTGTTGTAATAAGATCTTCGTTATGGACAAATGAAATAAAGGAATCTCAGGGTTTTCTTCTTTTGTTTTATTTCATGAAAAGCCGCAAGTTATAAAACCAAGGAACATATTGGAGACGTTCTGTGTACTGTTTTAAGTCTATTGTAGTAGTTGTGCTATTTATGTATAAAAAGCGAAGTGGACGAATAGGCAACTTACATAGCGTTGATGACTTCACCCTAAGATGTTTTCGCGTTTTTATAGCAACTATTTATTGTGGTAAATTCAGAGAGTACAGTCGAATAACTTCTGCTTTAGAGGTGGGGCTTTTTATTGTGCGGCAAAAAGCAGCCTTTTCTTTAATTATTGATAGCTCCAGCATCAATCGACGTCACTTGTGCTTTCGGTGCGTCTTTGTCCTCCTCGGTTCAAATTGCGTGACAAGTCGATTGGCATCAGACGTGAGTACGAGCGCCTCCATATCGTGAATTTAATGATAATCACGCTCTTAATTCTCTCTCTGACTTCAACACGTAGACGATTGCGACCAGACAGATCTGTTCGGAGTAGATATTCACCCCCATCGGTAAGTCGTCGCTGGCTACTCTCCAAAACAGCAAGTTCAGCTTGCTTTCTCGCATTCAAAGCAGCCGCAGTGCCGACAAATGAAAATCCATTAGCCCCCACATGGAGCGTATCTCTTCAAAGCAGCTCTTCCCGTGGGCTTCTCTGCTGAGCCACTGCTGACGCTGTTCTACAACAGTCGGCTCGCCCGTCCACCTCGCCCTGTGTAATCGCGTGTCCACCGACCAGCGAAATATCGTCAGCTGCAGAACCTGCGGCACTCAGACAAAAGCGAAAACGTTCGTCGCGCAGCATCGGCAAACTTTGGGCGGCCGACTTTTGGACGGGCGTCCATGCCGGGCTCGCACGAAAGGGCAGCCAATAATCGATTTTTCTCCCAGCGAGTCGCGATCTCGTTTCCCCCTGCGGGGCTCGCGGCAACTTCGAACGTCATGGCCTCCCCGCTTTGTGCCCGAGGAATCCGTTGCTGCACGGCTACGCTGCGATCCAGCCTGCTATCCGTGATGCGCTGCCGACCCGAATTCGTTTCGCACCAACTGGTTCGCAAGGAAATTTGCAGGATGCACAGCTCTAGATCGTTCGGTCCGCGAAAAGCGGTGCGCTGCTGTGTTCGAACGAAGCCGTCCCGATTCCTTGCACTTTTTTCACCAGCAGGAATCGCTCCTTTTTGTTAGTTATCAGGAATGCATTGAAAAGCACCTATTTGTGATTTACCATTGAGCTAGTAAGTGGCCCCTGTTTGTTAGGCAGCGTCGTGCACTGTATTTATTGCGCGCACAAGGGATGCTAAATGGCGAGTCTTGTCTTTTGCGTTCACATCTGGTCAGAAAGGCCGTGCTTTCCTCGCTAACCGTGTCGTTTGAGTTGCATTTCAGGCGATAAAACTGCGTGTTACCTGCAGTTTACACGACGCGTTTACCGCGAATGCCCTGTTCGCCCTTGAACCAGACAAAGGTCAAAGCTTTGAAATATACGTTCTAATTCACGCAGGGAATACTTTGCTAAAGAACAGAAACTTGACTGCATAGATCGTACTCGAATTCGGAGAATTATTCGACTAAAACTCATTTCATTCATATGAGATGAACGAGATGGCTGTGCGAGGAAATACTTCCCACCGTGGGTGTATTGATGTGTTTGTCCGAGCATATATATATATATATATATATATATATATATATATATATATATATATATATATATATATATATATATATATATATATATATATATATATATAATATGCAAGAGACAGTACCCTTGCTACTGGCTGGCTGTTCCTATTCTAACATCGTCATCCCGCTCGCTTCGCTCGCGAGCACTAGTGCAGCAGTGGCAGTCTTGCTTTCTTACAATAAATATATATGTTTCTATGTGTGTTCCCATACTAGCGCATACACCTTGTAGACTATAAGAAGACTTAGTTAATGTGAACGTAGGCACGCACGTATAATCTATACACTGAAACAGCAAAGAAAACGGGCAAAAGGACGCCACAGGCTTTGTACTTGCAAACAAAAAGTGTCAGATCATGCGCTCCCACTTTGATTAGCAATGAATGTTTCTCTCCTCCATTGATCGCGAATTACTATTACTTTAATAAAGATTTTTTATTTTTTATTTGGTATACATGTTGTTGAAAGTTGAGTTATTTATAAGACAGCGGTGTGCATCATTTAAAATGCTAATTTTGGAAGCTTTTTAGCCGCTTTTTGGAAGCAAAAAAGGGCTTGGTTCGGTCCAGCTATATATATATATATATATATATATATATATATATATATATATATATATATATATATATATATATATATATATATATATAAGTATCTCTTAAATAGACCGTGTTTGCTGAATCTGTACCATAAATAAAAAAGTATCACTTTCAGCTGATTGTTACTCTAAGATGCCGGAAATCTTCAAAAAGGCGGCTTGAAATTCTGGCATTAATCAATGAAAATACACTTTTCAACGCTCTCCCGAAATCTCCGATACTTCCTGCTTGCCATGAACGACTGGCATACGCGCGTCTCACGTCGGAAAACCTATTTCGACAGCGTACTACTGAGTAGCGCTAGGAAATGACACTCCCGACTTCATAGTCGCCGATCCTGCTGGCGTTCTCTCTGATTGCATTTTTCATTGATCACACTCGCTCTCTAAATTCATTTTGTAAGCTTTACGCATTGGCGCGGCTTTGTTTAAGAATAGGGGCTGCGCCTCGTCGAAGCATATATTCTAGAAAAAGCAAAGCTGCTTCCTTTCGGAACTGCTTTGGCTAGGAAGCTTGCTGAGTACTTATTCCTTGTAAGTCTCCTCAGCGATGCTTGAAGTGTGATTGTATACATCTCCTTCTTTTTGTTTTTCGCTGTGTTCTAAGCGTCACTGCAAGGGCACAGCGGTAGTGCCGCCCCCTGCTGCGTGCAAATTGCCTCAACTTCCCCGTTTTCACAGCGGTCGCAGATACGCGACCGCGATACGCAACACCGGAGTTCATCAATCGCGTTATTCCGTTCCGAAATTTGAACGTCCCATCGGCAAAGTTCTGGCGGTTACGAACTGACGCGCCGCCTGCGAGCGACGATACATAACACACCACATCGCCGAAATCGCTGTAGTCTTCGCTGTCGTTACGCGAGTTCCCTCGCCAAGAACCGGAAAGAGTACTTGCGAGAATGCTTCAAGTGTTCCTGGGCCCCAATATTATGTCCAGTGTGGAAGCCGCAAATTTGACCACTCAGCTCGCTTCATCAACAGCGGCGTTACTTGCGGCCTTTTGCAACGCAAAACATGAAAAGGCCGCTAATTAGCTTATTTATCTTCGTCTTCTAATCACGTCAAGTGATACCAAATTTGGTATATGTGAAGCTAGTGAAACGACCGCGAGCGATTCATGAGCGTGGCGTGTAGTCATGTTCTTACATGACACGCATGTCATGATTTTCACTTGAGAGCTTGTCACTTACGTTCGCCATGCAATCATGTCATACCATACCAGCTTTGCGATATGTCGTGTGAACGAAACCACTGCAGGAGCACCAATACCATGACATGTAAATCCTAACATTCATGACATGCAAGTCATGATTTTCATGTTATCACTAGTCACTTATGCTCGTCATACAGCCACGGTATGCCATACCAATTTTAGTATGGATCCCATTAAGCAAACGGCCAGGTGAGCTAAAAGTCTTAGGTGGCTAGATCGAAACAGACACGGTCAAACTCGCCGAAGTTCGCTAAGGAATGCTTCCCATTTAAAATTACGCCTGAAAGAAAATGCGTCTAAAATATTGGCAAGATAACACATTACCGTCCACAACCATGTGGACGGTAATGTGTTACCGTCCACATGGTACCGCAAGATAAACACATTACCGTCCACATACCATGTCTCATATATCATTATTGCATCAAAGCGAAAGCCGAAGTGGCTTACCAGTGCCATAAACTTGTCAAATTTGTGGCATATTGAACGAAATCTGTTGCACATTGAAATTGCAACACATTGTTGCAACTTCAAGGCCCTACAACGCAAAAATTTATATATTTCGCTTAGGGGGCACCGCGTGTTAGTCCTTATTTCTACTTATTGGCCTGGTGTGCGACCGATGGCAGTGCTGTGAACCGCGCTTGTATAACGTCAGTTCGAGATTTGCGCGTTTTCGAGGTGCGGCACCGTATAGAAAGCACCGTCGTAATAAAACTCGGCAAAGACGCAGTTCAATTGGTTATCTTGTGCCTAGTGGCTATTGACGCTGTTCTCACAGCCGTGAGTGTCTGCCTTTAACGCTCATTTAAAGCACAGCATTTTGTTTCTTAAAACAGCGGCCGCTTGTCTTTGTGGCGAGCGCTGCGCAGTGGTGGAGTATTGCTCTGTGCCCCTATATGATCACCCACCCGTGAAAAGTACGTTAGCTTTCACAACTACACTAAGTGCCCGAAGCTGAGGAAGAAGTGGATAGTCAAACTCGGAGAGCGAACGCGCCCCACGCCTCATCGACCGTGTGCAGCAAGCACTTCGCAAACAGTGACTTTTGCTACACCCGCCGTAAGATCGACTTTACGGTAAGCTTGCAACCGTGTTTTAGTGCCTCGCCAGTACTTCAGCCATTCATTGCACACACGCTACAGGCGTAGGCGACATAGTCCAGGTGAGACCTGGAGTCGATGATGCCGCATCCGAATCGCCACCTCGTGAGCGCAGCTGAGCGGCGCAGGACATCTGAGACTACAGCTTTATTATTGCGATCAATTATATGGACACTCTCGGTTGGATTTTGCCGCCGGCGTGGGCGTCACCGTAATTCACCGTACATATATGCGTATCTATATATATGAAAACGCAAGAGAGAAAGATAATCCAGAAGGACTCCGGCGCGTGGATTCGAATGCCCAACCTCTGAATCGTGAGTGCGAGGCGTTAGCCACTGATCCACGAAGGAGCACCTCCTTCAACGTTCAAACGGCAAGCTATTTATATCTACCACTTAGCGCTGGTGATGGGCGCCTCGGGGGAGGGTGGGGGGGGGGGGGCAATATTGTTGATTTGTGGAATTTAGCGTCCCAAAACCGTAATATGATTATGAGAGACGCAGGGGGAAGCTAACTACCGTGTTTTCAGCAATACTAGCGAGATAGCGCTAGGAGCGTGCGTTGCCAGATCGTCACAACCTGGTGGCGCGCGCTCTCAACTCCCAAGTGCACTTTGCCCCGCGGAGAGGGGGCGGGTGGACGATCACGCGTGCGTTCGCTTATATCGCGCTGGGGACAGTCGTACTCCTTGGGCTTTCAGGAACGATTCTGTTGTAGTTGCCGGGTGCACAAAGGTCACTGCACTCGTTGCACAATCTGCGTTTGCGAACAGGGCGCGTTTTCCAGACACAGCGAAGTAACAACTCTGACGAAACTCTGTTCGCCTTCATCTGTACATTTGACTACGTTTCTTGCGCCATTCGTGCGTGAGAAACGCGCGGCACGTTTCGATCTGCTTTCCATTCTGCGCGTGACCTTCCAAATTGTTGCTATCGCGTTCATTGCTTCGCCTTTGCGGCAAAGCTGTGACTTTTGTGGTTGGTGCACGTACATGTATACGTAAGTAGTTCTCTGATAAAGGCAAGTGCGCGATTAGCGCACTGTTCATTATAAAATATATAAGCAAAAACTGCTTGGCTTTTTAGTGCACATTCACTTAATGTTTTCACATAATATTTGTGGCCCTGTGCACGATATATACAATCAGCAATAACTATTTGTTGTATTCCTACATCCGAGCGACGGCCCTGTGCGGTATTATTATAAACTAGATCATGATATAGTTCTCTTTGAACAAACATTACTGGGACAAACTGCAGTCATTTGCATCGGCCAGGGGGTGAATTAGGGCGGAACTTGCCCCCTTCCCGAGTCACACCAGCACCTTATACTTTTCGAGGCTTCTCCTACTGTGATACAACATGTGCTTGTGCCTTGCCAACGATTATAGTCGCAATACGAGAACGATTATCTCAAATTTAATTTTAGGCTGCTTTGCATTTCTAGTAAATGCCATGAAGGGCCAATTGACTACCAAAGCAGCAGGTTAAGCAGCTTTCCTGCAGTAATTATCCCATGTATTGATTGCGAATGCCGGAGTGGCAGAAATCAGCGATTCTCACACAAATCCTCGTGTTCACTGTCACTATCGCTGCGCTGCAGATAAAATATCCTAAAAGGGCAGGCGTGCCCTTTAGGATTTTCGTGAAAGCTGACGTCCTTTTTCGCGGGCGGAAGAAGCACACCGAGGCCCACAGCAGTACTTCATCAACACGCAGCACTCGATCGCCACGGGCCTGTTGTGTGGCGAGTCCACGTGTTTGCAGGACCAGAGACGCGACGCTGATGCGATCTCCATATCGATGGCATCGGCTGCGCACATTCAACAACGTGGCCTGCACCACCGCGCCGTCTATTGGATACCGAGACGTTTCGCAAGCTGTATCTACATGCTTCTAGATGCTGGAGAAAGGCATGCTTATTGAAATTTCGAAAAACACGAACGAATAGTATCGCACGGTGGAAACTACAGATGACGAGCGAGAACAACCACGCATATGCAGTTTCTCTTCTTACGAGCAACACGGTCGGCGGCATCGGCGTGCTCATCGGCCATTTGGGAGGTTTCTTGGCCCTGTCAATTGGGCTGCAACTAAAACAAATTAATAATTGCCCTCAAAAGCAGTCTTTGTGGGCGTTGTTGACCCTCGTGCACGGGGCTGCTCGTTCGACCAAGGTCCCGCCCGAAGATGTGCGCACAGGAGCAGCGTCGGCTTCGTATGCAGTTGTGAAGCGTTTGTCCTGTCGACTTGCATTTTACTGTTCCTATTGTTTTTCGGTCGTACAATCTACAAATATCGTTTAGTGTTCACGAATAAATCTTGCACTCCTCTTTGACTCGGTTACCATATGCCTGCCCTTATCATTTACGCGTAGAGTGTATCCGCAAGCTGATGGAAAACATAAGACGAAGATGAAGTTGCTTTGTGAATGCGGGCCTGAATGTACAACCTTTTCAGTGTTTCCCGCCTAAGAGGCTTTGACATATAGAAGTTATCCTGCACGGAACAGTGTCCCTCGCGGCGCGCTGATTGCGTCGTCGCGCATTCGTTCGAATTGCATCGTGGTCCTTCCTTAGAGAATATTCATTGAAATTGCGCACAAATGATTGGCTCGCTGCAAAACCCTACATGGCGGTCTTTTAGGATTTGCTCGGGACGTGTAAAGCGGTCACCGTCCTTTGTTCGGCGCGCCCGCTTTGATGTCGTTGTTAGGGTAATTGGGCGCGCATTGCAAAGAGTCCGTGGAGAGTGCCTCATGTTGAAGAGAACACTTTCTTTCGATCGCTTCTCTTCTGGCCTTCTCTAAATATGGAGACCTCTGTGCTGGGGTTTTATGCCTGCTCCTAATCATCACATTCGACACGGGTGTCTAAGTATTCAACAGAGTTTCCTGGTTCTTGCTGAGCCAACTGCAGTTGCTTATTTCTCGAGGCTTCATTGTCCCAAATTCATATACAATTGATCTCAAAGCGTTTTCGATATAAACCGAATAACCCACGGATTCTTGCTTCGTGCGAATAACCATAATAAAATTTTTTACGACAGCTCGCTGATATTTCGTCTTCGTTTTGAGACGTCTGAAACAGCTGAGAAGCGGTATGATAGCACTTGACAAAATATTTACTGTTGGTTACGAGCGAATGCTTCGGATCGTCGACCCTAAGACAGCATAATGGATAAAGGAACAAAAAATCACAGCATATCCACGCAGTGAATGATGATTATGGGAGCAAAGGTTTCGTCAGTCCGTCCGTGCTTCTGTCCTTCCATTCATTCTTGCTTCCGTCAGTCCATGCGTCCGTCTGTGCGTCCGTTCTTCCGTCTGTCCATTCGTTAGTCTGTCTGTCTGTCTGTCCGTCCGCGCGTGCGTGCGCCCCTCTATCTGTCTGTCCGTCTGTCCATCTGTACTTCCGTCCGCCCATCCTTCTATCTGGTGAACACTCCAAGTACAGCCATCCCACATTTTTTTATCATGTATACATCATATATGAGTGCTGCCATCCAGTGGACGTTCCAAGAACGCTCTTTCGGGTATGTGCCGCCGGTGATTACGCACTAGAACGAGGGACGCGCGAACCACGCCATAAGGAGCTTCGCGCCCCTAACCCTAAAATGAGTGGCCAGTACTCTCTTTGACATCAAAGAGCCAGTAAACAAGCCCGCGGTCTGAAATGTGTGATGAAGAGATGACTGCGCACTTGCTCGATATGAGCATGCTGCCACAAGAATTTTGCGAAATCGTGCGTCAACAATAAGAAAGTTACATTATATATATATATATATATATATATATATATATATATATATATATATATATATACAGTCTCAAACGCGGACATAGTGCTGCGGCGTGGACATTCGTTGTGCCAATGAAACTGTCGTGGGAGACCTGCAGCTGATCAGTATCTACATTCGTTTTGTTGCGGGGCACGCGGTCGAGGAGTTAATGTTGGCTGCTGCGGTCTGCTGAAGAGACGAGGAGGTCTTGATGCAGTACTAGCGTTACGAGCAAAGGAAACTCCTGTCACCCGTTTTAAAGAAATCTCGACCCGTTGAGCAGCGGTGAGCCACTCTGATTACGAGCTCAGTTGGGCGAGCGCCATTTACAATTCGTTCTGGTAGCTTCTGGACAGTCGCCGGAAGCTACCTGAACGAATTGTAATGTAAATGAGAAGAAAGAAAAGTGGATGAAAAGATGACTTGCCGTGGGCAGGAACCGAACCTGCGGCCTTCGAATAACGCATTCGATGCTCTACCAACTGAGCTACCACGGCGGCTTTACTGAAGGAACTTCACTGGGCAATTATGTGTAGCGTACGGGATACTGTAATGGAAACAGTAGAATGAAAAGCCCGCGCCTGCGCGAAGTCACTTTAACAGGCATATGCGCTTTTTCATGGTACGCGGTACCTGGTCCCGTTCCCATCAAGTTTAATTTTCTGACTATCTACAGAAGGAATGAGAACGCCGTACTATACGATAAACTTCTCGAGATATTTTGCTTTGTCCGGCAACATGTACTCAGCCCCACGTTCGGCAAAGGAGGCACGCTTTGCAGGTGTCACTTTCCCACACCTTCGTCTTGTGTGGGCAAATTTTTCGCATTATTTTCATGGAAATACCCGATTTGACGCATTTCTTTGTTTTGCCGAACGATTCCCCTTTTGCTATGGTTTACTCATAATGCAGAAGTAGCGTTAAGAGGAGGACCGCATTTTCGATAAGGCGCTGGGTCGCTTCAAGTATTCGTGCAAATCATCGTTGATAACGGAGAGTTCGCGAAAATGTTGACTTGTTTCTTTTTCTTCTCTTTTTGTCCCGAGTAGCAGTGACGTATATGGAAGAAAAACGAAGCGATGTATACACTTTATGTGAAACACTTTAGTGCCTCCTCTTGTTTCCGCGTGCGACTTTTGTGGCTCGCATTCTATCCATATATGCTGCTGCGAAAGCTGCCAGCTTTCGGGAAACGTGTCACGTTGTACGCACGCAGCAGCTTTTTTTTTTTCAATTCTCCTTTCAGCGCATTCTTTAAGCTGATGCGCCGCTTAGGTGGACGCTCTAGCGTCGTGCATTACGTATTTCTATGGTTGAGCGCGTTGCTTTCCTTTTATAGTGTCGATCTGAACAAAGCTCCTGCCACGTTGAAGTGCTCCTCACAGACTTGAAACACGGCGCTGTTTCTATTCTGTGGACGGAAAAACATTTCGAGTAACGGTGACCGTATTTCCGCTTTTCTGTTGACAATTCTTAAGTGCGATTGCGTCGCTTGTTCAGAAAGAGCCAGCTGGTCTCCAACTTCTTCGAACATTCCTGCGATATGGCGAAGGGGCTTTCCACGTCCCACGGATGGTATACCAATATGCGCCAGTGCCTCGGCATGATTCCGCTCGGTAACATTCCATTTTCGGGCAGTGTCACTGTTAGGTATACATTGATGAAAAGGCAGGAAATTACAGTCACAGCATCCTGTTTCCAGCCCGTAAGACCGAAAATTGAACGTGATTGTATTACCGTATTTATGCAATTCCAACGCGCACCTATTTTACGAAAAATGCCGCCCGCATATTCCCACGAGGGGAACTCGAATAAATGCGTCGCAGAGTGGTCGGGGTATCGCGTGAATGTTGCATAATTCGGTATGGTTTCGGGAATGCCTAGTCGTTATCTCGTCTTTATTATTCTTATTGAGTGAAGGAGAAGCGTTGCCTTCAACGAGTGGCACGTGGGACGCTGATGGGCGATCCAGTGCTTACGTATGCGGGTTGGCCAGTGATCAGTTGTGCAGCTCGAGCAGTCAGTTTTTACTAGCAGACGCTGCCTGCGTTAACCTTGCGGCGTGATAGAAAGAGAGAAATGGGGGGGGGGGGACAAACAGTTCGCACGATACACCAGGTGCGAGCATGCGCAGTGGGTGTGTGGACAACGCCGTCGCACGAAGCGTGACATTCCGCATTTAAAAAAAAAAAGAGACCTTAGAATCATTTGCGCGTTGGGTTCGGGTACCAATCGAAACTTCCCATCGCCATGGTTATTATATGGCGTCACCGTTTATTTGTGCAGGAAACTGTGGTGGCACACTTTCTAGTGACTTTCTGCCTCACTGGGGGCATTTGCAATAAGTCATTGTGGTTGTGCGACCTTTCAACCACCTTGTCCAAGAAAGGATGCAGCGGCCACGAAGACGCGTCGTGTCCGCCGCGAGAAACGTTCTTTTAAACGTTATTTTTTTTATGCGGAAGAAAGCGGCAACAAAAGTGCACGCTGTCATTTCGGCGTATAGACTTGCGTTCGCGACTGGCTCCAGAAGTGGATCTCCGAGAACACGTCTTCAAAGCAAAGGCGGCCACGGTCCGCATGTTGGGGGATTTTTAGATACTGGAGATGAGCTGTGGGAATCAACAAGATATATGCGCATTTCTTTCGTTCCTGAAAAATACATGCGCCTTAGACGTGGTTGCACTGTTTACTACTTTTTCTTCGGGGAAGGAGAACAGGTGCTTGATAAAATGGGCGTTGGTCGTATTTTTATTTCTAGATCATATAGGTCGAGTGCGCTTTGAAATTTAGTAAATACGGTACCTTTTGAAAGCAGAGCCCTTGGTAGCAGAGCGGTCACCGTGAGCCGTCGTGACGCTCAGCAGATCGGTATAGTGCGCCGAGAGCAAGGATAGTACACGGAGTGGGGCTTGTCATAGTTTCCTACACTATTCACTAGAAGAAACTCTGGCGCTGCGATCGTTCAACAACCATGGTAACGATGGGTAGTACGAGCATTTGCTTGATATTCGAGCTTGCGGCTTCAAACGCTTTTGTGGCTTTGTTTACTGCGTTGTTATGACGTTTTTTTTTCTCGTGTTAACAATGAGACGTTGTGAACTTCATGAGCCGATTTTAATTGGTGAGCTTAAAAAACGTTTAAGTGGTACAGTGTGAGTGTCGAAGATTTGCTAACTTCGTCTTGCGACGAAACGGATGCCAGCCACGCAGAACCAAACGGAGCTGAACGAACGAAGATCATACGAGTACATCATTCCTGTGATAGGGGAAGCGCCGTGCGTTGCAGCTCCCATGAGGGCTAGCGCCAGAGTGGCCTCTATAGTGTACTTATGGGAAACTCTGTGGCGCTCGGAGAGTGTTAGCATGGCGTATGTAGCTCGGCAACGCTATGTCGGCGCACCCGTGAATTAAAATGTTGTCGCCTCGCAGCTTAACGCATTGTCAAGTAAAAAGCAATGATACATCAGATAAATACTTGGAAACATTAAAAAAAAACATGGAAAGGTCTGACAAAAAGGATCATCAGCTTCGTGGTTCTGACGGTTTTCACTGACTGGATTGGGCAGATTTTTTCCTCCACTAACTGCTTATTTTGCTTGGCAGGCCCAGAAACATCGAACACGCGTCTTAAGCGTTGGTGCTTCACAAAAATCATGCTATTCCGACTGAATTGGCGGTATTTTCAAAAGGCCACATCTCAATATATCAGCGTGATTTAAAATAAATCATATAACATTAATATAAGGGCACTCACTTGGATTCAGGCAATCGAACTAATTGGGCTGTCAAGCAATGATTTTGCCACAAACGGAATATGACAAAGTTAAACTCGCGTGCGTCGTTCTTAAGTGGGAGGAAATGATCTCGGTTGAGCACTTCATGCGCGGCTCAAGCTCGCCCATTGTTGGCGGTATCGTTTCATTACGACTTCTCTGTGTGTCCGACCTAAACTAGCGCCTTATTGTATCCAAGCATTTTCTAATGTAGCACCAACTATAAAAATTTTTGAAGAAAATAATCTAGTCTTGTTTTCCTATAATTACGATATAAGGCGCAGTTTTCCGCAAACAGGCATGTTTTGGAAGAGGTGTTATTTATTATACTAATTACAAATAATACTGGGCCTAGTAGCGAGCCTTGCTGCATGCCTGAGTGAAGTTACATGGTATGAAAATGATGGTAATCTACCGAAACAAACTGTGAGAATGCTAAGAAAAGCGCCAATCCAGATATAGGAACTTTTTTTTTTCAAATATTAGGGCCGTAATAGCTTTAGGAAAAACGATTCACTGGTTAACCTTGTCAAGCTATCACAACATCTGAAAATAATACGCCTATTTGGAGTCCAGAGTGTAAAAACATATGGAACTAAGAGGCGTAGGCAGAATTTTTTCCTTTTGTTTTCTCCTGTTGAGATCACTTTCGTGACGGCAGCATTCGTCGAGCATGCGAGCTTGTAATACGCGTTTTTTTTTTCTTGTTCCTAGGAGACGACTGGAAACTCGATTGTTCCCTACGGGCTGATAGTCGATTTTAGATTGTTGCTGCAGACCTTACTTTTCAATTTGTAAGCGGGACCACGGGGCATCAGGCGGGAAGTGTTGCACGTGTCCTCGCAAGTTGAAAAAAGGCAGTGAGTTTCAGCCGTGTGCTTTGATATATAGCATACGAAATGAAATGCCTCCACGGTTATCTCTTGTTCGTAGATCCCCACGTGTGTTCGATCGGCAAGTGACGCCACCAATGAGTGCACGTACGCAGGTCTGTCTTTAGTTTTTGCACACTAGGGCGTTCTTTCAGTTGAAGCCGTTGTTGTGTGCCCGCATTAGCATACTTGCACTCCTTACGTTTTTTAAAGGGTGTGCTTAATATGAAAGCAGTTATATCTGAGGCAGTGAAGAAATGACGGAAAGGTAAGCGGCCGAACACCAGAAAGCTGTAGCGTGCGCTTGACGCCATAATACAGTGACTAATGGCAGAGGTGCGTCCCGGTTTCTGTCGTCTGGTAGAATGTCCGCTGTATAAGTACAGGCTGTATCGGGGACCTCTCCAAAGACTCGAGCCACCTAACCTTACTAGGTTCACACGTGTGTTGGTTAGTTACCAGGTTCTGCAGCTATTAGCTATTAGGGAAGGATGCGCGGCATCATGGCTCGAGGACGGCGAAGGGCAAAGTAGCTGGCTTGGCGTCAAAGGGTTGACGGACGCTCCTATCTGCCGATGTTCAGTCGGCGCTAAGAGCTACGTGAGCGTGAAAGTTTGCATTAATGACGTGCTTGGTGCGGTGAAACATTTGACTGGTTTGTCCGCAAAGGCAAAATGCACTCGAAGCGGCGTACGTATACTTCGCTTTGCAAGGAAGGCCGGCCGAATTGGTGGGAAACAACTGTGAAGTAGTTGTAAAAGGCTGAAGTGCGCTTGCAGAGCGTGCAGGTTGCGTCGGCGTTGAACTTGGCGGTCGCGTCAGGCTAGAAGCCACACGGTCGTACTGACGCTGCTCTTCAGTCGTAGCCTCTTTTGAAGGATATCACATGATTGTGTCCAGGCAAGGTTTTCATTGTGATTCCGTGCAGACGTGTTCACGCTGGTGTACTTTGCTCTCTTATGTAACTATAGGATGTATTGTTCAATGACAGTCTTGCCCTTTCTTGGTTCTATTACAGATGGTCACCAGAACAAAAAAAGTGTTCGTTGGTGGCCTTTCTGCGCCTACGACGCTGGAGGACGTCAAGAACTACTTCCAGCAGTTTGGAAGGGTGAGTTGTTCGGCACGTCAATTCTCGGTTTTATATTTCACACGGTATGCACGGGGGCATACCCTAGCACAAATTACTTACCAAAAACCTTCGAAGTACGAGAGGATCGCCGAATAAATAGGCTTAGACTGAACATTTTGGAAGAACGGGCACTGTGAAAGGAGTGTTGTTGAAGGATACCCCTGAAAAATTCTTACATTTGTAAGTTCTGGATGCCCAATAATTGAATTCTTTTCGGCATCATTTATATCGCAAGTGCTGCGCGATACCAATTATCTATTTCTACAAATACTGCTTGCTCTATACTGGATTTCGTAGCAGTGTTGTATATGCCTGTAAGAAGGCAAAGTATTGTGCAATAGCAAAGTTTACAAACGTTCAGACCAAACACATTATGGACAGCACTGTAACAAATTCGCATATGGTACATTTGTTTGACAGTGCGCACTAAATAAATGAAAGGTAAATGGAGCCATATTTTATTTGGGTTGTTTAATGTTATCGGGCCAGGACACTCCACAAGTCAGTAAGGCTGCAGAAGCCCTTACTTCTAAAGTTAAGATGTCTAGCGTAAGATGTAAAAAGCACCGAGTTTAAAATTGTGTAAGCAGCGATCTGCGGGTTCACATTTTCCT
The DNA here is from genome assembly GCF_013339725.1 of Rhipicephalus microplus. Classification (NCBI taxonomy): domain Eukaryota; kingdom Metazoa; phylum Arthropoda; class Arachnida; order Ixodida; family Ixodidae; genus Rhipicephalus; species Rhipicephalus microplus. The sequence goes on along the minus strand of NC_051165.1, from coordinate 229,460,916 downwards.
AAGGCATATTTACCATGTTTCTTTCGGCACGCCCTTATATCCCACTAAAATTACAATCTGTTACAATCTCTGTAACGCGTGAAGGCAAAATCCCGCAGCGCACTGGGTAATGCATTATCTTATACACAACACTTGACGAGCCTCAGTTGTGGGCCATCATAGAATAAAGAACCAACTTAGAGAAGGGATACTGTAGCCTCTGCAACAGTACACAAGATAAGCAGCGGTGGTGCATTGAACTGCTGAGGGCAATCAAGAGATAGCGCTGAATAAGCAGGAAGCGGTAAACGAAATTTGTTCTTTTTTGTTTTTCAAGCAAGAAAAAAAATGGCCGTCTCTTTTTTTTTTTTTTTTCTCCGTACCGGGTGCGTATGCACCTACGCGGTTGCCCCGGCTGATGCTTTATTTTATAGCTATCCTTTTTAAACGGAAGTTGGCGAAAGGGACCGAGACTCGTGCAGGACTACGGTTGTCGTTATCTTTCGCCGGCTTGATTTGAGCGCGTCGATACGCCCAGCAGCACACCAAAGCGCCTTTCGGAACACAGTACCTGTGTGTACAACGGTTACATGGAACCGAAAGGCATTCATTGGCAGCTGGTACCAGTAAAAACAATTCACGAATGAGCACGGGGAACAACATTTATTGAGAGCAAACCAGCAATCACGTTTCAATGCAAACAAAAAAAAGCGATAGAAGCCTTATTGCGAGTTCGCGAACGGCACGCCTTCGTTTTCAGAGGCAAAACGAACAGAAAAGCGTGTCTCGTTGGTAGAAGCTATCATTACAAAACAGTGGTAAAATTCAGCATGAGGTGCTTTAGTTACAGCTTTGAATTACAGCTCCTGCTTTCGCCGAGCACGGCTTCAACACCCACACTTTTTATTTCATTACGACATAGTGCGGTCAAGCTAAAGGCCCAAGGAGGTTCGGTTTTTCGCAAATCACGATGGAGGGAAAGTCGAGAGAAGCGCATGCATTTTAACACGTGCAGGATCAGTGCAAATGAACATAGTGCACAAATGCACAACGACAGTGATAACGAGATCCGAGAGTGAATATACCGACTAAAAATAACAAATATGCGCGCACATGGCCAAAATAAGCTACCCGTCATGACCGTGGAACTTGCAGAAATTGATGCCTTCACTAGTATGACAGTTCCTGTGGCACCATACAGCAGTACAGTGACTATTCCTAGAGCAACTGCAGCGACTTACCGAAGCGAATAAAAACGTACTCGAAAGAAAACGGAACGCCAAGGACCACGCCAACCATCGGATGAAAACAACTGCGCACATGCGCGTCGGCTGCCCTCGTCGAACGGCGGCAGCGCATGTTTTCTGCTTCGTCACCATCACAGATAACAGAATCCATAGTAGGCCACGCATGGCACCACGATGGCTAAACTAATTTAGTGCACGGAAGTACTACGAACAACGGGGAATTCAAATGTTATCTTTCAATTATATAGACAAGAGAACTTTTTGCAAAAATGGTGACTCTCTTTGCTTTAAATTTGGTGCTTTTTTATGGTGCCCCTAGCGGATTTTTTGGCGTCTCCGAGGGCAGATTTGAACGGATCCATTATGGTACTTCTTTAGCTGTCGATTTTTTTTCGCCCACCATCGGCGATGGGTGGAACTTGAGACTTTCCGAGGCCTGGGGCCATGCGTTTGCCAACCTCAGTGGATTACATTGACGACCTCACTTGTGAAGCTTTGTGCAACTACTGCGGTGTGGCGCTGCCAACGAAATTTCGACCGAGTGGCGGGGTCTTTAGATGATCATGAGTTTACACATTTCAATGGCGTCAAGAAAATGTCACAGATGTCCACAGTCGTGACGTTATCCGCGGCGAAGCAGATGGAGCCTCGTGTTTTCTTTTTCGTAGCATCGCAGTTGACGCCGACAACGTTCGCTTTCGGAATTTTGTGAGACATCTAAAACTTCTGTTTTAATAAGGAAGCCTTGTTCCTCTGTGTCCTTGTGTATCTGTGTATGCAAATCAAATAAATCTCTGCAGAAGCATAGCGAATTGAACTCGAGGTTCGCAGCAGCCTCTCGGGGCGCCATGGAGAGAGACCACATTATGGTGACCATTCACACGTACGAGAGAACCAGATGCAGTGCTGCCTCGCTTTCCGGCCGCCTTTATTACATTTCCTACTAGCTTCCAAGGTAGCCCCGCCGCAGTGGTTTAGTGGCAAAGGTACTCGGCTGCTAACCCGCAGGTCGCGGGCTCGAATCCCGGCTGTGGCGGCTGCAGTTTCGACGGAGGCGAAAATGTTGTAGGCCCGTGTGCTCATATTTGGGTGCACGTTAACGAACCCCTGGTGGTCAAAATTTCCGCAGCCCTCCACTACGGCGTCTCTCATATTCTGAAAGTGCTTTTGGGATGTTAAACCCTACAAATAAATCAATGAATTGCTTCCAAGGTAATGAAAAAAAATTGGCGCCGTATCTGCATGTTTCACTACAAATGTCGTCGAAAAACGGCAGTCTTGCGTCTGGAAAGAGTGAACAAAACGTTTATTCGATGTTCTGCACGAGAACATTGTTGAATGGTATTCTGGAGGCGCTGTGTTAGAGAGTCTCGCCGAGTACAGCAGAGGCTGACGAGCGCATTGACGCACGTGAGACCTGAGCGCTATCTGGCAGTTGTCTTGGAAAACAAAAGAATGGCCTCTTATATAGCAAGTGCGTGGCGTGCGCGCCCGTCTCTGAGGCGTTAAAATTTAGAACGCAAAGCAACGGGTAGGTGCCACCACCATCACATCTTGGTAAAGCGTTGGAAACACTTGCTTTTTGTGCCTAGCGTTGCATTATCAGCGCAGCGTGATAAATGCTACGGTCCTTAGAATTAATGCATTACTTCTCTGGTATGAAGAGACACACCACAGGATATTGACTTGTTATTGTGTCTCAGATATGCGCGATAATTGTTTTTTTTTTTAATTTACAATCGCACAAGTATGAACGCTGAAACTTGAGCAATAATGGTGGGCGCTGCGGATGGGGTTAGATTATGCCGTTTCGGGTATGGTTTCGGTGGACAAACAGGCAGACAGACACAGACTGACAAACCAAAACTTTAGCGTCGAGGTACCATAAGAAAGACTATCGTCTTTAAAAAACTCTGTGGCATTGGTCTAATTTTCTTGGGCAAAGTGGGCACCGGCACATTTAAAACAACGCCTTGCGCCACGGGTTGCGGTGTCTAGCGGCAGCATGTCGTCTTATGTACGCGGCCTCCGAGATGAGCGCCAAAAGGGCGGGCCGGGCTCGCCAGTCAGCGATGTCGCCAATGTGGCTCACTTTGCTTTCTCCGAATGAAGGCCAGGAAGCGCCACTCTTCGGCGGTAGAAGATGTCCGCCGTCACTTGGTGAATGAACGCACTGGAGCGAGCTCTTGGCAGATGTTACTAATGACGGCACTGCGCTCTTTTTTTTTTGGGGGGGCTCCTCTTTTAGAAGGCCCTTAGTTCAGTGCTCCTGGTTTTTCCACACATTGCTGTGTTCGTTTTTTATTCCCAGTAAGACTTTCTTTGCTTGCAGCAAGTTATAAGGATCTCCCTTTTCAATTGTGTACAGTCGAATATTCTTTGAGCTCCTTTACAGGCAGATTAGAGAGCTGGAACGGTTTCCTGAATTATAAAAAGGCTCACCGGAAGCCCAGCCCAATTAGCAATTCAGCAGCGATAATTGTAATTGCCAGCGAAAGACGCCAGAGCTGGCATTCATTCGCTCTTTCATGGTCTGGGCGCACATACAGACAAGAAGTGTCCTTCGTCTGCACAATATTCAATACCATGCAATGTGCACCATTTTTTCTCCGATCTATCGGTGAGCCCACTCCATGATCCCAAGCTCGCCTTCCACAATTGTTGCGATTAACAACGAGTGGGCCGTGTGCTGAAACTGTTCTTCTTCTTTCACCTTAGCGTTGTCGACGGGCTCTGTATAAAATGAAAGTCGAAATATCAAAGAACAGCAAGCTACAGCTCCCGTTAAACTTTGGCACGTGCGTGACGAAAGAAACAGTATGAATGTGTCTTATGTAATTACACGATCAGGTTTATACCTTAACCCAGAGCCGTTTTCATGCAGATTTCTGTCATCGTGACGAATATCGCGCAGATTAGAGAGCGGGCGTTGATCGTCGCCTCAAGGATTCGCTAGAGACACAGTCGCCGACGAAAATTTTTCCACGTAACGAAGTTATTGCTCTGTCGGCTGTGGATACCCGCTATGGTGGTCTGTAGCGACTAAGGCACTCGGATGTTGATCCGCAGGTCACGGGATCGAATTCGGGCCGCGGCGACCGCATTTATGCCGTTTCGCCACCTCGCCATCACCTCGCCTTGCAGTTTTAAAACATCGCTCGATAACATACTTGGTGTTGGAAATGTAAACGTTTGATTTTGTTGTTAGTTTTCTTGTATAATCTACTGGCTGTATAACATAGTTGCAGTTGATAATAGTTGCTTTCCAGTGTTTAATAATGTTCTAGTGTCTTGTCTATGTATTCTTTTCTTTAACATTGTTCGTCAGTGCCCGCTCCCCTCTGCAATGCTGTAAAGCCTTGAGGGTACAATAAATAAATAAATAAATAAATAAATAAATAAATAAATAAATAAATAAATAAATAAATAAATAAATAAATTCCAAAGGAGGCTAGAACGCTTGAGGCCCGTGTCCTCAGATCCAGGTGGTCGAAATTTCTGGAGCCTTCCACTACTGCTTCTCGTAGTAATATGGTTGTTTAGGGACGGTAAACCTTGACGATATTATTATTATTATTATTATTATTATTATTATTATTATTATTATTATTATTATTATTATTATTAATATTAATATTAATATTATTATTATTAATATTAATATTAATATTATTATTATTATTCATTCGGATAACACATTGGTCGGGCACATTAACTGATCTGCGATAACTGTAACTGTCTAGACACTAGGCATTATCTCTTGTGCCGCTGTTTCCCATTCACCACCACCGCCGTCAACATGTTGAAGGCAACAGCATTGAGCGACCGCGTGTGTTACACTGAACTGTGCTTGAGTGTTGGGAAAGGCGTGCAGGGATGATATCCTAACCCACGTGCATAGAAAACTTCTCATACTCTAGTTAGCCTGCTTTCCTTGTTTTTTCCATCTCTGGATCAACACGTAAAGCAATGCGTGTAGACGTAAACTAGGCTAGCGAAGATAGCAGCGGGGAAAGCATGTGATACAAATAATTTACCAATTACGTTCTTTTTTTTTTTTGAAGGAAAAAAAAACAATTCTTCCACGTCCCTACAGTGCATAGGGAAAGCCTGCGTTATCAAACATTCGTGCTCGCCACTGTTCAGAAGATGGAATCTGTCCAGAACAGCAAAAAAAAAAAAACACTTAAGAACTTTTTATTTAGTGGGTAAAAAAATGCCTGGGCTTTCTTTGTGCCCTGTGTGCTTCTCGTAACGCACGTGCCACACGTGTGGTGTCTCCTGATCTGTTTGGTAGCACAAGCCTTACTCAGCTTATCACGTTACCAGGCCCTCCGACATGTCTGGAAAGCTTGTCAGACCGTGTGAAAACGACTATGCATGATGTCATGCTATGCAGCAACCTCCTTCAATATGGGTGAACTACCATGCAGTGTCGTGTGCAATCAGAGATGGTGCCGTGAAATTACTTGTTAAATGTCATAACGGCTTAACGCAGTTGGCAAGCTCAAAGGTGTTCACGACACTAAAGCCTCAAGCGGAAAGGTATCTCTGGCAGCTCAGTTCGTCACATTGATCCCATTACATTACAAGTAATCGTTGAATAAACGTGAATTAGGTGTTCCAGCTCTTGCGATGACCACGATGGTGCCGTGGTGGCTAAGTGGTGGCGGGGCTTGGCTTGTGATCTTATGGACGCGGTTTTAACCTCTGCCCTGGCGGTCGCATTTCATTGGAGGCCAACTGGTAGGGGCCCGTGTGATTTCAGTGCGCTTTACAGAACCCCAAGTGGTGAATGTTATCCAGAGTCCTCCACTACAGCTTCTCACATGGCCACAGTCGCTTGAGGGCTTGAAAACTGGCGCATATTTATGCTACAACTATAACGTATAACGTATCGATCAATAAACGAATTAAACCACGGTCACCTTTTCCCCGGATGCTTCGTATGTGGTCGATTCCCAAGGTACGTGGGATCTGCCGAATTCTTTTTTGTTCCTTGATCAGGCATATCATGGTATCGACTTCTCGTATATGAACCCACCTAATTGTCAGTCATTGTTTTTATATGGAAGTTATTTTTGCATTCTTGGCAGCAGAGCCGCTGATGCATTTGGAATTAAAATAGCGCCGGTAAAATTCGTCATAGACATAATTGCGTTTTGACTAGAGTAAATTTTTAATATTTGTTTGTCAGCAGGCGCTTTCCCTCAAAGCACGCAGATGACAAAGACCACAATAATATTTTAAAAAAAAGTAACAAGAATGATCCATCAAATTACCGCCTTTTATCAGTGCTGCCTGTGTTTTTTTTTTTCAAAAGGTTTAGAGAAAGTGACTTTAGCGTGGATTTCTTCGTTTGCTAACCACTTTAATATCATAAGTCCCGCACAATTCGGTTTTCGGTAAAACAGTTCAACTAAATTAGCCCCTATGACCGAAAAGGAGTTTACAAGCACTTGAGACAAAAAAATTTGTACTCGATATATTTCTCGATCTTGTTTTAGGTCTTTGATGTTGTATGTCATAATGTTTTGCTTAAAAAAACATGATAGCTGTGGTATTGGTGGCCTAACATCTGTGTTGAATTACTTTCAACACAGATGCAGTTTGTAGCTATAGCCGGGGACCATTTGGAGTTGAAATCTGTAACAGGCATCCCGCAGAGGGGCATTTTGGGGTCCGTACCTCTTCATATTTTATATATCAATGACATAGTAATTGTTGACCCATCTGCTAAGTGTGTCGAATCGAACTGATAAGGCAAGTATACACAACTGGGCGACAAGTAAATATATCAAGATTAATGTAGAAAAAACAAAGGCAGTGATGTTGCTTTCGCGTAATAAACTATTTTAAAAACGCCAATAAATAAATAATACTGAAGTAGAAATATTAGTATTTTGAATCACTTGGCGTATCACTCTGCAACTATGTCGTGGGATTGACAAGTGAATCACTTAGTAAATTATCTAGAGTAATAGGTAATATGCGTTGTCACTTTAATTATCTTCCTATGTATTATAAATATTCTATATAATTTAATGTTTCTTTTCTTGGTTCAATACGTAATTCTAACCTGGAGGATGACTACAGCTTAAAATAGTCACCGACCGATTCTACTACAAAAAAAGGCTATACGCCTCGTCTCCAGGGTGCCATATCTCCAGCATACAGCTCATTTGTTCACAAGTCTTAGTACCATAAAACTGAATCTTTGTACACATGTAGTCCTTGCCGCATGTATATAATAGACAAAAAATAGAATGATAACACTCTAACACAACTAACATCCTTACAACATGATTCTTTCTCTAAAATTTGTCATTTAGGAGCTTGTATCGTGATACACTAGATACTGTGACTAAATGCTACAGTTTTAATTAACTATTTTAAATCGAATGCACAAAGAAAATGGTCTCGATGTAGCTACTCTGCGGCAAGAAAGGCTACGTCTTATATTTCTATGATTGCTTGCGTCGCGATATATGTTCATCTGTTTTTTTTTTCGTTTTTTTTTTTGCGCTCTTCATCATTAAGGTCATTTTCTTTTTTGCTTTTTGCGGTTCTTTACTCAATATCCTTGTTCATTATTTCTTATCGTGTTTGTTTACTGGTTTTATAGTTTTGTTCATGCATTATGTATATGGCATGCTTCTGTTTCAACCGTTGTAAGTGCTCTGCGTGAAATGCTGCCAGCTTTCCCCTCAATCGGTTCAATGCAGCTTTTTCGCCTAATCTCCTTGCAACCTTGTAAGATACACTCAATTTAATTGAGCAACACGGCACACGCCAACCTGAATATCTGGCAACGCGCTCGAGCACTTCCTCTGTTCTGCCAATAACCGTCATATTTCTTCCTTGTCCACTGGACTCATTGGTCTCGCTAACACACAAAAAGAACACCAGTGCAGTAGTCACGTGGCTAGGCTGTGGAAGCGTAGGTCGCGAGTTTGATTCCGGTCAGATTTCGTAGGAGGCAAGATGCTTCGTACTGTGCGAGTGCACGCTAAAAAACACCGGATGGTTGAAATTTCCGGAGCTCTGTACAGCGGCATGCCTCATCGTTGTCATATCGTGGTTTCAGCGCGTAAAACGCAGATATAGTTAAGAAATTGGTGACATATGTCCAGATACTCGAATCATGCAATCACCATCAAGTGTTTCACAAAGTTTCAATCGGGAGAAATCAATCAGAACATTGAGTTCTTAAAAAGATTTTCCCCACTAACTGGACGAAGCTCGTGTTCATAGTTCATCAGGCTGCCCCCTTTCCCCCTTCAGAAAGAACATTTTTTTCTTGCCATTTCCGCTTGATCCGTTAAGTACGCGGCAGAGTGGTTTTGGCTGCCGGGCCCGCCTTCCGTCGGTAGCTGTGAGGAATATATAGCGCCCTGGCGTCTTTCCCAGATAGCACCAGTCTGGACAACATCCTCGTTCATGTCCAGACGGGAACACTGAGTGCGCGCAAGAGCGCCACGTCAAGCGCCACCTCGAAATTAATGACTTCTACTCGAGGCGCTTCTAACTTTTGTCCCAAGGATACTCTCGGCGACTTTGCAACACACTGCAGCCACTGTTTGAAACGCAACGTATCTCACTTTTGGTAAAGAGGAATCACTGATGGACTCTAACCAATATTTTTTATTTAGTTTAGAAAGTCTATAGTAGCCATGGTTTTCAGCATGTTCTATGTCCACTGTAGGACAAAGGGCTCTGCCGACCATGTCTCATCTACCCTGTCTAGCGCGAGCTTATTTCATATCGTTCCTGCCAAGCCCTCAGTTTCGTGATGCCATCTTACCCGTTGCCATTCATTGTTGCTTTCTGCGTCCTTTAGTGTCATTTCACTGTCTGCTGTCTGTTAGTACCACTCATGTCGCTCAGCATCGTCATAAAACCTAACACTAGCAGCAGCGCAGAAATAGCTAAGATAAACGTTGTAACCAAATACAGTATCAGGACGCTCTCTGATTCGCCCGTGCATTCTACAAAACAAAAACACAGACACCGCCCAAGCACTCCGTACAGATAGTTAAACCGCGAAGCTTAAAGTGACCCTGAGACACTTTTTCAAGTAACCATGGAATGAATTTACTGGAATAGCTTATTGTCTTACGCCGCAAAAATTTTCAAAATCCGTCCAATGCCAGTAAAGTTACAAAGATTTGTCGCGTGCTGCAATTGCACTCTCTCTTTTCTCGTCCCGACGAAAGCGCTGGAAGCTAAGCAGGAAGGGATGGGAGGGGCAAAGAAAAACGTCACACACGCCTCGTGACCTTGAGCACTTTTTTTTTCCGAATGAGCTGATTTTCAGTGTGATCGCGCGCGCACGCGTGGACAAGTCGCGGCCTCCCGCGGTGATCTCTATAACGACAGCGAGCGTCAGGCTCAAATCAGCCAATGGCGGATAGATGGGCTTATTACGTGTGATTTTTGAGCTAATTACGTAATTTGTCGTGAGGAGAGAAAACAATCTGTAGCTCACTTTGATAAGTTAATGTGAATTCTAGGCCTCGTGCTGCGCTATATTTGGCTCGCGTGTTGTCGAAATCCTCTAGATCGGGAGCCTTTTCTGACCATGCTCAAAAAGTTTTTAAGGGCCCCTTTATACTTGCGACTACAGGCAATCAGCGTAGACATAGGAGGGGGGGGGGGGGGGGCTTTAAAACGTTCATACCCCGAAATTTTTCAATCGGCAGTGACTATGTTGACGGGGCGCGCCAACGAAGTGCTACGTCAGAGGGAGGGGGCCCGTCAGCGTACTGTAATCGTGACTACAGTGACGGGGCCCGTCAGCGCAGTACTATCGTTAAAGTGACAGGGCCCGTCAGCGTAGAGTAATCGTGACTATAGTGACGGGGCCCCTCACTATAGTGCAATCGTAACAACGACAAGCCCCGTCACCGTAAACCAATGAATGTAGTAACCACCTCACAGCATATCCACGGAGGGAATGATGATGAGTGGCGCAAAGCTTCAGAGGCTTAATTGGCAAACCATTAATCATCTGCGCGTTCGCCCATCGTCTCTGTCTGTCTGTCTGTCTGTCTGTCTGTCTGTCTGTCTGTCTGTCTGTCTGTCTGTCTGTCTGTCTGTCTGTCTGTCTGTCTGTCTGTCTGTTTGATGCTCAGACGGACGCATGCATGGACGGACCGACGCGCAGATGGACGCACGGACAAATGAGTGGACAGATGGACGAAGGGATAGACTCACGCACGGACTGATGGAAGCACCGACGGACAGAAGCAAGAACGAATGAACGGACGGACTGATGGACGCTTCGCCCCACTCATCATCATTCACTCCGTGAATATGTTGTGAATTTTTATTTTCCTCACCTCTATCGACGCAGTTCATCGTGACAACGTTGTTACAGCAAGTGTTTATGGCTTCCCTGTGCCCGTGACGCTGGACATTTAAACATGAAATGCCTTTTGCTCTTTGACTTGGCGTGACCTTGAACGACAGATGTTATCCGGGCACTCAAACAAAAAAGTTCCCGATGTCCACTAAAAAAAGTGAGAAAACATGGACAGAATTCCTTGAACTAGACAACGTTATACACGTAAGTTACTGCCGAAACAATTCACAAACGTATTCGGTCGGGCAGCTTCGTAGCTGCGCCTAAGGTGTATTCCGGGCCCAAGGACTTCGAACCATCATCATTGACAGAGGCTGGGACGTGTCAGGGCTTGATACCCTTTTTCGTCGACCTCAACGAAAAAAAAAACAACAAAAAAACTGCCGAATTTAAATAAAGTTCTTAAATAAAGTGCATTCATCCATTTCAAATTCACCTTATTATTTGTCCACAGTATCAATCAAGAATAAACTTACAATCAAATTTTGTTCATTTCCAATAGCGATGTTCCGAAGTCACAAAGTACCCGCGATCCGACGGCAGACGATGGACACTATAGGGTTTCGTGATAATACGCTAAAGTGAAATCTGGCGATAGTGTATGTACGAGCTACAACGCGTGGGGATTCAGCTAGTATAGGAGTGATGGGCTGTACACAAATTTTCCCAGGCGTCGTTCTTTGAGCACTGTTGCGGTTTTTCAGATTTAAAAGCGGTACTTGAAAAGCTTAGCAGCGGCACTTCAACGCCTTGACCATTTTAAGCTGGTCTGTCAAAATCAGTTCATGAGGTACACTACGAGCCACCCTTTTATCTCAAACACAACCCAAAACACAACAAGAGCTAAGCCACACGTGTTTTCGAAGCCGCAAGCACAGAGGCTTGCGTCAGGTACTAAGGAGACCAAAGCACTGCCACCGATCGCTTCCGCGGCTGCAGCAATTGTCCCGCTCGTACAAGCCGCAAAGTTCTTCGATGGCGGAGCCATTCATGGTGCCATCAGTCCAAGACGTCAGCCTGGAGCCCGCTCCCATTGGTGCAGTCTCGTGCGCATCCGCCTTTCAGGAGTTAATGCCGCAGATGACTTCTGAAGTTTATCCCACTATAGGCGAATACATGTCCCATCATTTCTTTGGTGGCCGAATGATTGCAGCGCCACAATTCCTTCTGGTGAATATTGCAAAAAGAAGTATGCTGGGCACAACACATTTCACTGTCATCCGATGGCGCTGAGTTACGGTTGCTGTGCTCTTTGAGAAATACGTGGCGAAGGTTTGTTTAAAGGGACAGTAAAGGCAATTATTAAGTCGATGTTGATTGCTGAAATATCGGTCTCGTAGTGCTACATTTGTCCCAAGTTAGTGCTTATTTTGAAAGAAAATGGCGTTTTAGTAATCCGCATCGTCTTAGCGCGCTTCAATTCCCCCGCTTGACAGCAATCCGTCTTACGTCATTGTTGTCATGCACAACGTGGCCCGGCTTTACTGCGCGGCCGCCGACACACTAGCAGCACAGCGAAAGTAGCGGGAGCTACAGCAGCACAAACGGCCATTGAACAATTTTCTGCCATCTCGGAGGTCATGGTCCTGCTTGCTTTGTTCAAATGGGCTCCTCTAGATGGCACCGCCTATCCAGCCCAACCAGGCCCAAACGGAATTTTCGAACCATGCTCGTGCCATTTCCCGTTGTAACGCCAGGCGGCTATTTTTTTAAGACATACAGAAACGAACAAAGAGCATTTTATAACCTCACTGATGCACGAAAGGTTGTTTTTTTTTTACTGCATCTAGTTTGATTTCCAGTGATCAATAGTAGTCGGACGCTCTGACGTCATCTGGATTATTTCCAAAATATTCCACTCGTGAGGCCCGTTTTTTGGTACATTTAGCCTAATTTCTCGGTAGGTAGGGCACTGCTTTTCATAATATTACCGTTTAGGACGTTGTCATACATTGAGCTTTCAGTCTTACGGAGACTGCTATAGTTGCTTTATATGTCGTTTTAGGTTCGAGAAATGGCTCCACGCTGAGAAACCCACCGCGTGGATCCTATTTGGCCGATACGGGGCTTGCAACGAAAGTTAGCTTGGAGCTGGTTCATTCCGGCGCAGTGATGGTTCAGGTCTTAATGGCTTTAAATTCTAGTATAGGGAAAAATCTCGAGATTATTCCTCAACAGTGACAGAAAACAATGACGCCCATTTAGAGCAGTGCATACTGTATTGTGTGTTGTTGTGCGGTGTGTCCTTGCAGGCAAGGAATATATCCAAGCAATGATTGTGGCTATCAAATCCCCTCCAATTAGTCTGCATTGTCGATAGCCATTTCGTGCTTATATTTGCCCTCGATACTTGGAAAGCCTGTCGTCTTTTTAAATTTTAGGCAGCCCCGCCGTGGTGGTCTAGTGGCTAAGGTACTCGGCTGCTGACCCGCAGGTCGCGGGTTCGATTCCCGGCTGCGGCGGCTGCATTTCCGATGGAGGCGGAAATGTTGGAGGCCCGTGTACTCAGATTTGGGTGCACGTTAAAGAACCCCAGGTGGTCAAAATTTCCGGAGCCCTCCACTACGGCGTCTCTCATGATCAAATGGTGGTTTTGGGACGTTAAACCCCACAAATCAATCAAATCAATAAATTTTAGGCAAATTCGGGGGAGTAATCAGAACATTTTTTTTTTTTTTATGTGCGGAGGGGTGGGGTGATTCACCTATACTTTGGGTATCTTGTGCGCACGTTTCTATGTATACATACACATGTCACTTTGAAAATTTTCGGTGGGCTGAACCTTCTTCGCCCCGCCCCCTGGGCAGATCCCTAATACACGGCTGATAGAACTGTGAACCTTATATCGTTTGATATGTACCTACCTATACAACTGCAATGCTTCCCGGTCGGAACTACGTTTTCTTTTATTTTTTTAGGGTAGTCATCTGACTTCCTAGTCGCAATAGCCCTGCACTCTATCCCAGGTTATGTGCCCATCGCGACTTGACAGAAGCAGCTATGCACCAAATCTGTTTAGCTATCCACGAGGACCGTGTAAATAGTGCAAATTAGCAACTCAATGCTTCCTATTAAAATGTAGCGGTCCATCGCTCAGCTCCCTGAATCTCGAATCTGACAAAGCTGTCCTCCCTGTTGCAATCCAAGGGTCTATAGTCGAAAATGCGTCGCCACCACCACGTACGCTGGGCTACCGATTTCCAAGCAAAGAAAATCCCAACGCAGTCACCGTCAAGGGTTCCAAAACCATGGCTGTAACCAAAAAGAAAAAAAAAGGCTCGCTGCCAGGCACGCCGTCTTATCTGTCGGACATGACCTTCTATTTAGGGCCTCGCGTCGGAACCACCTCATTTATCTCGCGCTTTTCTTTACATCACCTTTCCCTTTTTCCCGATGCGAAGAACGCGCGCGTGAGTGATTTATTCGCCACTGCGTCGCTCCTTGCATGCAAATATCACGTCCTTCGCATTGTGCGTGGCGCTGATGCAAACGAAATGAAAAGAAGCAAGGAGAAGGATGTTAAATCGCAGCGGCGCACGCGATAACAAGGTGGAGCTTGAAATTTCCCATACAGGAAGGGCGGCAATGTGCCGACGCCGATAGGCCCGCCGCGAAGGAGGCCAGAGAACATAATTCATAGTTGCCATATCACGATTCGCCTCGCCCCGTCGTTACAGCGGCTTTTTATGCACAGCTTTCTTCTCTTCCCAGGCTTCGGGCGCCCTTCAGTACTAGTGTCTTTGATGACGCCCCACATTCTAACACTGTGGTAGCATTTTCTTTTCGCTTAATTCGCAGCATATATATATATATATATATATATATATATATATATATATATATATATATATATATATATATATATATATATATATATATATATATATATATATATATATAATTGGTGGTCAATTGATGTGGCCGAACAAACGTAAAACTATGCACCAAAACTAAAAATGTCAAGCTCAGCCGCTGTGGTTTTTTATTTGCAATCTGTTCGTGTGCATTGTACTGTCGTCACGTTCGTGACGAAAATAAATGTCATTGAAGTCTCAGTAGATCCTGGTGTGAAACACTTTCGTGTTGAAAAACCTCAGAAATAAAAAAAAAATTGCATGAATTCTTGTCGCTTATCGTAAGTAGAAGTTTCGGCGAAAGAAAAAAAAGATAACACCTTGAACAAGCGTGAAAACGTACTTTTCGCCGCCTTTTCACTCTCCTGCCTATGGTGTCAACGCGACCTTAGTGAGGTTATCGGGTGCACGTCCTTTCTATGCAGAGGGCTCCCTAATAAGAAAGAGTGCGGTTAGGGCTTATTAATGAACACACACATTGCGGGAAGAGCTAAAAAGTTCTGTAGCATCAATAAATTTGAACTGAGTGTCGTGTACACAAAGAAAATGATTTAATACTTAAATGAGAGACACCGATCAACACAATAACTAAAGAAGAAATGAAATACGCTTGGTCTTTACGACGAAGGTTTTGTTCGAAGCGAACAAGGCTTCCGTAGTGGAGTCGGAACGCCTTTGATTTGTATATTTGGTTTTTGTTTGGTCGGTGGTATTCCTTTTTAGTGTCTCATGTTCCATCATCTATAGCCTACCGCATTTCGGTCGAGCAATCAAATTTATCCGGAAAATCGGTATGAACTCGAAGTAGTACATTTGTACACTCCGACGTCCAGCCATGATGACCAAGAAGAGGAACAATTTTATAAGGATTTTGAATTCTGGTATAGCAAAATATGAAGTGGTTACAAATAGGAATAAGTGTGCCTCTTCCAACGATCTTCGGTTTATCCCATGTGGGCTGGTTCCATTTTATGACGGCCTAAGTTCATCAATTTATGTTTTTTTTTTCCTTTTTCTCGGCTACGCATTCCTTCGTACCCACTCCGATGGTTCTTTCGCTTTACCTCTTCACATCACGTTCCCATGTAAACTTGTCTATTTTTTTATCCACTCTCTCACGCCTATAATTTTTTATTCCATGGCATGTCGCACGTTTATGAACTTTATATGTTAATACGAGTTGCGTGCTTCCTGGTTTGCCATGTGTACTGTTGCGTGTTTCTCGCAAAACAATGCGAAAATGGCTCTTCATCGCTCCGAAGGGTCTTTTTTTTTTTTTTTGTTCGACCCCCGCAGGAGCAAAAGTAATCATTTTGCGCGGTCGCTCCTTTTATGCTCTTCGGGAGAGGCTTAAGAGAAGTGCGTTTTTAAGCGCAGTTGTCGAGAAAAAGAATCAACCGCTGACGAAGTAGACAGTTTTGTCCATGCAGCAATATTGAGGGAAAAGATTAGATTTTCGCCTCGAAGGCGTGCTTCCTGCCTGCTTGTCTTCTTTAGTGTGTTTGTGTGTGCGCTACTCGGCCGCCCCTTGTGCTTCCATTCGGGGGACCCTAACCGCCGAACGTGCACATTCAACCAGGTTAACGAATAATAATAACACTCATACTGTTTCTTTCACTTTCATTCGACAGCGTGAGTCGAGTGCTCTAGAGGGCTTGGAAGGCCGCCGGTATTGCCTCCGTTTGTGGACTTTGTGCGCGCAAAGAGAGCTCGGCTTTGTACCAACCAGGCGGCGCTGGCGACAACACTTCCTTCAAATGTGGAGGCTTTATGCTTCTCTCCATTTGTCGACCGTAATAAACTCGTGGCGAAGGTGCTGCGCAGGCTTTTCCGGGTGGAAGAGAATCGCGGCTGGCGCGTGTGAGCAAACACTTGTCTATCGATCCAGGTTCGAGTCCCCCCCCCCCCCCCCCCCCCCCGCGCGCTTTTTTTTTTCATTAGTGTTTTGAGGTTATATCTACAGTAATACTGCCGGAGAATTAAGTTGCCAGCTTTCGTAAAAGATGTGTTGCGCTTGTTTCATTTGTTGCTATTACCATCTGCACATTTATTATATAATAAAGGATTACGATAACGTAAAATTGCTCTTAGTTTACTTCTAGTCACGCGATACACAAAGAGTACATACGAACGAGTGAGAGTCAACACTTTTGTGATGTTTAGAATTATGTTTAAATAAAAGTCTCTAGTACACCCATGCCTTTAGACTGACACTGCAACCTGTCCGCTGTGTCTCGAATATTGTTTTAGATCTGTTTATTTACCAACTTTTGGAGGAACGAAGATGAATAAAAATTTTCAGTGAGAAACTTGTAGAACGGTTTGCAAAACGTCCAAATAGATAGCTTTGAAGTTTGGATCTGTTAAGTATTAGTGTTTTACTGCTAATTGCAAATGCCAGCGAAATACACTGAAAATACCACGTGACAAACCCACTGGCGCGTCAGTTCGAACGATGATTCTAGTGCTCTCTAACGTTCCGCGTACGAACGACACGCTTCCCTCGCACCGGTTTATGACAACGATAAGCAGTCACGGCGGTTATTGTTTTTGTGGCCGATAACAAAACGTGTTCATCGGGAAGCCACCACGATCGTTGCGGCCCTGCCGAGACAGCACAATGAGGCAAATGATAAGGTCGTTCGTACGCGGAACGTTGGGGAGCACTAGAATCATTGTACGCACTGGCGCATGAGTGGGTTTTCACGTGGTATTTTTCGTAATTCGCGGGCATTTGTAACTGGCAGAAAAACACTAATACATAACAGATATAAAGTTCAAAGCTGTCTAATTGGATGATTTGCAAACCTATCTACTATTTCTCATTGAAATTTTTTTATTTATCTTCCTTTCTTGAAAAGTTATTTAATTAAACATATCTAATTCAACAATATTTGATAACGCTAAAATACTCTAACTCCAGGCAACGGCGAGCAGCATGCATTTAGTGGCGTCATAATCGCGTGTGCCGGCATATTTTTTAAACTCTGGCTAGAGTTACCTGGGACACACTGTATATATTCTTTAGAAGATTAGTTATTCCATTTTCAACATCTAGTGTGTCCAATATTTCCCACAAGTCCTCTTGAATCACACTATCGTAAGCTCCCTTGATATCTAGAAATGCTAGCCCATGGGCCTGTGTTATTTTTGCGCTGTTTCAATACACTGCATCAATGAAGACAGATTGTCCTCCAGCCTCCTTCGTTTAAGGAGCCCATATTATAGTTCTCCCAGCACCGCCTCACTCTCCACCCGTGTCTGTGGTCTTTCCTTTACTATCTGCATCACCAGCCTGTATGTCACCTATGGCTGAGTGTGCGCGCGTCTGCTGCCTAACGTGCTGTGTTTATCTCCCTTCCCTCTCTGCTCTTTATCTTTCATCTCCCCTCCTCCTCCCAATGCGCAGGGTAGCAAAACGGCTGCCTATAGGCTGATTAACCTCCCTGCCGTTCTTTTCGTCCTATTTTCCTTCCTTTGTCCTCCTTTCTTTTATCGATCATGCTTATCCTGCTTAGTTTCCACTCGTTGGGGGCTTCACCATTCATTATTGTTTTGCTCGCGGCCTCTCTGTTTTCTAGAGCTTGGTCCTAGTTTCTTTATTAGCATAATTGGGATGCCGTAAGGGCCTGTCGATGTGCTATTAAGAACCCTCTCCTATGCCCTTCTTCACTATGGTTGTCCCGGTGGAACCACTGCGCTAATTAGTCCACCCTCATCTGGTATGGTGCATGCAGCGCTTTCTTGGTGTTTAAAATTTTCTGTCATCATTGTACTTATATATTCCATTGCCTCATCCCCTTCTAGTCTAACCCCTTGAACTAGTTATAAACCTCTGTTCCATGCTTATCTTATTACTCAGAGAATTGAGATGGTTCCGAAACTTTCCAGCGACCTTTCTATCCTTTTTGTTTACTTCCGCCATCCATTGGGCCCCCTTTCTTCTAATCTTTTCACTGATCAGATTGGACGCTTCCCTTCTGCAACTCAAAAAGTTATATCACTTTCTTTTGACGTCTTCTTTTGATTCACCTCTCCGTTTAGCATACCTGTGTTCCCTGGAGGCTTTCTGACGTTTTACTATGGCTCTCTTAACTTCCTCATCCCACCAGTTTTTGTGTTTGTGTCTCCTTTTCCCAGTGGATTTGACTCGTACCTTAGCAAGCTCTAACTCAAACAATCGAGTTATATTGGTGTATGTCTAGTCTGTTTTAGTATTCTTGGTGAATATTTTCTCAATCTCTTTAGTGCTATTTGTATTTGCCTTTCTGAATAAATATTACCATGTGGTCGCTCGTAATGTCTCTTTCCCATGATGATGGATGGTAGTCTCTTTCCCATTTTCATTTCTCCTCCAAAACTCAGCTTGATACGTTTGTGATATCTACCTAGGCTTCTGGACCCATATTCATCTATGTTCATTACCCTTAGACGATTATACACCTTATGTGGCATCTTTGCGTAGTCTATTGTTGAGTGCAGCCTTCCCACCTTTTCTGTTTTCTGCCCTTCGCACTCCTCGGTTATGTTGCAAATGTTTAAATTATGTCTTTCACACATATCCATTATCATTCTGCATGTTCGGTCACTATATCCATCCATATTTTCTATGTGTGCATTGATGTCTCCCATATA
The DNA here is from genome assembly GCF_013339725.1 of Rhipicephalus microplus. Taxonomy (NCBI): domain Eukaryota; kingdom Metazoa; phylum Arthropoda; class Arachnida; order Ixodida; family Ixodidae; genus Rhipicephalus; species Rhipicephalus microplus. The sequence continues at coordinate 229,441,837 of NC_051165.1, read as the reverse complement.
ATTCCCTCACACTCGTCTCCCAATTCTTCAACGTCATTTTCTATGCACTGCACCATTTTTTGGCTTTTCTCTCTGGCTTTTGCCCCTGTCCACAAGTATACAAAACCCAGGAGCGTCATCTGCCTTGACACTTTCCCTTTTAGCCATAAATGTTCTCTACACTCCTGCTTGACCCTTTACCAGTCTGTACATTTATGAATAAATGTCCCAATATCACTCCCTTTTCTGCTGCTTTCTGTTCTGTTACAATATTTCCATGCGCAGTATTGAAAATTGGCCAAGTTGGTAACCATGCGTAATCAGGATTGCTAGGTGGTTGTCCCATGCCCCTAAGAATTTCTACAGATCCATATACCATCAGCTTCTCTTTCCTTAGCTGCTCTTCTATTTCTCCCCACTTCAACCTATTCCTGCCACCCTGCATGTTAATATACCTTACGTCTGAATTTACCCGGCCCTCGTGCCTACGTCGATTTCTCCCCCGGACTCTCCGTGTCTTAGATATTGGCGCCACTTTAAAATCGTATCTGTCTATACCACCTGTCAATGAGTTTCCCTGGTTGTTTTTATCGTTGCTAGCTATCCTCGAACCCGAAGGTCTTGCGTGCCCCCCCCCCCCCCCAAAAAAAAAGCTACTGTGCGTCCTGCAACTCGCCAACCCACCTCATGACCTAGCCTTCTATCGAAGTGAATTCTGTCTCGTTGAAAACCACCCCACCTATGCTCCTCTCTGTTGATTTCCACTACCTGAAAGCCTTTCTCTCGACTCATCTGCCATATCTGTGTTTGCGTCGACAACCGCTCTTTGCAGGTTGCAGTCACGCACCGGTATTTCCGGTATCGTGCATGTCACTACCTGTACCTGAGGGGAAATGGCGCGCATGTCATCGACCCCTTTCGCCAGTGTGGTTGCTAGTCCTGCCGATTCTTCATTCAAGACATCGTTTGGGCCGCCCGCAATTATCGCGAGGTTTCGTTCATTAGCTTTAGTTGTGAGCTTCGCGCTCGCTTGCCTCATGACTGCTTCCAGCTTATGTCCTGGGAGCGTCCCTACTGAAACACTCTTGTCGTCTCTAACCATTTCCTTGATTGCGTCTGCGCATCGATATAAATTTGAGTGCCCGGCAATTATTACGTGCTCCGACTTTTCTGCCAGAGTGTCCTGCACCTGGAAGTTACTTGCGCTTGTACCGCCAACTGCTTTGTCCCCTCCCACCCCCACCGCTTCTTCGCCAAGGCTGGGTCTTGCGACATTGAACCGGTTGAACCTGTTTTTCTTTTCTTCTCCGCCGTTCTGGGTGCCGTTTCCACTTTTCTCTACATTGGCCGCTCCTTTATTCACCTTCGCGGCTTGTGCCTCTTTGGCTGTCCTAAGCCTTTCTCCCATAGCCCCCGTTTTTTTTTTCTTGCTCTGTCGCCAACGCAGTCTTCATCCTTCTCATCAGCAGTTCACTCTGAGCAACCATCATTTTCCCCGTTTTTTTTCTCGACCTCACATTGCCCACATTTGACGTCAGCCTTCTCTGAATTCGCGTGCGCACTAGCCTTCATTTTGAAACCCATTCCGCAACCTGAACACTGTACAGTCTTTTTAACCATGCTTGTTGACCAATTATCCAGCTGAATTGTCCCACTCGATAATTACAAAACGTGGCGTACGGCGACCCCTGCCCTAAGCAAAAAAGTCTAAGCTCTACTACAAAACCTTGCGTGTTCGGCGTACGTGCTTCTCCACCACGCGGTGGCAGGAGAAAACACACACACACACAAACAAGTGAATACCAGGTGACTGACTCCCCCAAAATCCGTACAATGTAATAAGTGCTATAAAGGTTTACACTGCTGCCTTATTGATTATAAAATCAAGCTCTAAACATGCAAAAACACTTATCTGCGCAGTCGATCGGGAGCACTCGCAAAACACGTCTATCCACCGTGCCAGTCCGAACTGAACTGCTGATACGCAGCGGCAGCGCCGCTTTTACCACTGACGGCTGTCGGGAATACAGCTAGAAATAAATCGCGAACAGCACATTTCCTACATTACGTCACTGGTGAGGTCACCAAATAGAAGGAAAGGACGAAAACCCGAGGAGTGAAGGATTGCCGCGGAAGCTCTCCTTTCCCACTTCGCATGCAAGCGGAATGCGCGCGTGCCTTCTTTCAGGTCCGCTGGCCGCTTGGGCGATGCGGTCATTCGTGAAATTTTCTTACCTATTTGTTTATTTGCTCGTATGTTCTATGGAGGCTTCTCTTTCGTCACTTCTCTGGAAGTGACGAAAGCTCAGCTGACCAGTTTCACAATAATACGAGACTCGATCGACACAAATACAAGGAACTTTTTTATTTCAAGTTTTTATGAAAAAATAAAACAGGGAAATACACGTAGTGTGATAGTGTCAATCTGTGAAAGTATCTTTAATTTACAACTGACATATGACCATAACGAGCAAACATTGAATTTAGAATATCCGAACCAATGCAAATATTATGAACAATCACGAAATGACACGCCGATCGTATTTGACACTATTACGTTTGTTATGATGGCACACATAGTTTTCTCGCAGAAATTGAGTACCAAATAAGACAAGTTCACAGATACGGAGAGGCTTGAAGTCATTATTATTTTTTTTCAGAAAGTCGCTGGAAACAATGTTTCGGCAAGATTACTTGTCCTCGTCAGGACAACAGCGAAAGAAAAGTTCACTTGTCAAGATGTTGGCTCCAGTTACATTTCCTGTAATTATTTATAGAAGCATTTAGTGCATCACATGCATTTGAGGGACGCCCCGCCGAGGTGGTCTAGTGGCTAAGGTACTCGGCTGCTGGCCTCCATGTCACGGAATCGAATCCCGGCTGCGTTTTTCATGGAGGCGAAAGTGCTGTAAGCCCGTGTGCTCAGATTTGGGTGGGCGTAAAAAACTCCAGGTGGTCGAAATTTCCGGAGCCCTCCACTACGTCGTCTCTCATATAAAGTGGTAGTTTTGGGAAGTTAAACCCCACACATATACCTATCTGCATTTGAGTGACAGTATTGAAAGTAAAGACTCACAAAGCTTCAGACCGCGGCTGTACATGAATTTCATGAACAGGAAGGAGCCTTTAATTTCTTAACACGATTTGAATTATATACGTGCCAAAAGTAACAGAAGCGAGATCTATGTAGCCGGGCCAACATAAATTCAAGTATTTCATTTAACTCGTTCTGACAGCAGCTTGGCTGCCGTCTTAATCAACTGGACCAGAGACACTGCACCTCTGTCGGTCCAGTCAAGCTTGCATGGAACTGGGTTTACTCTTGTACTTATGCAAAATCAATTCCTGCTCAAAAAATGTATCGAAATACTTGTGGTGATTCGTTGCCACTAGGAAACCTCAAAAATTTTCTTTGAATGGGAAATCCCCGGTTAAAATGCGAGACAGATTGTGCGATTTGCCGTGTGATGCGGCGTGCGGCGCCACGATGCGGCAGCCGGAGTGGTGACGTTTCGTGACGTATCATCGCTTCACATCGCCGCGTAGCCGGTGCGGCGAGCATCAAACCAGCCAGATATTTTTGTCTCCGCATCACACCGCCGCATGGCCACAGCCAATCACAGTGCGAGCAGACGAGTGCCGTCACGCCGTTGGTGGCGCCATCTCCCTGTCGCCACTCCCATCACCCATGGTCCAGGCCAGTTCAGGCGAGTCGGTGGACTGGTGCGAGCGTTGACTTGCTGACATTGCCGCTTCCGGTGGCGGGACAAACGTCGAGTACATTTCCCTTGTGACGTGAAATTATTCCAGATTGAATAAATTGATGTTTCAAGCGTGCCATTTCTGCAAGACAACGGCCGCTTTGAAACCGATAGCGAGAGCGGAGATCGTGAGCAGCGAAGCAAGGTCATTTCGCAGGTAAACACGGCTACATCAGCGTCTGTGAGCGCGCTCGCTTCGCTTCCGCCTTTGCTCTTCACATCGATGACATCTAGAAAGTAATAGCGTATGCTAAAGCATCAAATACGAGTGCAAAGTCTAATACTGTTGTCAAAAACAAGCTCTCGATGACGATCTCGCGTGTGAATGGCGTAAGCGACGGCCGGCGCCCGCCATGCAAGGCTTACCTGTCGAAGTCGTGAATAATGAGCTGTTACCGCTGCTGTGACGTGCTTGTCGTTCATGAAGGTGTTTTATTATTCATAATTTTTTAGAGAACGAAGCGTGGCTGTGCAATGTTGTTTGTTTTGAGCTTCATAACGAGGATAACAAAATCGTCCGACCGTGCGTGCTGAGGCGCCCCATGAGGGTGGAGCCTGCCGCTGATGGCTCCCATTGCCCCCGTGTGTACCGGAACGTCGCATGCGGCACACCGCACTATGCGACACCGCACGCCGCATCGCGTGAAAAATCTCGCGTCTGTTTTGCGCTTAACACACCGCGGAACAGCAAAAAACTTCTGTTGCCCGATGTCGTCATCTTCGTCAAGTCTATTGCTCGGCGTAGCTCACTGCGGCTTCCGTTCTCTTCCCGCCATAACTTGATGTTTTCAGTTGGCATGCCAGTCGAGCGAAATAACTGAGCGCGACCCAACTCTTGATATCGCTGAGCGAGTGGCGAGAAGGAGCAGAGGCAAGCGCTGCAAAGTCATGTCAACCACTTCCCGCGCTCCGCCTGATTTTAAACTCACAAAATAAGAAGTAAAATAAAAGCGACACATAAGCAACAGCAAAGTTGTTCACAGTGGTATCGAGTTTCCTTATTTGTAAAAAAAACTTGTCAAAGCCAATAATTGCGAATATCCACATCAACCTCGCTACGTTCAACCAGATCTTAGGATGCCCGGCAACCGCTGCGACATTCCTTGAAACCGAAACTAGCGCTGAGTTTCCGGGCCCTTCCTGTAGCATATCGGCGGCGTCTTATGGAATGGCCTCACTTTCTGCGTTTTATATTGAGAAGTGAAACTGCTGCCTCATTCCTGAAACGTTCCGCTGCCGTGTCTTGTCTACTTTCGCGCAACCATGTTTTCCTTGCAAGTATGAAACAACTCGCCTAGCATGCAGCACGTTTTCCAGTATCAGATATCTCCGACGGCACTAAAGATATAAAAGTGGTAAGTCACATCGCTTAATTAACACGTCTGAAACTTGGTTTTGCTTTTACGAGGACCTCGACAAACGATAGCATACCTCTATTTACCTCAAATTGCTGATTGATATTTGTCTAACTCGTGGTGTTGCAAATGTTTGACAACTATATTTCCCAATTTGCGTGTGTCACTTTTGCGCCGCAACGTTCGTTTTCCTCAATATTGACTGTGAATGAGGCCTTCCCTGAGTCCGTGGATTTTTTTTTTCTTCCTTAAAATCCTCGGAATGCTATTGAAGCGCACTCGTTAAGATTCCACTTGTTCGTTTACTTTCATTGGTTAACAGAATTGTTAGCTCTGCATTACGTCCTCGGCTGATATCCGAGTTGGTAGAGTTCATTTCGCACACTGCTATTGAGGGCGTCGCGACACTGTCGCCTCATTGCGTTTCCGCATTCAGTCAGCATTTATCTCATGATGCTGGTTTATAGCGCGGGGACAAAAACGTCTGGATGACGTGAGGGTGCCGCTGAATAAATTGATTGATATGTGGGGTTTAACGTCCCAAAACCACCATATGATTATGAGAGACGCCGTAGAGAAAGGCTCCGGAAATTTCCACCACCTGGGGTTCTTTAACGTGCACCCAAATCTGAGCACACGGGCCTACAACATTTTCGCCTCCATCGGAAATGCAGCCGGGATTCGATCCCGCGACCTGCGGGTATGCAGCCGAGTACCTTAGCCACTAGACCGCCGCTGAATAACTATATATATATATATATATATATATATATATATATATATATACTTGTGCTAATCTCCAGCCAGTTTACCTACGACGGACAACTGGTGTAATGGCTGTGATCAGCTGCCGCCTTGTGCACATCTGCAAAGTTCTTCAGTCGGCTTCTTTCTTTTAACCAAGTAGAATGGAACGACAAAAGAAAGAAGAAAAAAAGCACCTCAGTGCTGTCTTGTAATTTTTTGCATCTAGTGAATAGAAAGCCCTGGGCGTTTTAATCAGAATGCGCGAGTGTTCCTTCTCGGTGTCCTGTGTGCGCTCGCAACTTCCAAAAGGCATATGAGAATTTCCTCTTGAGAAATGCGCGCTGCTGGGGAATTTAATATATACGATATTAGGGCTTCTCTGCGAGAGGATTTCAGGCTCCTTTGGTTTCTGCCGCGGGCACCGAAACAACAGCCGCTGTAATTGCGTTTGTCACGTGACTTGTTCATCGATGACGACGGGGCGTCTACTTTTCTCGCAGAACAGGTGTCGTCGCCTAAATTTCAGTCTCGCTTCGATGGGCGCCGGGGTGCCTATACAGCCAAGGCACCAACAGCAGGGGGGCCTTCTCTCAGAAATGCTTACGGTGGTCACCATTTAATCAATCGTTTTAATTAAAATTAATTGCCGGTGTGCACCCAACCACTTTCACCTTAATTCTCTTAATCGCGCGACGCGAACTCCTGCCGCCATAATCTGCAAACTTTCTTGCACTACAGTGGTTCCTTTTCTCACTACTTTAACTCGTCTGCGAAATTATCTTGCACACACTTTTTCATTGCTGCGCATTACTTCTTTACCTGAATTGCGGAGGTAATATGTGTATATACGCTCCAATGTTACAGTCTCCTTGCATAGCGGACCTTGATTTTTAGTAATATCTATTGTTTCTTTAGTCAAGTATAGTGTACAATCATATCCGCTGTTGTGGTCTACGATGTTCGGCTGCAAACGCGAAAGACGCTCGGCCATGGAAGCGACACTTCGGCGGTTGAGGCGTAATACTATAGGCCCTGCGCAACGGGTTATGTTGAATTGTCTGAATGCATCACATGTGTGCAGCCCGTAAGCAGCAATGAGAGGATAGGCAATCCCGAATTGTGGTCGGGAAGCAGAGATATACAACTAAGGAGATGAGGACGCTCTACTCGGACAGGCCAGTGGCGCCTTCTTCTGCGACGTCCTGGCTATGGCGTTTTCTTCCTTCTGACAAACCAGGCTTGTCTAACTTGTTGAGAGCGTTGCAACCGACTGTCTCTGTGTATACTGCGAGGCATCGCTCAGAACATGTTGAATGGTTTTTATACGTCGCCGCAGTGATCGCAGGGCGCGGTATCAGCCATCCCTATGCGAACGAAACTCGCTTGAGTAAATGGCACACCCAATCATGATCAAGGCAAGATGCTAGCAGCACTTCGGCGGAGCCTTGAAGCAAGGCTGAAGGTCGGATTAAGGGAATGTAATCGTGTGTGTGTAAAACGCGGCATTTTATAATCTCACGTGGTGCAGTGTCGGGTGAGCATGTGGAGGTTTCGTGCAACGTCAGTCCCGGCTATAAGCGGAATGGAAGATCATCGCCAATAATCCCAGAATTTCTTGGTAACCATTCGAACTTAATTTGGTGCCTTTTCTCAAGAATGGTGTGTAACATTTCTGATAAGGACGTCTTGAAGAGCTAGTTCGTTCATTCTATGCAGGAAAAAAATGCGCTATAATAGAAAAGGACACCAGAAAGAAGAAACACTTAAACAGATCGAGCGCAAAGTCTTTTTATTGACCGTAGAGCGTCGGTGAAATAGAGCAATTGAACACAGCAGCGCAGACGCGCCGAGGAACATCACGTTCTAAACCACTTTATTCATAAAAAAAAATTGGCATTTGCAAGTTACACTGCAAATGTAGTCGAAAGACGATAGTCTTGCGTCTGTAGAGAGTGAACAAAACGTTTATTTGATGTTCTGCGCAAGAAAATCGGTGAATGGTATTCTGGAGGCGCTGCTTCAGAGTACTTCGAGCGTGCAGCGGAGGCGAATGAGCGCATCGAGTTACTTCACCCGTAACACATGAGCGCTATTTGGCAGTTACCTTGGAATGCGAAGCGCCCGGCGTGCGCGCCCGTCTTAGAGGCGATAAGGTTTAGAACGCAAGGCGACAGGTAGGTGCCGCCACCATGTCGTCTTAGCAAAGCGTGAACACTTGCAGTTTCGTGCAAGCGTTGCATTGTCAACGCAGCGGGATAAACGCTACGGTCCATTGAATTACTTATTTATGCCTTTTCAAGTATAAATGCTCACATACAGAATATTGACGTGTTGTTATAGTGCCTCAGATATGCGGAATCATCGCTTTTTTATTTCCATACGCATAACTATGAACGCTAAAACTTGAGCAATAGTAGTGGACGCCGCGGATGGGGTCTGCCGTTTGGGGTATCGTTTGGTGTCATTTGGGGTAACGTTAAGAGGCAGACAGACAGACAAATGTACAGACAGACAGACCAAAATTTTTGCGGCGAAGGTCCCCAAGAAAGACTATCGTCTTTAAAAGGAGGCTTCTGCAGCGATACCAAGGCCTCACTTACACAGGTATCACTTATCATGTTTATAAAGCACGCTCCCGAAACCTCACGAGCTCACGTGTTATTGCTATGTACCTGTATCTGATAGTCTGTTATTTTAGTCTACAGCTAAAGCAGTGGCATTGTATAAGGACATCAAACTAATAAAACTTGCAAATGCGATTCAAGGAAGTGAATCCGGCACCTTGTCATTGTTTTTAGTGCTAAAAACGCCTAAAGTATGAGTTCAAGTTCGCACTATTGTGAGGGGAAAATGTTCATGGCCAGGCTAGCATGTTTTCAGGAAAATGCCGGAATCGGCTGAGTGTAAATAGTGCGTTCGCGATGAACAATTCTATGGAAGTTTTGCGGGTTTTTCAAGACAGTTTCATCTGCGCTGGCATTCTCAGTGAATTTACAAGATATGCTTGAGTCCGCTCCCCATGTTTAATTTTTTTAAGTCTGTTATGGACTGCATTCCACGGAATGAACTTTTGGTTTTCATAATTCGACGGGTCTGAGTGTTGATAATTTTATGTCGCTTTTAGACTTTTATCTGAAACAAACATTCATAGGTTTTGACAAGAGTTTGTACTTGCAAAGAGAAGGCATTTGTATTGGTTCCTGTGCGGCCTCTGTTTTGTGCAACATTTTTTAGCCTATATTGACCAGGATGTGCTTGAGGCGTTTAAAAGCGATGGAGTGTTAAAAATGTTTACGTACGTGTACGACTTGCTGGTAGTTTTGGACAAACAAATGATAATTAGGAAAACAACGTTTTATCGAAGTTTAACAAGTATGGGAGCGGTTTTACTTACGAGCTATACTGCAGGAAGGAACGCTTCAGTTCGAGATCTTAAGCTCATAATGAAGCATCAGCATGCTTGGTATGCGTCCTGTCCGTGCGCTAGAAAGAAGCCTTTACCATACAAATCTTCACATTCGAAGGTAGTTAAGAGGGCGATTGCGTCAATGTGTTTGGAGTCTGCGCTGGTGATGTCGTGCTCGCATGCGAGGCTGGCCAGCTTCCGTGCTCAGATTGGACTACTAAAGGCAGCCGGGTTCCCGCTGTCTCTGCCTCGGGGTGTCTCTGAAACCTTGCTGAAGAAGCTATAAGGGCACTCGTGGAAGCCGCGGCTGAAAGACTCGTTCATTGGGCCGATAGTGTTAGCTTATTTACAGCGGGGTACACACAACCTGATTAAGGTTGCCAATTGCCACAGTGTCGGCATGGTGTTTCTGCACCTTAGAAGCTTTCGACGTTGTGGCCGCGAATTTCTAGCGGCCAAGAGCGCACTGGTCTGTGTAGCAAGAAACATGCCAACCCGGTGGTGCGATTTGGGAGTGGTATACGAGATTCTTTCGGCAAATCTTATGTGGGCGAAACAATCCACTGCGCGCACGTGAACACCAGTTGTCGATCGAAAATGATGAAATGGCTAATTTGCCTGCTCACTGCGCAGCCTGTGGATATGAAGCACGATTTCAACCGTCTAAGATGCTGTGACGTAGCGAAAACTCGTGTTCTCGTGAGGCTTTCGAAGCGTTCAACAACATGAAAAGTGATAGCTGTGTAAGTGATGCCTCGGTGTCCTTTTTGAAGAATAAGGTGTGCTAGCACGTCCTGTTCCTCGGCGCGTCTGCGCATCTATGTTCGGTTTCACCATTTAACTATAGTCAATAAAAACAATTGGTAGTTTGCGCTTGATCTGTTTTTAAGGGTTCCTTCTTTGTGGTCAGTTTTGTTTTTATTTTAGCGCAAATTTTTTTCTGCATGTGGCTTCTCTGCAACCTCAAATGCGAGCTGTCAACGAAGACTATGGCAGTCGTCTCCAGCAGGAGCTAGCCCACCTACCTGTCCCTTGTTCATAATGAGCAGCATCGCGGCTCGAAGCGCTGTAAATGCTGCTTACCTCAATATTATTGGGTGGGCTATCCTTAGTTTGTTCACGAATGTATATGATAGCGTGAGCTCTTCTTAACAAGGCGAACACTCACATTTAATGAAACCGTCATTATCAGCCTACAACACAGCCACTGCCTGTCCGTGGCGTCTTGTCATTTTTATTCCTATTTAATGGGTCATTCTGAACCACTTATTATAGAATGCGATCACGTTATACTTGAATGGTGTCGCAACGGCTCACTACGCATTCGTGGCAATAATAGAATAACTCTTACCTGCTTGTATGAGTTTCACATTGCATTAAGTTTCCGCAAATGTTACCGAGTGTGAAAAGAGAAGCACCTGCCCGAATTTATCACTTCGATTTTTCAGTGACCATTGTTACGCCAATTTGTTGTATGCCTTTTTACTGATTGACCATTAATCGCAGTGCATTTTCTTCTCTCGCAGATAGAAGATGCGATGCTGATGTTCGACAAACAGACCAACAGGCACCGAGGTACGTTATTCCAGAATATTTTTCTCTCTCTAGAAGGTGTCGCCGAAATGAAACGACTAAACACGGTACTGCTTCTCACAGTTAGGCATACGCGGCAGGATGTTCGAGTTACTCGACAAGCCGCACATTGTGCGTGATGCTCTATCCCGTTCATTCGTGCTGGGAACTGCAGTACCACAAAATGGTGGGCTCAGTTGAACGTTTTTTATTGTAAAAATGAACTCGTTGCGTCTTTGCATCCCAAAACTATATTTTATTCTGCATATGTTCATGATACCGCGAGGATTTTACACTAGAAACCAAGACTATAAAGCAGAGTAAGGGTAGTAAACGACGGGTAAATTGTGAATGCATAAAAAGAAATAAACAACAAATAAGACTGTTGAAAAAAGTTTTTCAGCAGCAGACTAGACACCGACTTCAAAATATTCAAGCAATATAGGAATAAACTAACCTCGTTTCTTAGAAGGGAAGAGAACAGATACCTGCATGACCAGTTTGGCAAGGAGTACTGTGATGGAGCAGAAGATGCGTGGAAAAAACTCAATAAACCGTTAAACCGTACGCAGCCGTCATCGACTGTCGATGATCCCGTTGCAAATGTTAAACATATTCGTGGTGAAGAACTTGAGGAAGAGTTCAATCAGTTTTTTCGGGATGCAAGTAGTATCGGACAGTGGGTTTATTCTGCAACATATGGTATTAAAGAAAGCAAGCACAAAATCTCTCTAGAGCCAACGGACGAACATGAAGTACGAGGAGTTTGTGTGTCTTTCAGTGACAGCAGAGCTAAGGATGTTGCCGATATGCCAATCTAACCGGTAAAGTTTGTGCTCGAAATCTTTGGTCCTTTGATTGCGCAAGTATACAACTTTGCAATAACGACGGGCTGCATGCTTTCCGAAACCGATGCAGATCGCTAAAGTTATTGTCCTGCATAAAAAGGGTGCTAAGAATGAGCTGTGAAATTTAAGGCCGATCTCTATATGGCGAATATGTTTAAAGGCCTCGAGAAGATTATTCATAAACGACTAATAGAATTTAGTGAGGCTTTCAACCTAATCAATCTCAGTATCGCCTTCTCCGCGGCAGATCGACTGAATCTGCACTACTGACCCAAAAGGAAATCTTTCTTAAGGCTTCTGAATCGAAACAGATATCTGTAGGCATTTACATAGATTTTTTTTTAGGCGTGCGATTAGATTCATTATGCCAACCTCAGGATTCAGTGTGTTAGCTTAGGAACTGCAGTCTCACCGTTACAGCAGCTAGTCACCGGCGTTCCGCTAGGAAGCATACTAGGCTCTTTATTGTTCAACCTTTATATAAACGCCATAAGGACTGTCAACAAAGCGCTCACTTGCGTAATGTACGCTGCTGGCACCAGCCTATTTTTTACTGGAAAGAATTTGCAATGTTTAACGCTTGAAATAAATGAAGCACGCGAACACATACAAAAATGAAGTAAAGAAAACTCGTTGTTGATCAATTATGGCATAACAAAGGTGGTTCTTTTTCATCCGCATCAACTTTCTGTCACCATTGACAGTTCCTTACTTCTATAGCTGGGGTGCCTATCGAATTCGTAAAGTCAATAAAAATTTGAGGTGTGATGTTTAAAAAAAAAGCATGACCTGCGACAATAATTTAGACTACGTTCAATTTCGCGTGGCTGAATGTGTGTGGGTGTTATTCCGAAATTCCGACACATTCTGCTTGCATCGATAAAATAATTGCTCTATAGTACGCTTATTTTGTATCAATTTAATTGATGTGTTTTGGTGAGGGGAAATTCCACTCAGAAAAATAACCATAAAATACTTATATTAGCAAAAAGGATTCTTCGTTCCATCGGAAACGTTTAATAATGTGCGCACACAAGGAATTTGTTTGTTCGCTTCAACTTTGTGCCCGCACATAATTTGTTTGAATGGAAATTAGCCTTAAAATACAAAAAGTCTCTTTATGAAAATCAACATGACCTCATAAATCACCAATATAAGTGAAAATGTCCCTTTATATTCTCTGCGAAAACAAGACTTCTGGGCCATTCCATTTTGCCGAAATGAATACTGGAGACAGGTGTTATTGTATTGTTTGTCGCGCTTGCTCAACAATATGCTGAGCAGCGAAATAGAAATGAGAAAAACGCACTATAAAAGATATAAAGGAACACTTTTGTAAGGAATGTCATGCAAAAATAAATGCTCTACCGTATTGAAGAATGTTACATTTGCATTTTTTTGTTGTTTGACGTTTTTCGATTGATCAATGGAAAAATATTTTTTTACGATTCCCTCGCGGTACTCATTTTCATTTACAAATATTATTTACATTTTATATTATGGAAACGATGGTTTTAACTGTCACGTTACTTTTTTCCCCTTTTTTTCGTGTATTTAATGCGATCGTTTGATATGTAGCTACAGTGTTTGAATTGACTTTAACGACAATATTCGGAATATCTTTATTTGTGTGTAGCGCAAATTAGTGGTTTTGTGATAGTATTTGCACATGCTTTTGTTCTCAATTGTATGCCTTGTACATGGATGCTTGGGCTTTCTTCAAGCGAATTGTTTCCCTTCTCGCCCAAGCTTGCCCACATCTTCACGATGTAAACAAACTTCGATTTGATTTGATTTCATAGCGAGAGAGCATTTAAATCATGCGGTTTTTTCAACAGCAAGCTTAGTTCGATCTCAGCAAGGTAGACAAATGGACAGATGAAAGCTGGTTCACGCAAAGTCTACAAAAGAGCACTTGTGGTCTCATTTATTGAAAAGGAAGCATTCACTCATATTACGAAATTTACCTGCACAGCGAGTGGTTACCTGTGAGGCCAGAGCATTAATTCCTAAGCCTAATTGGGGACGCGAAGCCTGACTTTGAAAAACACGTTACAGATTTTAAAAGCGTTTGCATGAGAACAATGAAATATTTAAAGACAATGTCACGTACGACATGGGATGGTGGCGAAAAAAAATAAAGGTTGTTTTTTAAACTCCAAAGTGCGTGCGGCGAAAATCTGTGGCCGTTCCACTGATTGTGCAATGTCTTTTTTGTGTGTGCGTCTGTGCATGATACTGCCAGTGGAATGGACACAGGGTTTCGCCGCATGCGTAATCGCTCATTCGTCATGTGGCGTTTGTTATCGACCGAATCCACATTCTTGGGGAGCTTCTCTGAACCGCTCTCGATGAAATCACTAGCGGGCTGCTTGGGAGCCATTCGACTAACTCGACTGCTGCTACGAGACGTCTGAACAAGGGGCGTTGATGTGCGTGCCGCCGTCATCTCAGGGGAGAGGCCATTGCTGGCCTTGTTCGAGGGAACGGACGGACGGACGGTCAGACGACGCGAGCATGAGCCATTAAAGGCTAATAATGTCGAATTAATGTGCCTGATACATATACGACTAGACTGTAGAGCCATATTTTATCAGTCTACCATGCCAAGCAAGCTCTTTGAAGATGCTTGGCCTTGTCCGTCATGCGCACTAGCCTCTCTACAGAAGCTGTTAGAACTAGCCCTGTTGAAACCATTTATGTTGATGTAAACGAATTGTCAATTCACCTGCAAAAGATTACTCAGCTTGTGTGTGTGTGTTTTCTTCGAGCCCAAGTAATGCACATCCCGCTAATCTTCCCAAATGGAGCTGTCCAGTTCGTCTCTTCTGTACCCGTTCTGCAGTGAGTGAGTCATGCTCGCTTCGTGTGAAAGGCCTAACTCAAGAAATAGGTGTCCCACTCCTCTAACACCATCTGATGGACCCCGCTGCGCAGCACAGTGGCAGCCTGTGACCTGTTTCCCCAGGACCTCCTCTTGGCTTCCCATTCCCCCAGCGTATACGGTATAGATACCGGCCATATGCCTGGTTAACCTCCCTCCCTTCTCTCTTGTTCTAGTCCTGCTTTCCTCCTATCTTTTGGAGATGTCCGAAATACGCTCCTGTGGCGCACAATCATTTTATAACTGCCGAAGAAATACTCTCCTCAGTTTTTACAGACACATCGAAGTGCTATGATGGCGCTTTTTATGGAGTGGTTGGCTCACGCTATTGGGATCGCGGATTTTCATACCCTTACTCATGCGCCTTTACCGCTAAGGCTTGCGTGATATTCACGCCTATTAAACACATCACAGAATGATTTATACCAAGAGAAAGTTGTGTATACAGATTCTTTAGAACTCGTCAGTGCATTATTATGTTTCAGAAACCACAAAAAAAAACCGTCGTTGTGACATTTGCTTTTCTCACTACTGTGCACCGCTTGCGTTTGCAAGAAGAGGGTCGTCATATGCTGGGTGCCAGGGCACCGATCCTTCCAAGGTGATTTGCTGTCTGACGAGTTGACCCGCCATAGTGGTCTAGTGGCTAAGGCACTCAAGCTGCTGACCAGCAAGTTGCGGGATGAAATCCCGGCTGCGGCGGCCGCATTTTCGATGGAGGCGAAAATGCTTCAGTTTGGTGTGCTTAGATTTAGGCACACGTTGAACAACCCCAGGTGGCCGAAATTTTCGGAACCCTCTACTATGGCGTCTTTTGCGTAATCTTGTGGTAATGTTAGGATGTTAAATCTCAACAAACAATATGTCCGATGAGTTCACCACGTATGTCAGCATGGCCACTACTGCCTAACCGTTCGTGCAATAAATGCGTATGCTTACTTATTGCGTAAAAGGCTGAGAATGCACGTGCAGCGCTTGTGGGATGCGCAGGCTCACAACAAGCTTCATTTAATTAGGGCGGAAATCGGTAACTGACCATCTATTAACAAGTCTAGGCGAAGTGATGTCCTGTTAACGGGAGTGATAATACGCAAAGTTGTGGCCCGCACAGTCACCTGTTGTCTCGCAATGAATGTCCGACCACAAATGTACAGGCACTTGCCGTGCTTCGCGTCATAATTAGGTGTCGTGTGATGCAGCACGAGAGGAAAAAAATAACTTTTTTAACGGCATACTGCGTCGTTCGTTCTTAGTGTTCATCGATCTCAGTGTTCGTCGTCCATTCCCGTCACGTTATACCAAATTTGGCATATGTGAAACTAGCAAAACGGCCGCGAGTGCATCATGAGCGTGGCATGTAGTGGTGTTTTACACGACATGATTTTCACGTTAGGGCAGCTAACACATCGTCAGCAGCTAACACGTTAGATCATCGAGGCTAATCAAACGCAACTGCTGTGTGATCCCTGTGTCAGCATGCCTTCGGTTGCGCTCACTAACAAAGAAATCGAGCATCCGGTGGCGACGCAATATATTGTGAAGATGCGTGGAGGTGTGCTGTTGTACCCACTTAAGAAGATACCGAGTATATCTCGCTGTAACGAAATAAGATGCGCGGTCGCACTGTGGTGTGCCACTTGCTATCATGTGTATATATTTCCAGCATTTTCGCCGGTAACATTTAGTGGAAGTCAGCGCTCTTTCTTGTCTGTGATTCTTCCTAACGTAATTACGCTGTAAGTATACTCGTTTTCTTGGGCTGTGCAAATATGTCTATTACCTTTTGTCGAACTATCAGATTAAAATGTAGGTAATTTTGTAGCAGCTTCCAAGACTTGCGCGCCAAGGGTTCCATTCGTTGCTCACCGTTCGTCCCATAGATCCTCGAGTCATATTGGGAGTAAAGATGCTTGCGCACAAACAGAAGACACGAATGGGCGCTCGTCCGTGTCTTCTGTGTCCTTGTGTGCGCAACCGTCTTTTCCGTCCGATTTTGAAGCAACCAACCCAGCAGCAAGCTCTAAAGAACCAGATTGTGAGCTGCCCCGTTTGCAGGGTGAGCCTGAAGTTCCGTCCGGTTTTCAGGGTTGTTTTAGAGGGTTTTTAAAGACGTTTTCGAGATGAGTAAGTAAATATGTCATTCTTGAAGTCACTTATAATGGTTTAAATTTTAGGGGTCACTAAAGCTATTGGGCTACGGTGACATCGTCCGCATCGACGGCGTGTTTGATTTTGTCTTTATCTCCAGATATAACTAATCTGATTTCTGTGGAAATGGATATCACGAAGGAGTTGGCATTATCACATTCATAATGTAGCGCACAAACGACAAGACGCGTTTGGGGAGTGTCGTTTTTTGTGTCCTTCTTGTCGTTTATGAATGTGATGCGACACCAACTAGCCCAGCAACAAGTCCTTCTGCGGAGTGTTGGGATTACTCGGGTATGCGACCACATCAACATGCGTGCCGTCCCCCGTGTTTGATCGCGAGCTCCGTGTATTCTCCTGCCAGTATACGTGGTTCGAAAGATGCATGTTTTTTTATACAGGTTTGATGACAATATTTTTATTTATTTTGAAGGGAGTCTTTGCACGTCTTCCACCAAGGGTTCAGCGTTGTCACCTAAAGTCTCTAGTATTGCTCTGCCAGCAGTCGTTGTTAATCTGAGTTTTCGTGTCATTCAGTGAATCTCAATGAGCTCGTTCAAGGTGTTGCGTATTTCTATATGTAATAGCTTCTCGGCAAGCTTGCTGGTGGCGAGTCTTAAGCCTGCTGTTTTAGGCTTGCCTAACTAGTCCACCAATTACTCGTGTTTACCTCTTCGAGGTATACAGGAAAGTATATGTAATTCAGCTGAATACAAAGGCTTGTATTGGCAGCAAAAGGGAGAGTTGGTCTACTTGGCTGGTATTCATAGTGGAACAGTGCAGAGACGAATCACAAAGAAGGTCTGAACAACACGAGCGCTACTAGTTTGCTCAGGTCCTTTCCTCGTTTCCTGTTGGTTATATGCTTCGAAGGAGCCGGATAATTTTGACGATGGTGGTGTCAATGACATGGTCTCGCTGCAAGGAGGTGCAGCTCCGGTAGAGTGATAGTGCCGCGAAATGGAGGCACACATGTCGAATGTAGCATACGGCACATCGGTTTGCTATCGCCGCTGCATCATCTGCTGGTTTCCGCTGGGGCTGTCTGAATCGAAAGAAACGTCCCTTCCAAATCCCCTTTCTTCATTCATACACTTGAATGTCATCTTTTGGCGCTAAGTTAGTGTGGCCTTTGCTTTTTTCCACAAGTTTGGCCTTTACCGTGAGGCTTTGTGCGCCGCTTCCGAGAGATGGCGCCCCGCTCTGTGACGACGCTACGCGAATGCTGCTTGGCCGAGACGAGGATTGCCAGGATACTTTGTGAAAAAAAATTCTGACTAAGCAGACTTCCAGACATGCGTCCCATGGTGGGTGCATATGCTTGGCAACTCACAACATTTACCACACACTGTGGCAGGAAACAATGTGGTCCATATGACGAAACAATGCAGGGTATTGTGTGGTGTGGGGCGCCGAGGTTTGCCTTTGCGATTATGCGCTGTAACTATTTGAAGATTGTTGCTATAGTATGACGTTCAACCTGCCTTCTTTGCCAGTAGCTTCTACGCAGTTTGTTTGTTTTCAATCACGTAAGAACCAGCTGTTTTATGCTCCCAATCGCATCGTTATATTCTGTGAAAAAATTTAAGAATAATTTCTTTTGCCTTCTTCATTGGTATTCTGCGCCAAATCCTGAGCCACAGACGTTGCGTTTTCGAGGAGCTTCTTACGAAAAGGGTACGAGGAGCTTCTTACGAAAAGTACCCTGAAAAAAAGCAATAAGTGCTTTCAAGATAAGACATACCGACCACTCGGCGGCCGACTGTCGCCACGCCATCGGCAAGTGCACCCTTGGACGGTGCACATTCGTGAAACAATCGTACGAGTTGCTTACGTGAAATGAGAGCTCATTGATAGCTCACTGAGAGATCGCAATTAGTAATGTCCAGAGGAGACTCGGCCGTATAGTCGAAGAGCTAACCATTGTTGATCCGAGGTCTTAAGGCCAACTAATGACAATCAAAAAGACGAAGAAACGCACTGATACGAGCAGTGGAAGCGGCTATTCAAGCCGCGCTCCGATCATATGCGCATAACTCCCGTGTGAAGTGAGGGGTGTGCACTAGAGCACTTCCGCAAACTGCGCTCCAAGGCATCAGTGTTCGTCGTTCGAGAATATGATCAGGATTCCGCAGCGCCTGCAGGCATTCCTGGGCACAGTGCCCGCCCGCAGACGCCAATGCAGTCCTCGCAGAATTCCGGCCGATGATCGCCGCAGTATGGCAGCCAGCACATGTAAAGCAGGTAAGCGGCGCCTGTGATTCAGCAGTCAATTTATCGGCCCGTGATGTTTCTGCCTTCTGCGAAAGGTCATCTTCAAGCGACATCGCAGAGGAAGGCCTCAGTCGTCGATACAGCACGTTTCTCGGCGACATAACTTGACCAGCTAAGAAAGAATGCAACGAAAGAGGAGGGTTTCCTCCCGTAGCTGCCAGCAGAAAAGACCCACAATTTATGGGGCGAAATTTCACGCGCCCCATCGACGATAAAGGTTACTTTAACGATCCACGGCCGAACTCAGACGGATGCTCCGCTCTCTGTCCAGCAATTTACGCCACCCGCTTTCGCTGGAGCTTCGCAATATTTTTTCTCTTACATCGCCGTCCGCGTTGTTTATTTTCTTCCTGTCGGCGCCGTATATCTTCTTTGAGGTCGCGAGGAAAGAGCGTCAAGCCGGACTCGAAGAATCCGCGCTTCCTGAGCACGTCATCAAGTTGACTGCGTGGCGTGCCTGAAGGTTTTGTGTCTCGCGAAGAGCCTACGAAAAATGCCTACAAAAAAATGGTGTCCATTGCAAACAAATGACCGGACGACAGACAGCGAGCGAAGAAAACCAGAGAGGACCGATCAGAGCGACGTATGAACTTGCGTGGAACCAGGCTTTTCACCTGACGGAGCAGAGCAGCATTCTTGGCGCTTTTCACCTGACGGAGCAGAGCAGCATTCTTGGCGCTCAAGGACAGCGCCTGATTTCAGCCTGACGCAGGTGTCAGCAGGACGGGGAACAAGTGCGCGAGCATTTTCTCCATCATTGTTATGCCCACTTAGAACGAAAGCTTCTCCCAATGGTCTGTAGTTTTCCCCCTCTGGCGCGAAACGATTCAGTTTTATTCCTGCACACTTAATGCTGTCATCGTCCCATCTAACTGTTTGTTGAATGACTTTTGTTTTCTACCAGCATATTTCTACCGTTTCCCGTTCATTTTTTTATTGTATTACGTTTGTGCGATCTCGAAATGGCGAGTGCCACGCTCTTGAAGTGAACGAACACAGCAGATGCGGTCGGTACAAATCAAACAACACACATTTACTTACCCACTTTTAGTACGACGATATCGTCAGCTGAATTGTTATAAATCAATTGTAACCAACCCGTTAAAACAACCTTGCACAAAATTACACAGCATGTAGCAACATAACAAATACAAGAGCACACAAAAGGCGCCGTCGCCAACGCTTGACTCGCCACGCGGGCCCCCGGCAGACGGCCCGAGGTGCCGTGCACCGGAGACACACCGCGAGAGACAACCGTTCGCGTCTAACACCACGCACAGAAAACAGACCCGCTCATCTCTCTCTGCCGCCATTATGGCTTGCCTTCCGCCAGGGGTCGCCTCTGGCGCTACCACTCCAATGATCATGATGGTGATATCGGTGATCCACGCTCGCGAACCAAACGCCACCTACCGCTTAATAGTTGTGACCCCGAAAAACGCCTTCTGTGATTGTTTACTTCAGTTTTTTAGTGTTTTTTGAACGGTGTGTTACAATATAAGTGAGTACACACACAAACACAAATATATATATATATATATATATATATATATATATATATATATATATATATATATATATATATATTAAAAGCGAAGCATTTATTGTTGAATTTCGGTTACTTTGAGCGTATCCATTTATCTAGCCGCTTACGCTTGGGTGCTCTCGTGGTCACCCCCTTAACTTGGCGTGAACCAAAGTTAGCATGAGAGGGTAAGATGGTTTGAATAATATGACGTGCTGGTCAAGACATGAATAATGTCACAATCCCGTCGCGTACGTCGTCAAACACTTCCCGCCAGGCAGTGGCATATACTCGTGGGGGGGGGGGGGGGGGGGCATGTGCCGCTGGTATATTGACACTTAGTATCTACCCAGCAACGACGAGAACATATATGACCAATTTAAACGCACGAGCGTTAAGAAATACCCGTCATCAGTAGTGTCGACCCGACGAATGCAAAGAATACATGTCAGGGTCGACGCTAAGATCGAACCCAAGCATTCTGCGTGACAATAAAGCATTTTACCACAGAGCTATACCTGTCTCGGAACTACTTTTCTAATAGACGCTAATGTTCGAGAAACGTCAAGAATGGTTGCAGTGCTGCCTATCCAATTCTATAAACATTACATGTGTACTCCTTTGATTCAGCCGTCACGTCGGGCTAACGTCAATTTCGGTTAGTTTCGATGCGCTGAAGTTGATTGTTGTAGCAGTGTCCAGGGCCAGCATTCTCGTGAGCATCATTGCTTCATATCAGCTTCATATCAGTGTTGCAAATACGCGTGTTGCAGTTGACATCATTGCGCAAGTGCAAACAACTGGTTATATAAAGATCTGCAACGCTTCAACACACGTCTGTGCGTGCAACACTCGTACATATATTTAGCGTCATTTCATGACGTGTCGCTCAATAAAAAAATTGCCTCATGGTCACCTTCCCTCCGCATGCTTCTCATAACGCGATTCCCGGGTACGTGGGATCTGCCGAATTTGCTGTTTTTTTTTTTCTAAATAAAGCGACGCATTCAAAAGCTTTCGTTGTCCGCCACGGTGAATCAGTGGTTACGCTGCCTGGCTGCTGACCCGAATATCGTTTGTTCGATTCCGGCCGTGGCGTTCTCAGTACACCAGTGTACTGCGCGATGTCGGTGTGCGTTAAAAAAAAAAAACAGGCAGCCGAAATTCCCGGTGCTTTCCACCACGGCGTCGCTGGTGCTGATACCGTATTTTGGGGTGTAATACCCAATATAATATTGTTACTTCATAATGTTCATTGTTTGTTCGAAAAAAAAAAGAAAGGGCATTCACACATCAGTGTCTTCCTGTCTGGGAGTATACCGTTTTTTTACCTGCACGTTGCAAGTTTCGTTTGTTCAGGCGGATACTTTCTTTTGAGCAAGTTTTATGAGCTCAATAGTGTGACCGCGCCAGGTTTGGCGAAAGGCCGTTTTATCGGAGCTGCGCACGCTTTCGCCTCCTCTACACTGAATAGGGCGCACAACGTTTTTTTTTTTTTTAAATCGTGCCGTTCACCTGTCTCACTGGAATTCTGCCCTGGCTTCATTAAATGGGCCGTGACGTCTATTTCGCAGATGGCCTTGCTTTCCAGCTTTTACTCGACACACGTCTTTACGTATAGAACAATTCTTCTCACCGCCTTCCATCACCGTACCACTGCAGACAAACCTGTTACTGCCGCTAAAACATACGGTGACCGTGTTTGCTTATTGGCTAGTTCGTTATGTCACACGGTCCTGCCTATATAAATGCGAGCAGTAAGCAAGCTGCCGATGTCAATCCGAAATGGTTTGAATCATTGCGAATTGTCTTACTACATAGTGCTGCGCAGATTTAGTTTCAAGAGTAGCCGGTGAACGATGCAGCACATAAACCCTGTAGCACCACCGAGTAGGAATACTTATTTGCCAGTGGCATTTAGTTAAGGTGTGACACGTGGGACCCGCGCCCCTTGCCGAATTTGCCGTGACCCACAATGACCATATCTGCCTGCCAGGCCCCCACTTCTGACAAATGTGCTGCCTCCCCTCCCCGAAAGACATTTGCGCCTACGTTCTTGTGTCCTGTTTGGCAGTCCGCTATATTTTAATAATTACCATCGCAGGGAAAGCGCAACTCAAAGGAACATCACACTCAACACCTTTCCCTCTCAACCCGCTATAAACAACCACGTATTTAATAAAGTTTACTACAGGACCGGGTTAACTGGCGGAACATGGGAGAGGCCTTTGTCCTGCAGTGGACGTAGTCAGGCTGATGATGATGACTACTGGGACGCAGCGTGCATGTCCTCGCCTATCGAGGACTAAAGTTACGCGTAAATGCCACCCACCCCGAGCTCTCCGCCAGTGCCTCGTTCTGCGAGCGGATGAAGACGCTTGCGTGGAAGTCGTTTCTCGATGCCAGAACGAAAGATGGCTGATGCCCTGCTAATTGCACGATGTTGCCGGCGAAAAGAAAACGCGCTGCTACCAAGTTGGGAATAAAGCACAGTATTGTAATGGCACTGTGCTTCACTGCCATCGTGCTTTAACATTTTTTTTCGTCGGGGGGTGTAACAACAGAGCATATTCGTAATACTTTGTGTTCTCGTAGCACTGGGTGCGTCCGCCATTTCGTTCTGGGTGCAGTCGAAGTATGGTGTTCTGTAATGGGGCAGTGTTTCCTCTATAGAGCCGGAAAGGTGGCTTTTTTGCAATGTCAGTGTACCGTGCTAATGCCCACGGACTACTACGTCGCCGTCAATTTCCACACTCTGCAGTAACTTTTGGTAAGTGGAGATACAAGGCCCTCACGATAGGTGCTTGCACCTGCCGCGCTAGTCGCGAATGCCCGCGAGAAACTCTTCGATTGCTCCCTTCTGTTTCTCATGCCTCGTCGGCTATTTTTTTAGGGTGCGTGGTATGGACAAACGTTTAGAGATCCTGTTCTATAAACATTGGTATGGACTCAGGGTTAGCGGAGGCTTGATGCAGGGCTGTTATTACAAAACAAATTGATTTCCGCTATTATTTACATATAAGGCGCTACAACACCTCGAATATACCGCGGAGCATCTACGTACATCGGTTAATTTAGACGCTTCTTTGAAAAGTAAAATTCCTTAAGAAATAGAGCCGCTTTGGGGTTTAGAAAAAGGGGGTAACGATTTAGAGTACAGGGTACTGCTAGTGGGGATGCACATATTTCGATAGAGCCTTTCGAAAAAAGATCTGACGCTGGCGCATGTAAAGAAATAAGGCGATGCAAGGTGTGCCAGTTACAGCCGTCTTTTTGTGCGCCATTTAAATAACTGGTGTTCTCTTAACAGTGAGCTTGTCGGCGATCAGCCTTGTTTTGATATGACACTCTGATCTCTTATCAATTTCACTTGCCATTTCATTCGTCAATCTATATATGCAAATTGTGCTTTTTTTTCAAGGTTGGTGGCGCACAGGTCACCGTCCTGTACGCTATAGCATCCATACATTTTGGGGGTAATAGCTGGTTGGGAATATTGATCGATCTTTTGCATTATCGTAACGTAAGGTTTGTGACAATAACTGCAGTAGGCATCCTCATAAACACTGCCCACTCGTGATCATTGAAAGGGTCATCACGTCCTTCTTCGTGATTTTGTTCAGACGGCGATAGTCGACACAGAAGCGTAGCGTTCCATTCTTCCTCTTCACTAACACCACCGGTGACGCCCACGGACTCTTTGAAGGCTGGATGATGTCGTCGCGCCGCATTTCGTCGACTTTTTTTATAGCCTTGCGTTCTCTGGTCTAAACTCAGTACGGGCTCTGACGGAGTGGCCTGGCACTGTCTTCTGTATACGATTCCATGTTTGGCGACAGTGGTCTAATTCTAGACGACAACGAAAGTCATTTCTTGTATTTCAAAAACAGGTTTCTGAGCTGCTCTTGTTTTATGCATCGGAAGGCTTGGATTAACGTCAAAAGCTGTTGAAAAAGGTTGAGTCGTCGTAGTAGATTTGACAGAATTGGTGAGGGTGAAAGTGTTGCTGGCTTCCAGTATCTCTTCGATGTAGGCAATCGTCGTGTCTTTGCTCACGTGCTTGTTCTCGTTGCTGAAGTTCGGGAGCATCACTCTTGTGTTCCCTCCTCGCGGCTCGGCTATTCCTCTGGCGATGCAAATTTCGTGGTTGATCAACAGGTGCTGGTCGGCTTCAGCGATGTCTTGCATGTCTGTTGATTGTTGAGTGCCGACGCATATGCTGACGCTGGAGCGAGGAAGAATGATGACTTGGTCTTCCAGCCCATTCAAGGCGTGCCTTCCTGACGGCGTGTGCGGCGGCAGTGCTTCTTCCGTGGATAGTGTTATCGACTCTGTTCTCAGGTTGTTGACGGCGCCAAGGAGGCTCAAGAAGTTCAAACTAAGGATCATATCCCTCGAGCAATGCAGTAGAATGACGAAGCGTGCGGATTAAATATGGTGGTCAATGGTTACTCTGGCTGTGCAGATTCCTGCCGGCGTAACTAGGTGACCTCCAGCTGTACGGATTTCGGGGTCTTCCTAAACAGTCCTAACTTTCAACTTCGCGGCGAATGTCCTACTGTTGACGTAGTAGCTCACTGAGCTACTACGTCAACGTAGTAGCTCAGTAGCTCATGCGTGCCTCCTCAGTGAGAGCGGTGACGCTGTGGTCGTCGATGAGAATGTGGAGGTCGCTAATTCGTCACCTCGCGTCGAAGTTGGGTCGTGGCATCGGATTTCAGCTACGAGGGTTTGTACCGCTGCTTCTACATTGCGTCATCAGGTCTTCTTGTGGCCGCGAAGTTTCGACGTCGGGACTACGTTGACGTTTCGGCGGATTCTTAAGGTTTCGTCGCTGCGTCGTCAAAGGTGGAGGATCTTCGGGAGTTCGTCGTACAGCAACCGCACCTCCGTACATCTGTTGCTGTCCTTAGTTTTCCGAGTATGGGCTAAGTGACCGGCCCCGGATTGGGCGAATGCATTGCGGGCAGTGAGGTGGCATGTAGCTGCCGAATGACGACGAACGGAAGATCCTCGGGGCGCGCACTGCGCTGCTGCGAGGTAGTCGGCGATGTTGCGTAGTCTTTTATCCTGCTGAGGACACGGCGCGTCTATGGTGAAGCCACGCAGTCCCATCTGGTGGCACTGGCAGTGGCGGTAGGTGTGGCCAGTTCACAGCAGTGGTAGCAGAGAGGGTGGTGGTCCGGGGCGCGCAACACGTCGGTTTTCTTCGGAACGTTGCGCTGGCCGGTGGGTGGACGGTATAGCGTCGACGACGGCGATGGCTGGCGGTGGAGCCGCGACGGTACGACCGCTTCACGTGGGCGTGAAGGGGGAGTGTCGCGTCGGGTTGCAGCAGCGTAGCTCATAGCTTGCGGCTGAGGCTGTTGCGTCTGAGAGGATGCGACTGACTAGTGAATTTCTCTCTAATGATGTCGGCAATTGAGGCGACTTGGGGCTAACACGATGGCATCATTCGGTGAAGTTCTTCTCGCATAGCGATTGAATATCTCCGTAGCCTGGCGTCTACCGGCAACTCATTTGGCGCGTGAACATTTCTAGCGTCTTTTTTTTTATCGTAATGGCTTCCGATAAAAATTCCTCAATGGTATTCCGTAGGTTTCTTATTAATCCCGCAAAGAGTTTGTTTGATTGATTGATTGATTGATTGATTGATTGATTGATTGATATGTGGGATTTAACGTCCCGATACCGCCATATGATTATGAGAGACGCCGTAGTGGAGGGCTCCTAAAATTTCAACCACCTGGGGTTCCTTAACGTGCACCCAAAGTTCCTGTTTGACCCTCGCATGAAGAAACAAACTTTTTTCTCCTCAGACATATCCGGGTCAATGTGACGGAGCAGACGGGTCATTTCCTTGACGAAGATCGTGACGTTCTGGTTTAGACGTTGTGCCCATGTCTCCAAAAGAGGAGCGGCTCTTTCTTTGGGGGCAATGCTGCCGAATGTGTTGAGGTCCTTTCCGCGTCTTCCAGGTAGAAGTAGACGCGACGTAGCTTCTCTTCCGTGTCTCAGTAATTGAGGGCGGCCACTCATCCGTAGGTTTCTAGACAGTTCTTTTGGGTCTTCACTAGGCGTCTGATGAAAGGTCGGTGGCTTTCTGGGTGGCTGCATCACCATCGATGCAGGGACACAACGGCCGTCATTGTGCCTGTCGTACTAGTCACCACACCTTTTGGCTTGTCCGGTAGGTGTCCGCACGGCGGGGGTAGTTCTTTCTGTCGGCGGCTGTCTCGGCTGTCTGTAATGGGGTGGGTCGGTGGCTTGGCTCACGGCTGGAAAGGGGCGTTCGGTGTATACATGAGCCGGAAAGCCCCTTCACCAGATGTCACAGTACCGTGATGCGGACGAAGGGAGCAGACTGCATGTTCAGGTTGAAGTGTTTATTGGGGCGAAATTGTGACTACGTAAAAGGAAAGTGAGATTATAGCAAGGCACTAACACTGATAGCGGCGATTAGAGCGTCGGCCGGCGATCAAACTGACAAGTGGCGAAGCGCGTCGGCGTTTATACATGTGCCTTCGAATATGCGAGCTTTATCGCAGGCGGCCACGTAAGTTCCAGAGTAATCTGTAATGTTCGCGTTACGTGTGTAATCTTAAAACAAAATGATCTGCTCAGTCCCAAAGCTTCTGAAACACTGTATGCGTGGTGTGCGATGAAGAATGTCAGTTCGGGCCCTGTTCCGGCCGAAGTTTTGTGTGGTTCTCGGTTCTCGTTCCGCGCTCTGGCGGCATCGTTAATTTCGAGCACAGCATATTCGCTCTAAGACCGCAGCTCGGGTTGAGCGGATTTTTCAGGAGCAGTCGTGGACGTCTCAGATTCTGCCTCGAGAAGTGCGCGCGTAAAGAAGACGCAGGAAGGAGGAGTGTGTGGCAAATAACAAAAGAAGAGCCGCCAGCGGACCAAAAAGGCGAGGCGAGTGTGCGCGACGGGAAAGACCATCCGTCAGGGGCATTCGAATGGAGACACCGAAAGGGCGGCTCTCTTTCATCTGCCCTGACAGCAAGTTTTTGTGCAGGCCATGTCTGCCGGGACTGGTATTAATGGGAGGGCGCCTTTTATCGCCTAAAGGGCGCCACACGTCCTTGCCATCTTTTAAAATACTCAGCAAATGCTGTTCAGTCATACGTGCACAACTTTATAATATGGTTTCAACACAACGATGGAACTGGAAGGTCAGCCCGGAAAGATAGTGCATTTTTCTACGAGGAAAAAACTCAAAGGGTCACACATTCAACGCCTAGACTGGACGACTCCAAGGCAGTATCCATCCGGTGCAAATATTTTGCCATTTATCATTGAAAAGACAAATATATATATATATATATATATATATATATATATATATATATATATATATATATATATATATATATAAATTGCAGAGAATAAATTCTTGGACGCCGGTAAATAGTATGAATAAAAAGAAGACACACGTCGAAAAACGGAAAGGTTTCTTTACGTTTCGGCCGTGGGACCGGCCTTCGTCATGACGAAGGCCGGTCCCATGGCCGAAACGTAAAGAAACCTTTCTGTTTTTCGACGTGTGTCTTCTTTTTATATATATATATATATATATATATATATATATATATATATATATATATATATATATATATATATATATATATATATATATATATCGACGTGGCTCACAGTGTTCTTTACAAGGTCACGTTTTCAAGGTATGGTTATTGCTTAACAATGTTAGGCTGCTAGGGCGATGGGTGCAGCGCGGGTTGCCAGTGGCTCTCGTTTTCATAAATATGAATCGTTATGTGCGCGTGTCACCACGAAATTCAAGTAAGGTTACGTTATAATATAGATTCGTTTAGACATCATTCGCGTGCCTTTCGTCCTCTAAACTAGTCCAGTGTCCTGCACGAAGACGATTAACATCATGGATACCAGTGGTGTGGGAATATCTAAATGCCGCTATCGAGTGAGCATAAGACAAAATATATTCCCAAAAGTATAGAGTGTAGATATGCCATCATCGTCAGCATATTGAGCGTCCTCTGCAAGACTAATGATTTCTAATACAGCCTATCCTGAGTGAGATTAGAATGTTGCTAAACTGGAATGGACAATAACGTTCATTACTTTTTGGAGCGAAAGCTGTTACGATATCCACAAGTGTTGAAGATCAGGTGAGTTGGTTCGTCGTACTTGAACTGGTATAGCACACTACGGTATATAAGAAATAGCTAAACAAACCGACAGATGAGGACAGAGCGCTAACTTCCCACTGAGATCACAAGGGTCGCGCTCGTTGTAGTTGTCTGCCGCCCGTATTCCGCGGAATAAGAAAACAAAAACTAATTGCAAAAACTTAAGGACACAATGTGATTCGGACCCGGGTCCCTTGCGTGCCAGCCCAGAATTATACCACAGAGCTACACTGGGTCATTAAACTCAGTTGCAAACTGACCTTATGTCTACCGTTCATACGAATAATAAAGTGTCTTATAGCAGCAAATAAACAACGAGGCCTCACTAGGCGAATTTCGTAATGAACGGGTCGTTGATATTTCCAACATAGTAGCAAAGCTTCAGGCAAAATTCTTCATCGTCGTCAGACACAGCATCGAAAAATTGCACAAAATTCATTGCAAGTGTGTAGCGGTTACCACGCTTTCCCGTCAACTGACGAAGGATTGCACAATTAATGCTTCCTTACAACGCAAAAATCATTAAAATTTATGGAGTAGTGAACAACATGCAAGTGTGCTTGTAACAGTTACCCTTAGAGTAGCTGTTCCCCAAAAGGGCTCTGAAAGGCCGCTCTTCCTGGCTTCCGCTGTGACTGTGCTGCGCATTCCACGCAGGCCTGGTGATTTCCTTATGTATATAAATTAATGTGACTGCATGTAATGAGTGCAAGATGCTTTTGTTAATGCGGTATATACAAATTATGGTACCTAAAAACCAGGTAAGTGTGCTTTGCATGTTGTAAAAAGTAACAGGTCTGAGAGATACCGTTCCCTTCACGCACTATAGATGACGCTCGCACGTTGCCGTTTTTTCTTCACAGATTGGAAATGTTGTTTAGGCAGCATTCTTCGCGGTTAATTTATAAAATTTCTTCATAAAACGCCACATCGTTCCGTATGTTGCATAACATAGCTCTGTGTAATAAAACTCGCGGGGGGACTCTTCGCACTGCATGCCAGTCCTGGAGGAAGTGCGGAGCCCCCCCTTTTTTTTTTCTTTAACTTTGTTTTTCTTTTTTTGTTTTCCAACTTCTCTCTATTACTTCTATTTCTTCCATTTTCTCTGTTTACATTTCTCATTTGCTTTCTTTGTTCGTTACTCATTACCCGAAGCGACGACAGCATGCTACAGCCTCCACACTAAATGTCATCGTCAATACGCTTCAAGAACAAGAGCAAGGATACATTTTCTTGGCACTCAATATATGCTATAGATGGCTATATGTTCTGCCTGCGTTTCGCCACGCGATTACAGCATATGACGGCATACGACAGCGTGGGCCCCGTCTATCGCCAAGAATGCGGGACGTAAAACTGAGCACGAAGATGGCGTGCGCATCGTGCGTGTTTACGTAAAAACGTTGTCGGAAATTCAGCATAACTATGCATTTAACGGTAGTAAGTACAACGTTTTCTAAACGGAGCTGTTTTACAGATGAAAATGCCTAGACATTCGCAAGTCGCTATTAGTTCGAATATTCCAATTGGTTCGAATGCGTGCCTCCTTATAGCCGCACATTAGGCCGTGGTCGATTGCAACAAGGTGCCTCAGACTGGGTGGCCGATGTTGTGATGGTTGGACCCACCTCTGTCGAACTGTAATCGCCGACGTGTTCGATTCAAAAGGGTTTAGCCCTAACCGCATGCACATGATTTCCTCGAGACAGCGACAAACGACAGCAACGAGCGACAAAATTTGCTGATGCCGAGGCCCATCCGTCACCGCCGCCTGTCACGTCGCGCGTTTCTGGAAAACCAGAAAAGCTCGCTTGTCGCCCAGAAGCCTGCATGGCGATTTCCAGCTACATGGCGGCGCCCTTGGACTTCGCTTCGGGTGCAATTTGTTCTCGATGGTTGTTATTCGCGCGTACTTCAAGGAATGCAAGTTATCGACTGTCTTTTTTTACATCATCTCATCTCACGCAGACAGTGAGAGAGCGGCCGTATTTTGTCTTAAATCTCGTTATCGAAGGTTTGTTTTGATGTCTCGACGGTAGCTTGTGACGATTTGGCCCTTGCTACAGCGCGAAATCGTCGTGCGAAGTGCGTCGTAGCCCTCGTGGCGTACCCTTCTGGGCAGCCTGTCGTAATCAAAGCAATGATTATGCAAAAAGAAGGCCGTGAAATGATTTTGTGGCTTCCTTATGCCACACAAGACAGTAATAAACATCGCATGATGTCATCGACCAACTTTTAAACCTCTATTCACACTTTATGGGTATGCACGCGATAGTTTTCACTCAAGCAACGATGACAATTTGTCGCGGACATGCGGTTGCAGCCGTCGCGACGCGAAGGAGCAAGTTTGTCGCTGCTGCTTGTCGCTGTCGCTAGCGAACAGCGTGCATGCTGTTGGGGCTTTAGCCGTCGACGTCACGTCACGTGCACACGAGAATGGGAGGAAGTGTGCATGGTCATCGAGCTTCTGTGGTCGCCGCAGCTCAGATAAATTTTGGGAAGGAAGAAAGGTAAAATTTATTTTCAACATTTCTTTTAAATGCCTCCCTCCATGTTTCTTGCTTCTACAACAGCATTCCTCTCGTACTCTGCATGCAAGTGGTTCAACCCAACCACTCCACTTCCCTCCAAAAGCACAGATTTAATCTTTTCTCAAGCACTACTTTACAATTTGGAATGTCTTTCTTAAAATCTGTGGAACAATATTTCAGTAGCAGAAACTAGCTTGTGAAGACATGAAGTAATCCATTTGTCGAGGCGAAACTGTGCCACGCTTAGCATCACACTTTCTAGAATTTCGGCCGGGCGGTATAAAAGAGAGGGAGTCCTGGGGTTTTACTTGATGTGAGAAAACGATCAGTGAAGATTTTCATGTCACTATACCTCTTGAATTTGTGACGCACGCGCATTCTGTTGCTTTCGCCTTCCCAGAATTACGTGTCTACTCAGTGGCCCCAAAGAAATGGGGTCGTGCTGTAGAAGTGTTCCTACTAGCAGACAGCTTCTCCGCCAGCTGGGGTGGCGTGATTGCGATCAGCACAATTGATCCCCTCATTTGCTGTAAAAACGCTCGTGCATTCCAGAGCCAGCATAGTTAGAGCTTAAGAAACTCACACAAGTGGCTTTTGTATTTCTCTGGTGAAATCTTGCCTTCTAGTGACGAGTCCTCTTGTCACTCTTAATGAGAACTAACAGACGACATTGCCAAAGAAAGTATATGGGCTGTTATTAAAAGTAAATGTGATGTGAATGTGAAGAAACTAAAGAAGGGAATGAAAAAGGAAATAACCGTATGCGTCACGTGCTACATGAGGCAAACGGGCCGAAAAAGGGTGTTCTACACACGCCATCATGGTTACTGGCGGCGCTTGCTGACGCTTGACGTAGTGTGGCCGCCGTGGTAGCTCAGTTGGCAGAGCATCGGACGCGTTTTTCGAAAGTCGCACCTTTGATCCCTACCCACACCAAGTTATCTTTGCGTCCACTTTTCTTTCTTCACATTTCTATCGCAGTTACCACCAATAACATTCCCTGTACTTTCCTTCGCAGTGTTTTCTGTTAGTTCTTACTAATATTATGTCTAACTAAGAAATACAAACCCTTAATATTTCCACTTGTGTCCTCTTATCGTGATTTTAGTTTCGCAGTGCATAGGTTGGCCACTACGCTAGCTGCCATATGTAACAGCAGACGACCGATTGCCCGCTCTGTTCACGTTTTGTTTCGCCACTACTGATTCTTGTGATGAGTAAAGACGCGAATAAGGTGTGGTGGCCAACACAACGCTTTTGACTTGTGCTGCAGGTGGCTGCACTCTCGTGTGGTCAGCGGCTGGTCGTACTGCACGTACCTATTTCACTGGACGAGATAAAAAAAAGAAGGAAAATCCAACAAGAAGCTTACAAAAGTCTGCCGTAAAAGCGTTGAAAGTTTTCCCGAAAGAAAGTGGCATTGTTATTTTTTGCCGATATTAGTGCAATTCAGTTGTTTCTGAAGTGACAATGCGTATTTATGAAACTGTTGGCTTATATATTAAGAATTGTGTGACTGTTCTGACTTTGCTCAGTGCGATCTCTCTTTTTTCTGTTAACATCACCCTATATTCACGTTATGTTATTCT
Organism: Rhipicephalus microplus; assembly: GCF_013339725.1. Lineage (NCBI taxonomy): Eukaryota > Metazoa > Arthropoda > Arachnida > Ixodida > Ixodidae > Rhipicephalus > Rhipicephalus microplus. The sequence goes on along the minus strand of NC_051165.1, from coordinate 229,409,041 downwards.
TGATTGCGTTGTTTCTAAATCGCATGTCCTAACATTTATGCTAACTGTTACATTTTATTTGCTGCGGACTTTCTACGCTTGGAGACTTGCAACTTACGTTAACTTTGTTATTAGACGCTTTTAAACGACGAGGAGTAGCCGGTGCCCTGTCGGTGAGCCAACATCTCTTTACATCACATCAATAAAAAAAGGAAAATCCCGAAATGTTCTGTGCATATACCTGCAGACTCCGTGTAGCTGGCACGATTTAGCTTCCGTGTCCGAAGAGACGTCCGTGCTCTATTCAGCGCAGGTCGTGTGGTTGATCCATCGGGACGATTGGATCTCGAAACCATCGCAGGATCACGTCTCCTTTGGGGGCTCACATTTCGCCAAAAGCTGCGTTCGACCCGAAATTGGAAACGCTTTTCTTGCTGCGCTTGGAACACCTGGTTTGCTTTCCAATCGCCGGAAGAGCCTTGCCTCGGCACTCAGTCAGCGCGCAAGTTGTTTCGGTATACGGGCAGCGTTGCCAGGTCGGAAACACAACAAATATCCAGAGAGCTGGCAGAACTCGCTAAAAAGTAGCCAGCTTTAGCGAAGCCCCGGTAAAACCGCCAAAAGTTTCTACGTGTGCCGCAAAACGACAGTGAGGCTTTCATTTAAATGACTACAGTCGAAACCCTTTTGGCTCAAGGGTGAAGAGTACAACATGACCACTTCAAAATCATAATTGCTTGGATCCAAGCGTACATTGTTCACATTAGCAATTATTTTGTGCGCAATAATAAACTTTCTTCCGCTGTTGCGAAATTGCGACTCTCTTCACTTGCCCAGCGTGACCTCGAATGACTCCAAATGACGGGCTTCTGGCGACACTTAAAGGCAGTTCTGTATGGGTGTGTTCGAAGTTGCAGTTGCTGTGATAGACATATAAATTGTACCATTGAAGTCACTTTCCCAATCATTTCTCGTGTCGTGGCAGTTAATATTCTTTAGTCACTGTTCGTTCTTGATCTTTAAAATTGACGGAAGCACTTCTTCAGATATACAGTTGATTCAGCAATAGCTCGTCTGCGAAATGGTGCCCCGTGCAACGTTTTTTTCTCTTAGACGCATCCAAAAGGTACTTTTTTTTAATACAATCATCGGAGCTTCAAACATGTCTTCGTCGCCATGTTCTGAGTATTACATGCATTTCGCTCACAACTAGCTCGCAACTCGCCTGGTGTTGACAATTTCATGTAAATTAATGAAGCAAGAGAGTCGCCAAATAACGCCGAGTAGCTTAGCCCCCTTTTATATCACCACCAGCCTAAAGAAGTAGCCATATTAACTGCATATGTATGCAAACATGACAAACCTGAGACTTTTACTAGCAGTACTACAATAACCACCCCCGTTCATTCAAATTATATACCTGTCTTTATCGTCAATGTCGTCTACTACGCCGTTGCTGAAGATAAGCTATGATTACTCTCGCAACAATTTCAGATCGATTAGGTGTGCTGGTACCATTATTATCACGGTTTCTATACATACGCCCAGCATTCACATCCTTATTAATGCCCCGCCGCGGTGGTCTAGTGACTAAGGCACTCGGCTGCTGACCCTCAGGTCGCGGGATCGAATCCCGGCTGCATTTCTGATGGAGGCGGAAATGTTGTAGGCCCGTGTGCTCAGATTTGGGCGCACGTTAAAGAACCCCAGGTGGTCGAAATTCCCGGACCCCTCCACGACGGCGTCTCTCTCCACTACGGCGCCACCCCCTCCTCCGATAACAGGGAAGGGGGATTTACCGTCCCCATGTGCCTCTCGTGCGCATGCCTATGCTAATGACGTCATCTAGCCAGCCGACAAAGTTGTCAAAATTCACCTAAAGAATTTAAAAGGAAGAGAGTTTGTAGAAACTGGCGAGCGGTGTTTTTGGCAGAACGAGTCGCTGGGTACCGCGATCAAGACGCCGCTCGAAGTGTTCGCAGTTGACGCGAAAGGCGGGGAAAAGAAAACGATCTCCGAGGCGAGTGGCGCATATTTTTTTGCGACGTTTGTTTCTTCTTTCCCGCGAGAAGTGCACACACAAGTGGGCACCGAGCGGCGCCGAAGCGATTTCCAAAGCAGCGGCCGCATCAGGCGCGCGTGGCTGCACCCGCGAAACGCGCTCGATGCCTCTTCTGCTGCGATCACCGCGCGCCGCTCGGCCGGATTAAACAAGTTTGCACGTCGGGCGAAAATTCTTGCCCACTGCAGCGCGAAAAAACCGCTTTTCCCGGGCGGAGCGAAACGTTACGCGCCGTGCTCGTTTGGCGCTCTCCTTGCGCCTTTGTTGCCAGAGTTGGCGTCAACAAACAAATGAGGCCGGCCTCCCTCGAGTTCCTCAACAGTGGTAGATGTGGCGGCTTTCTTGAATTAAAATTCCTTCCGACTTGCCAGCTCTCTTTCCCTGACGGTCGCCTCGGTGGAATGTCGTCGGTTATAATCAGACGCCGCTTTCTCCGACCAGCTCTTGCTACTGTGCGCTCTTTGATCGGTCCTGAGGCTTCTGGGTTTCAAATGGCGTTTCGCTCTAGTGAGCACGGCCTCTTGTGAGAGGCTCGTGCCATATAAAACACTCGATTCTCCGTCCGTGTGCTTACTCCTCCGGTCCAGGCATAAGTGGTGTTTGTTTACATATGCTGATGCCTTCGTTGTGTGAACCAACATAGCGGGCTCTAATAAAGTGGCATATATGTCGGGTGTCTCAATAAATGTGTCCAAAATTCTAAATATTAGTTAAGGTCTTGTATGTTCTCGCTCTCTCCACCATTACTTTTTTTATGTAACGGCAGGCGTCTAAGATAGGTAAAGGCATCATTTGAAACAGTAATTAGGAACGTTAAATAATTAGCTTTTAATTAGTCCAGTTAGGAGTTTGTGCCGAATGGGAGAATAGGAGTTATTCTTCAGAAAAAGTAACCTTAAGTAATTATTGTGGTGTAATGAAATCCAACCAAATTTAACGGCGAAACCTAAACCGAAGCACCGATGCGCGTAACAAGCATACGACCAGAATGACGTCACTGTTCAAGATAACGATTTTGCAGGTGTGGGTATACTTCTTTCGCGTTCGTTAACGCATGCGTGCGCCATGCGGGCTATAACCGCTAGTGGAGCGCCCGCACAAGGAATTCGGTTGTGTGTGGTGTAGATTCTGGACGATCCAGACGAAAGTGACAGCAGTTGGGCGTTTTCGTGTTTCAGTTTTGGTTCGCCCGCTAAATTGCGCTAAATTTCGTTACTTCGCAAATATTACTACTTGCCGGTCTTTCCGAATCTCAAAATTGCGATGAGTTTTTCGCATAAAAATTTTCAATTCTTCCGTGTGACGCAACCGCCGAACTAAATAAAAAATGAAAAGTTAATAAATTTCACTTTTCTAAATGCTTTACCGAGTGATGTTTTCGGCTATCTTAAGATACCTGTTGCTACAGAAAAGGTAATTGCGAAGGCATCTAATAAATTTGTCATTTACCTGATTTTCAATGGTTTGGACACTTTTTTTGAAACATCCTGTATTATTACCTTTATTCATCAAAATAGCTCACCGACACTCGCAGCAATGGCGCTCGTTGGCTACACACTGCGTCTAGCTTAGTGTGTCCAATTTATTAGCGTCCGTCGTGTTGAAACTGTGATCTCATTTAGAGGCACGTCCGGGTTGCCATGTCACTTGGCCACTGTGCGAACTTTTTTTTTTATATTTTGAAGACCTCCCTTGGTCGCTGCAACTGCCGTACACGATGCCACATCCCGAGATGGATTGCTGCGCTCTAGGTACAGTGTACGATGTGGCGGTCATCTTCACGACGGTGCGAAGGAGGACGGGTCCCGCTATTTGTTTTTTTTTTTAAGTTGTCTTTAGACCTTTATTTACTTTCCCTACTCTATCCTGAATGAGTGTAGCAATGACTCTGCGCAAGAGACCATGCGATAACTTTAAGGGACGCATATATGAAGTGTACATATTTCGGTGGCGGCGGCAAAGAAACGTGCGCGTATTCGCATGCGGCATCTTTTTAAAAATTGATGCGAACGGGGGCTTGGCGGTGTTCAGGAGTCTCTCGTGGGGTGATCTCATCTTTTTACGGAGAACACTTGTGATTGAAAGCATATTATTCGTGCATTTCGTCGTTCCTCTGCTAAGCACGTGGGTGAAGTTCCAAACGTGGAAGAACAAAATTTCATCGACGAATACGTGCCTGATACGACTGCTGAGCGCAGCTTCAAGTTGTTACCTGACCAACTGTGTATGAAGATTGGGCTTTCCGCCATGCATCCGCTGCGCCATAAGTCATAGTTTTTTGTTTTTTTTTGTGAAGCACGACACCACCTACTCGGGCATTATTCGTCTTTCGGTGGATAAGCGAGGTGCCCGCGGCACATCTCTCTGTAAAGTACATGATGTGCACTTTGCTGATGCCGTCTGAGCACTTAGCTGTAAGCGGACAGCATTAAACCACGCACTCATGGCGCGCATTTGATGGCTGGTTGTTATCTTACTCTTCTGCCACGAGGCTAACGCTATTCTTTGCAAACACGACACCTGTATAAGGTCTGTTTCTTGCGAGAGAATTTAAAGCACCAACGTGGCGCTGTGGTAGAACACTCGGCTGCTGCAGGGAGGGTTGGAGTTCAAATTCCATTCCGCCCTATAGGTATTTTTGTCATCATATTTTTGCTTCTCTATCTCTTACTTTTTCATGTCTGTCGGTTACGCCATCGATGGCGACGTTGCTCAACGCAGGAACGAATGTCTAAGTGCTGCGCTCTGAAAAGTTAGGAGGGAGCATTGCGGAGTGAGATAGATATATCTTCATTTTTTTGATCGAAATTTAGGTTCGTTGAATACGGTAGTTTTCGCGTTTATAATGCAGCTACGAAACAGGTATTGTGAAGATGAAGGCAAGAGTTCGTCATTTTCTGGTTGACCCAATAAAAAGTTATGTTTAATTCATACAAGAAGCAACAACTGTGCACTTTCCGTGCTCAAATATACGCAGGTAAAAAAAAAACGCCAGGCCTGCGCTGAACGCACCGCACAGTCACATCGAACGCTACAAAAGCGGCCTTTCAGAGCTCTTTTACTGCGAACGCTGTTATGAGATCTAAACCCGGGTCATGCGCTGCCGTAGTTGTCCGCCACCGCCGGTGTCTGTAACCACAACTCGCGAAATTGGAACAAAAACCTACTACCAATGACACAGTAAGGCACGAGCCCAGGTCCGCTGGGTGCCATCCCAATATTCTATTACTGAGCCACCCCGGTGCATGGAACCTGTTGGCTAGCTTGCCTCAGGCAGGCTTGATGGCAAGAAAGCAATCGTGTTAATACGACTTGTAAAGCATTTCAAAGCAGCGAAAGAACTATCAGTCAACGCACAGTACGAATAGCGTAACGAGTGGGTTGTCCAATTCTCCAAACCATCACAAAAGCTTCTTCTTGTGCCCCCATTAACGGTGGCGCATACCCGCTTCAGCAATAATTCATCATCGCCGTCAGCCACTGCGTGTACAATTGGCGCCAAATTCCTTGCAAATGTTTAGCGAATACGACGCTTCTCAGAAGAATAACGAAAAACAGCATAGCAAATGCCGGCCTACTACCCGAATGAATTTATTAATATTGACCTAGTGGGTATCAAGCAAGTGTGCTTGCAGTAGTTACCCCATCAGTGTTTGGAAAAGGCTCTGAAAGGCTGCTCTTCTAGCTTTCGCTGTGACTGTGCTGTGCCTTGCGCGCAGGCCTGGCGTTTTTCTAATTACTCTTTGGGCAACTGCTACAAGCACACTTCTGGGTACGCACTATGCCATAAATGATCGTAATTCTTGTGCATTGTGCAAGCAGTCACTGTGCTATCTTTCGTCATTCTTTACAGAAGCGTGGTATCTGCTGCACACTTGTTTGGAATTTTGTACTATTGTCATGCAGTGGATGAGGACGAGGAAGAAATATGCCTGAAGTGGGTATGTGCCACAGTTAATAGGTGATCAAGAACAAGCTTTTGTGATTGGTTGGAGCATTGGATAACTCGCTTGTTACGCAATTAGCATTGTGTGACGCCTTGTTGCTCTTGTTATGCTGAAGACATTTTATTACTCATACTAACGCGATTTCTTTCCCGACAGCAATCCTGTTTGTAAACGAGTTCTAAGGAATGGCGTACTCAGTTAAATATAACGACGTGGCTCAGTTGCAAAATACTGGGCTGGAATTTGAACCCGGGTGCGTTGCGTGCCAGCCCATTATTTTACCACTTAGTCATGCAAGTGCCTGGAACTCGTTTACAAACTGGCCTTAGGCAGGCTTGATGTCGGGAAAGGAATGGCGTTACTATGAGGCGTTACTATAAGCGTTTTACAGCATGAAAGGAACAGCCAGGTGACACACGAACCGAATAGCGTAAAGAGTGAGTCGTTTCATTCTCCAACACATTATAAAACTTATTCTTGATCACCTATTATCTGTGGCGCATAGCCACTTCAGGCATAATTCTTCATCGTCGTCAACCACTGCATAGAGAAATTGCACAATGTTCCTAACAAGTGTGTAGAGGATACCACGCTTCTCAAAAGGACGACAAAGGATAGCATAGTGCATGCTGGCTTACTACACAAAAATGTGAATATTCATGGCGTAGTGGGCGGGTACACAGCAGTGTACTTGTAGCAATTATCCAAAGAGCGTTTAGAAAATACTGTGCTGCGCTCCGCGCGGGCCTGGCGTTGTGTATATATATATATATATATATATATATATATATATATATATATATATATATATATATATATATATATATATATATATATATATACATATATATATATATATATGACGTGAGAAGGTAGCGACGGTTGGTAGAAGTGACAGTAGAACAAACATGGCGTATGAGCCAGGCCACGTCACCCAATCATCACAGCGTCACACGAGTCGACAGGATGAAGACCTGGCGGCCACTTCATCAACCAGCCACCATCTCCGAACGTCTCAGCAAGACGGGACGGAGTGACCGAACGTGGACCACGAAAGTACATCCCAACACTACACCAAGACCAACATTATGACAGCACCATCAGACGACCTTCCCATCCCCAAGTACACGGGAGAAGCGGACGATGGACCTGTATAGGACTGGTTCGACCTGTTCGAGCACCACGCAATCGCTGCATCATGGTCGGAACAGGAAATGATCACCAACTTCACTGACTACATCTCCGGTGAGGCATTCAAGTTTTACCTGACACACATATTCGAAAACGACGAATCATGGCAAAAGATCAGGGAAGAGATGATTGCCCGTTTTAATGACTACGGCAAGGACTTACTCATTACCGACCATCTGCATACAACCACACTCGGCCATCACACTCCACGCTTATTTCTCAAGAAACATGGTGTTCCACCAGGTTTCTCTTCACGAAAGTCGACATTTTCAAAGTCGTGGCACCAACATACGACACAAGACGTCGCTCACCCTACTGATGCCTTTCATGCTTTGTCTCGCATACATGATCCACCACCTGGTTTTCTACGACGCAGCTTTTCAAAGTCTCCTAACGGTCACTATTCGTGTCATAAGGACGCCTTGTTCATGGTAGACCAGCTGACACATGGGGAAAATACCAAATAACGCCAAGATGACTCAAAGAGTGAAAATCAGTCTTCACGCATTGGATCAGCTTACTCCCCATCTCGCAGACTTGGCCCGCCTCCTGGTTTTCCATCGCTTGGCTCTTTCGTGACTCACAATGTCCATCTCACATCTAGCACGCTAACAATGGTCGGGATAGAGCTGCGGAGCTTGGACGATGCTATGCCAAGCCCTGGACTTACCACCCAGATTCATGCGCCAGAACAGCTCGCATCGTTAGTTGCGCAGAAAGAGTGCCATTCACAACTCAAACCTTACCGAACTGCCCCTGTTGCGGTGTTGCCATCCAGTGCGCAGCCACCAGAAAATTCGAACACAGAAGGCTCAGACGCATCGAACGTCGCATGCTACCAGGCGCAAGAACCACTCATAGTGAGCCGCGAAGAAGAAGCCCCTGATGAACGATCTGTCAACTCTGAATGTTTTTTGTCGCAAGAGTTCATTTCCACGGCACCGCAGACTTGCCAAAATTTGCATTTTCAACCTGGTGATGCGACACCTCATGCAGTGGTCACCAATCCAAGAATCGAACCAATTCAGAAGCAAATCATACATCAAACCTCGTACACAGTTGTCTTTCAGAAGCGTCCGTAATCAACCACGTCACAGAAGCCTCTGAAGAGCAGGCTAGCAATGATGGCGCACCACCAACCATGCCTGATAACCAAGAAACCTGTTCACCATGCATTAACTGTCTACAGGACGCGTCAAGCCTCAAAGTATATGAATGTCCCATTCCGGAAGGCTTGCCACTACAGCCATCTCCTGAGCAGCATCAGCAAAACAAGCATAGCCAAGCGCGCAACCTCATGCGACGACAAAATAGACTGCAACAAAGGCATCGACGAACGCGGAATTCAACGGAAGCACACTCACCAATTGAAGAACAGCGGAAAATAAGATCTCTAACGCAAAAAGTATTCAAAGACATCAAATTTTCTCGCACAGAGGAAAGTCGCCAGAGACGCTCCCTGCGCCTGAAGTTACACAGACCGCAACACCACAGAAAACGCCAAGAAAGATGCGGAAGCACTTTTTGCATACCGCCAGCCCGCAGGCGTCACGCCGCCACAATCCGTCAAGAGGCACGCATTTTAGAAGCAAAGCGTCTGTCGCAGCCACGACTCAGAATCCAACGCATGAGACATCCGACCTTCCAAAGCTACAAGGACTCCCAACCTTGTTCGTTCCTCAATACTAACCATGTTGTGCCATCATCATTTTTAACGCTGAATGCATGGTTATGCTCTCCAGAACGCAACAGCCAACCTCGCCCACCTGAGGTCTCCTTGATATCACCGGACTGCCTTTCCTGTGGACATTTTGTGCAAGTGCATGGAACCGCCGTGTGGCATGGAACTACTGTATTTTCTGGCATTATTTTTTTAATATAAGACTCCATTTGTTCATGCTTTCTAGATTGTAGCTCACGCATTCTTTCGGGGGAGGGGGAATCATGTGACGTAAGAAGGTAGCGACGGTTGGTCGAAGAGACAGTAGAATAAACATGGCGTATGAGCCAGGCCACGTCACCCATTCATCATAGCGTCATATATATATATATATATATATATATATATATATATATATATATATATATATATATATATATCATTTCTTCGATACTGGTTACGGACACCGGCGGCAGCGGCGGACAACAACGGCGCTGCACGTGACCCGTGTTCTGATTTTGATTTCGTAACATCCTTCGCTGTAAAAGGCTGCTACACAATCATAAAATCTCTTTAATGGCTTCAGCAATACAACTCGCTTACCTTTAGCTCAACGAACTTCAAAAGACTTTTGACATTCGTTGGTCAGCTGCATTCTTTTGCATGCGTTCTCCGTTAGAAACAGCCTTTACTTTGGGTAGCGCGACACGACAGAGAAGGGCGCGTGTACAGAGCGCTCTCAAGACTGTCGTGATGCGCCGTATGAATTATGAATCCTAAGCAACTAGCCCGGCAACGAGCCTTGGTTAAAAACGTATTACGCGCACACTTCAGCCGGGCCGCAGGAACAGAGCGCCGTTCGTGGACGGCGCTGCGAATGGCCGCCTGGGTGGGGCGCCGCGCTGATTGATGCATCGATTTTGGGAGTGAGCGGCCCTCCAGCGACGGTACCCGGTAATCTGGAAACGCGCTCCGAAAGGCGTCCGGTCATTATGTGTCATTACGCTCTGTCGGCACGGGCCAAAAATACAGCAGCATTGAAGGAGCGAAGTGGAAGGCATTGAAAAGGGGCATAATTTGATCAAGTACGGCTATTAACTTTCGGGTTTAAAGCGGATTTACTTGAAAAACTATTCGCATTCGTCGCTAGCTATCACGAAAGCAGTGCCGTTGCTTTGAACAGGGATATTTTGTTCAACCAAGACGTGGTCTACGGTTGCGAGAGATTAAGGCTGTGAAGAGTGCTGACGCGCCGTCTCTCAATCACTGCACACCATGTCATGCACATCAAGTCTGTCTTGGACTATTCTACCCAAGCTGTAGCAAGGCGCTCTGGAAGTGCGACATGCACGAAAAAAAAAAAAAGAAGTGCGATGTTCTTTTAAGATCCTTCCAGAAATGGATAGGGCTGAATCGAACAAAACAATGAAGCCACCTCTCCTGTGCTTCTGCGTGTCTTACTATTCGATGCAGCACTATTCATCTAGGAAAAATGGTCAACCATCTAGCCCAGCAACGTATTTTTTTTGTTAAGCATTCAAGATCCACGTGCGTTTTTTGGGTGCCAGACAATAAATTGTGTGCATTTCTGTACAGCTCTGAAAAGTACCGATTGATACAAGTAAAGTTGTTGTGCAATCGTTGAATGTTACGTCATCTGTTCGGAACAATATTCAGTGAAAAGCGAAATGTGCACAGGAACGCGTGTTCACTAGCATCAGTACTATGGCTTTTCGTCGACAGGTTCTAACGCGCCTGGCTATGCACTTAATAATGCATTTTCGGGAGTGAGCAAGCACACTTTAATTTAGCACTAGCACTATTATATTTAAACGCCTGAATCGAACTTCGAGGTAAGTTGTGCAAGCTCCTCGCACGAGTACCGTACATCGGTCCGTGGCCTCACCTGCTCCGTGACCGCGATGGCGTCGGGCAGGCGATGTCTTCTCATCCCACTTTACCTCGTTTACCAAGAACCGGTGCGAGTTCCGAAACCAGGCAGGCCTTCCAATAGGGTCGTTCAGGAATTTGTTGCGTCTATTGATTCGGTTTCTCAATATCCTCATTGTGGTTATGCATCAATAGTGACGGAATTAAAAAGAAATTTCAAAAAAAAATTTTACAATTTTTTTGCCTTTAAGAGCGGCCTGCCCACTTAACGGATACTAAGTGTTGTAGATTACCTGCTTTCTATTTAATATATGAATATTATATCTAATAGAGTGAGTAAAGAAACTTTTACGACAGTACTTTTTCACTAACATCGAAGTGAGAAGTAAAAGTGCCTCTGAAATCAATTGTGATTTGAATAAATTCAAATTAACATCCCATTTCATGCTATTCTGAAAGTGTTGAAAGTGCTATTTGATTTTTCGGATAAAATTGGAAGTGGCGAAATCAAATAATGAAACTTGTTTAATCATACCCTGGCGAAGATACGAAATTCGTAGTCATAACATGTCTTTGTAGTTGAAAAATCTGAAATGGTTTTCACTTTTTCCTGATGTTGCGCCTGCTTTAGCTTTGGTGGAACGAGCAGGTTATCGCGTTGTCAGATGACGAAAGATATGACAGCACAGGCGTAGGCGTGCAATGGTGTTTTTTTTTCTTTTGGAATTTGTATTAGACCTGTGATCTACGAATGGAATTCAAATAACCTGTGATACCACTTCCCGATGCCACTTGCTTGTAAAAGCGAGCAACAATGAATGTTCCTGTGCGTTGGCAATGCGTTAAAATTATTTTCAGTGCGCGTCTATTTTTTACGTGAAAGCGTGTCAAATGACCTCGCATTAAGAGCGCGCTGTAGAACTGTGCCGCCGAGTTGGGGGGCTCTTCGGTTTGAATTTGTTATAAACGCCTAAAAAGCCATGAATGAATGAAGCTGACTTTTTTGCAGCTCTTAGTTGCTTTGCCTTCAAGGGCGCCTTCGATATTTTTTTCAGGCAGCGTTACTTAGCTTCACCGCGAGCAGATTACAGAATGCTTTCCGGGATCGTCGCCTTTGTGTACCTAATGACCACTTTTACCCCTTTTCCCAGCACAGGGCAGCTAGCCGGTATGGAAACCGGTTAACGTCCCTGTCCTTTCTTTTTCTTTTCTTTTGCGAGTTGAAGAAACACCGTGGCGATCACGTATTCGCGTTAGCCATTCAGGCACCACTTGGCTCTTGAAAGTATAGGCAGCATCCTTCCGATGAACATGGCATCCATTTTCGATCGATCACAAATTGTTTTCCAATATTGTTCATCCTCGAACACATCATGTGCATTTGAGCTTCCCTGACGTGCAACTGAGCGAAATGACATGCTAGTCTATGTCTACGCGGCACAATATTGTGAATATCCAACTCGATGCGAAATAGTTCTCTTTCAACTTCGTTCGAGCATGTCGTCTTCTGAAACGTCTGTCTTCTCATGCACGACGACCACAGTCTTCAGAAATTTATGTATACTTCCGTGGCGTGACAGACGATAACGCGCTCACCGGATCTGCCGTGATTCACGGAATTGTTCCGAATCATCCCGGCAGCCCGGTTTACTTGCGCGGAATTGTTTACAGCAACTGTTCAGACTTTATACGCCCGCGTGTTACTTATCCGCGAAAACAAGTCGAGAGCGGTGCTGAACTGTTCACCGCAGCATCGAGGACTTTGGAGTCGACACACAAAATGATTCGGAGCCGCCAAGAAAGAAGAGGCCTCCAAACGATCCTTCCGCCGACGCAGCGAGGAATCGGAAAGGCCTAACTCGATCGAGTGGCTTTCCTTCGTACGCTGCCGCAATGGGTGGCGCAGCCGATTGGGGCGCACAGCGGCAGCGTAACAAACGGCAAAAATGTAGCAAGGCCAAATGCAGCAAGAACTGCGCTTTTTCAGCGCAGCTGTTGCGAGTTATCGCAACCTACGGCGAGTTCTGCTCGCCGGGTTCCAGTGATAGTGCTCTTGTTTTGCCCGAAAAAAAAGAGAAAAACGTTCATTTCGTTTCTGGCACTGATTTGTGCGTGTTCGCTGCTTGGCGCAAGCCAACCGGTCGTTTTCTTCGCGTGCCACGTTGCAGCAGAGTCGCAACGCGTCCCATTCGCACAATGGCGGCCTGTGCGCGACACAACCCTTTCTTCTTTCTCGTTTTCCAGGTCGCAAGAAAAGTGACTAGCTTCGCAAATTTACCGAGCGTCGCTGCACCATACCACGGTGTCTTCGTTGCTAGCAACATTGTGCACCACACATGTAACTCGTGCATAGTCACCCGGAGCTACGTCATAAAAGCAGGCTCTCGACCTTAGCGAATCGGCGGTCGCTGCACTGACTTGACGACTCATTCTTGCATTGCAGCTTCACGTGCGAAGGAAGAGCGCATCGATCGGTGATTTCACGCCGCGGCAGGGTACAAAAGTGGCCTTGTTGTCTTCGTTGTGCAGAACACGCCGCCGCCCTATTGTCGCGGCTCGAATTTATGGTTTTCGGGGGAGAAATTGATCACGTGACCCCAGATCGTGACACGCCCCTTTTGTTTCGAGGTGTCCTTGTTGTCGTCATGGCGACGAACCCACTCGGCACGCCCATGGTCCCCTTATAAGTCCTGCCGGTCACGTGCTGCACAGCGAAGCACTGCAAGATGGAGCGCACATAATGAAGCGTGCCTAACGATGCCTGCCGACGACATGCCCCGTGACATTCCGGGACGCACTAAGACGGCATTAAACACCAACCGTCTGCAACGTCTTGGCTACGCCGTTTACAAAAACTACGCATGAGACTTGAATGCCACCGCACTACGAGGTCCCGAGGCCTGACCAGTCTGCATTTGGGGAAAGCACATACCTCGAATTCTAATTTCCGTGCTATGGATATGGATGGATGTACCCGGCTGTGCCCTTTAGATCAAGTGGTGGTTCACGCCACCTAGCCATAAAGTTAAGTATTATCATTGTCTGTTTAAGGATTGAATTTCACTTGCGCCTCCATTGTAGTCACCAATCAGTTAGCCTCCTCCTGGTTATTTCTACCCGTTTAAAGTCTATTTTGCCTTCACTGTCCCTAAACCCCAATGTCATAAAAAATTCGGTGCCATTACCTTCGACTATAAGGTGGAGCCCTTTACAGAACATTATCAAATGTTCAGCCGTTTCCTCCTCTCCACACTCACTACATACCGTGTCTGTGCCTTCGTATTTTGCTCGGTACGTCTTGGTCCGCAATACTCCCGTTCTAGCCTCGAAAAGCAGAGAACTACCCCGAGAATCATTGTAGATCTTTTCCCTTGCAATTTCCTGCTTAAAAGTTGGGTAGGTCTCCAGTGATGATTTCGTAAGCATTGCCATCTTCCACTTGTCCCTCTCTGTTTCCTTCACCTTCTTCTTAACCGATGTTTCTTTCTGGTTCGGTGTTCTGCTGTTGTCTAAATACCTGCTTGACAATTTTCGAGTTCGTTTCCTCCATTTAGTATCGACATTCTTCACGTACAAGTAACTGAACACTTTTCTAGCCCAACGCTCCTCTTCCATTTTTCTCAATCGCTCCTCAAATTCTGTCTTGCTGCTAGCCTCCCTGCACTCAAAGGATGTCCATCCCATGTCTCCCTGTACCTCCTGATTTGGGGTATTCCCGTGTGCTCCCAAAACTTGTTCTCCAGTGATACCTCTTGTTCGGGTAAGAGAACCGTACTCGGCGACGACTTATCTCGGCATTGCAGCGGAGGGTACGAAGGCACAATCGTGTTGCTCCCCAAGTAGTACGGCTGATTTCGATTTTGATCGCTCGTATAGTTAAAGCGTTTAAAAATAACGTATACGGGGGGAAATCTTACTGGGCAAGATATTTCGGTGGTCGAGGTGTGATTTAGTGTCGCATTACGAGTATATTGCGCTTGCAGAACTGAACAGTGCATTTGCGGCCGCACACTGACCCGCTGCGTGGCAGATTGATGCCATGTTTAGTGTAGAAAACGGGCTTTCTGAAAAGGTGTTATTGTTTAAGAAATTAGTAGAAAAGGGAAGACATTCTTGCAAAGTGAACAATTACTGTCTTTTGCCTACGATTTCCCACAACTGCTACTTTTTGCTCCACGGATATAGGCGAAGCGGCAAGGATATTGAATGCGGTAAATCGACACCGATGGTAGCTCCTTCTGACGTCGGCGGATTGCCCTACACGTGTCCGCAATCGCGATGGACGGGCACGTTACAATATCGTAGGGCCACATGAAGCTACTTCCTTTGATATCCAAGCTGCTTCGCACAGGTAGGCGAAGCGGCAAGGATATTCGGTAAATCGGCACCGATGGTAGTAACTCCATCTGACAGCTGACGTTCATTTATGACCCGGTTCACTAGTTCTCCTGTGGTGCCCAGTTCGTCGTGTTCGCTTGTTATGGAGATTTTACAGCGAAAGCTGTTGCGAGATCACAACTAGGGTCACGCACAGTTGTCCGACGCCGCCGGTGTCCGTAGCCACATTGCGCAAAATTTAGAAGAAAAAAAATTTTAGCACACATGACACAGTGGGGCTCGAACGCGGGTCGGCTGGGTGCGAGCCCAATATTTCATCACTGAGCCACACCGGTGCTTGGGACTTGTTGACAAACTTACCTTAGGCAGGCTTGATGTCGGGAAAGCAATCTCGTTAATACGACTTATAACGCGTTTTGAAACAGCGAAAAAACAAGCCGTCGTCGCACAATGCGCATGGCTTAACGAGTTGGGCGTCCAATGCTCCAGTCCATTAGAAGAGCTTGTTTTTGTTTTGACGTTGGCGCATACCCCCTTCAGCCATAATTCCTCATCGTCGTCAGCCACTGCATGAACAATTGGCGCAAAATTCCTTGCAAATGTTTAGGAGATACTACGCTTCTCAGAAGAACGACAAAAAATAGCATAGCGAATGCCGGCCTATACTGCCCAAAATATTTTATTATTCAGTTTCAGTTTATTGAGCGTAATAGGGTGGGCGGTTACATATAAGGAGAGGTATACAGAAAGAGGTCCCTTAGTGTAAACACTGCAATGGGACCGCCTAGTATAAAACACGCAAAGAAAAAATAAAAACAGGGGCAGGATCGCGTACAAGCAGCGCGAATATGTGTGCAAAATAATAAAAGAGGCATTGTGGTATGCAATAACAAGGAGAATATTTGACACTGAAATACACAGAAAAGAGAATTTATTAAGTGGAGATAATACAGTGCTAACGAAGCGATCGCTAGAAATAAACATTAATATATATTTCAGAAGAAAAATGCCCAGCCGCGGTGGTCTAGTGGCTAAGGTACTCGGTTGCTGGCCCGCAGGTCGCGGGTTCGAGTCCCGGCTGCGGCGGCTGCATTTTCCGATGGATGCGGAAATGTTGTAGCCCCGTCTGCTCAGATTTGGATGCACGTTAAAGAACCCCAGAAGTCGAAGTTTCCGGAGCTCTCCACTACAGCGTCTTTCATAATCATATGGTGGTTTTGGGACGTTAAACCCAACATATCAATCAATCAATTCAGAAGAAAAAGAAAGTAATAGAAATGGATACAAAAGACATGGAAATGTATGACAAAAAAGGCAACGACAGTAGCTACACGTAAGTCAGAAGTTTAAAGAAGGATTCAGGTAAAGGCGAACTGAATGTTTAAATACATTTAATAAGGGAGAGGTTTTAGTCTCTAAAGGCAAAGTGTTCCATACCTTGATGGCGGAGAAGCTCACTGTTTTAGTCCGTACTTCGTGCGCACCTTGGGCAATGATGTTGCTTTGAAAGGAGAACCGTATATTACTAGAGGAAGTTTATTGCCTACAATACACAAAAGGTCCGGATTGTGTACCAGGTGGTAGGCAATTACAGCTAAGTTAAAGACGATCATATTTGCAATAGGAAGAATATTTAGTGAAGACAATAGTGTAGCTGAATGCCCTAGTACCCCAGTGGGTATCAAGCAAGCGTGCTTTGCAGTATTATTAATGACATAGTGGGTGCCCAGCAAGTGTGCTTGCAGTAGTTACCCAATGAATCTTAAGAAAAGGCTCTGAAAGGCCGCTTTTGCTGTGACTCTGCTGCGCCTTCCGCGCAGACCTGGCGTATTTTCTTTGGCAATATAAAGCTTTTTTTCGAAAACGGCTCCCGGGGCGCCGCCATAGTTTTTTCGGGGCTGCGCGAATTGGCGTGACTTCTCGAATATGCACTGGGAAAGCTTTAAATTCGGTCTTTGTACTCGCGCGCGCGCACCCCGACATGGCGGCGTTCTTTTCCCTCCCGTGCTAAGGTGTATAGCAAGCATGCACTTAGGTTCGGTAGCTTCCGCAATGCTGTCAAGAGAAGATGTCACCAAGCATGGTTAAATGATTTTTGTTTCCACCAATTAAAAAAATGTGCCAGAAATCATTCCGCGAACTGCGTGATAGGCAGGTATCTTCATGATGGTAAACTCGCATGACACGATGCCATGGTCATTATTTTATTACCTAGCTGTGTGTTCAAATGTACTTCACATGGCATGCTTGTGTGACAACCATAAATAACTGGTCCACATACGAATGTTCGTGACATTCATATCGTACAGTATATGCGGTGTGAAATCAATGGCCCAGATGGCATGATGCCCATCTCACGATTGCGTGGGTGTTGTTTTTCATTACCGCGGCAAATAACGGATGCATGCACATGTCACATGGCGCTCGTGAGTCATGACATGACCGGGATAAGTTAAAGACGCTATTGTCGCCATTTGACTAGCTGCGTTGTTCTGGTATGTATGGCGTAGTATACATGGTGTCATGTACCGCATTTATTTGTGTAAAATCAGCTTTCTTTTTGGCTAGTGTCGTTACTCCTGGCCCCTGAAAAAACCAGAAAATTTTTAGGAAGGGTTTAAATCATGCTTTATGTTGACGTGCGCGTCTGTATGTGCGTGTGCTTACACGTGTAGGTTATGTGTGCGTTTTAACACCTGCAATAAATGAAAGTTCTTGATATGGTTCTAATATTTAAGCGCCCCTGGCTATGCCAGTGCTCTTGGCTAGTAGGTTATCAAGCACTAGTAGTGCTTGCTAATTTTGGCATGTGCTACGATTAACTAAGTGTCGGCCAGTGTCTGCTCACTGAGTGGCTCATAGCACTGGCAAGTGTTGAAACAAATAAAGCAGCTCTCAGCTAGTGCTTCTTAGTGCTTGCTACATTTGGCTAAAGTTGTCCAGGTGTTCGCAGGCGTTGTAAGATGCTCACTCATCATGTTCGTCAACCGTCGACTTCTGTCAGGTAGAGGGGCGTTTTTCCTGTTTGATAATAGTGTCTCTTGTCGACTCACAAAGGCCGCCAACTCTAGGCTGGTTATCCAGGCTAACCGTCAGAAAGCGCTGGCAGCACTGACGAAGCGTTGGCTATAAAGGCGAGAGATAAAGAAAACGGGAAGAAAAAGAAAAAAAGCGAATGAAGGTCAAGTGAAGTAAAAAAGGTGAAGAGGGAGTGAAGCAAAAGATTGAGGTAAATAAAGAAGAACGAAAACATGTAATGAATTCTGCCAGCACCGACACGGCAGGCATGGTGCGAAGAGGTCTCCGGGACGGCACACTTGGACTGACGCAGAATCGCAGATTAAATCTCTGACCACTAGAGAGCTATTACGTTCAAGGGAGCACAAAAACTCCCAAGGGACATCACGGTGGCTCTTCTTCCTTTTGTGCTTCTCTCCTCCTCAGTTCGTATCTGTCTGCAATGCTTTTTTTTTTGCTCTCTCATTCCAGCTTGCACAGTTTTGTC
The DNA here is from genome assembly GCF_013339725.1 of Rhipicephalus microplus. Lineage (NCBI taxonomy): Eukaryota > Metazoa > Arthropoda > Arachnida > Ixodida > Ixodidae > Rhipicephalus > Rhipicephalus microplus. Next base: position 229,390,469 of record NC_051165.1, on the reverse strand, counting down.
TGTGTCGTTTCTCAGTGAAGGAATTTCTTTTTTTTTTTTTGTCTTTCGATGGCAGTAATTTTGGAAAAGGTTCCTTCCCCTCCGTCAGCCTAACCGTCAGTCGCTTCTCGTGGAGCTCTGACCGCTGCATCGTTTGCCTTGACTTGTCTGCCTCTCATGGCATTACACGATTTGTTCTGCGAGGTGCACTCGGCACGTTCTGCTCTTGAACGTAAAAAAAAAGTGACAACTTTGCCGCAAACGTGAAACAATGAACGCGATAGCAACCAATTGGGAGGTCACGTGCAGAATGGAAAGCATATCGACACGTTCCCCGCGTTTTTCACGCACAAACGACGCACGAAACGTACTCCCAGGTACAGATGCATGCGAATTAGCGGCTCAGTTGTTACTTGGCTGTGTCTGAAAAGCGTGCGCTTTTCGCAAACGCAGACTGCAACGATTGCAGTGGCTTTTGTGCGCCCGGTAACTAGAACAGAATCGTTCCAGGTAAAACTCGAGGCCAGCCAAGACGTACAATTCTCCCAACCACGAGATAAGGGCGTGCGAGTGAGCGTCCACACCATTCCTCTCTGAGAGGCGAAGTACGCGTGGGAGATGAGAGCGCGTATCGTGCGCTCATTGCGCCATCTTGCTGGTAATGCTGAAAACACGATAATTCCCCGCGAGATGTCCATCAGCAGGGGTAAGTGGTAGATATAAATAGCCTGCCGTTTGAAATTTAAAGGACGTGCTTTTCGATGGCTCAGTGGTTAACGCCTCGTACTTATTATTCAGAGGACCCAAGTTCGATTCCGCGCGCAGGAATCTTTTTCTGGTTTCTTTTTCTTTCTTGCACTTTCATACACATAGATAAGTATACATATACGGTGAGTGACGGTGACGTCGACGGCGAAATGCAGCCGAGAGTGTTCATGTAATTGCTATCGCAATAAAAAAAACTTTGGAAGGAGCTTTTTTGTATGTAAAGATTGCTTTGCCACGTAGTGAGTAAAAGAACAGGAAAGATGCCTTGCGGAGGACGAGCAGCGTTGTTGTAAGGGAGCGAGGACATGAAAGAGAACAAAGCACGAGCGAGATTACCGTTCAAGAATTGCTTACGCGCAAACTTGTGTGCAGATAACCACAATATGAACATTTTGTCATGTTGGTGGCATTATGGATGCCAGATTGAAGGACGGACGGACAGATTGATAGACGGATTTGATAAGTAAAGTAAAACAAGGCGAAAACAGCGCGTATTGACGAGAACAGATGGACGCAAAGAAAAATAGAGACACAATCGTTGTATCTCTCTTTTCTTTTGTCTGTCCATTCTCGTGAGTCCGCGCTGCTTTCGCGTCGGTTTGAACAAGCAACTAGTTCGAAATGTTATTCCAGAGGAGAACTGTTTTCAGGGACTTCTACATCAGGCGCGTTCGTATGTACAAGTTGCTTGAGCTATACCGTAAAGCCTTGCTTGCACGTATTTTGTTAGTATTATGTTTCTGTGATTACGTAAAACATTCGCACTGGCACTACTTGGCAGATCAATCCAAGTCCACCCACTACAAATATCTTCCCGAAGTTTCGAGCGTTGTCCCACCAATGTGCGCTCACTACTGAAACAGTACAAAGGCTCACATTAGTTTGCAGTGACATTTGCAGTGTCTTATTTTTTTTTTGCTAAAAGATCATGTCTACCTACATGAAGCGAATAAAAAGTCTGCCGTTGGGTACCAGTAATATGATCGGGCTTCTTTCAACCATAGTTTTCCCAGTGTGATCTTATAGTCAAAGTACTTTCAAACAACATTGCAGTTAAATTCTATATAACAGACTGTCGTCGATACTCAGAAGTAAAAATTGGATTTGTCTTCTACAAATATTAACATTCCATTTGGGTTCAAATTAGCTGCCCATTTAAAGCAGTCCAAGTGTCAGCGATTGAAGGATATGGCAATATTTGGCGACAAAATTAACACCATCTTGTGATTCGATCGATCCCGTCCGCCGTCCTTTGTTTCGTGGGTGATGACTGGACTTGAAGGGCGAGTGGTTATTCCTGGCAACATGCGCACTCTCTTGGCTCTGCGGCAGCCTTTTCTTGTTTGTGGTATCAATCGAAGACTCTTCTTCTTCTCCTTGTATACTGGTTTTCTACCGCGCCGTTTAAAGCAACTAGGTCTTCATCAAGGAATAGATCGGTGCGAAATAACTTCCTTTTCGCTGTCTTCCATTTCAAGTATACCTTCTTTAGGTGAAAGAAGCACATGATTCTGTAACGCAAAACTCGATAAGGAAAACTAGAAGACAGTAGAAAAGTCAGCCTCTTACACTTTCGATTCCAGTTCTGCACGACAACATCAAGTTCTTCGGTAAGTGCCAACTTCTCCAAGAAGTAATGGGTGAGCGAAGGCAGATTTAACAAATCAACTATGTCACAAATGAAACAGGTACAATGCGGCTATTTTGGCGATTTTAGCCATTATTGTTCGCGCAGTTCTTGTTTAATAAATCTCGCTATGTTTGATTTAAACAGGTGTAGCATTTGGCTCATTTTATATTCGAAGTAGCTTTCATGAGTACGCGTTACATTAACAGGTCGCGCCGTTTTGGTTACCAAAGTTTGATTGATTTGTGGGGTTTAACGTCCCAAAACCACCATTTGATTATGAGAGACGCCGTAGTGGAGGGCTCCGGAAATTTTGACCACCTGGGGTTCTTTAACGTGCACCCAAATCTGAGTACACGGGCCTACAACATTTCCGCCTCCATCGAAATGCAGCCGCCGCAGCCGGGAATCGAACCCGAGACCTGCGGGTCAGCAGCCGAGTACCTTAGCCACTAGACCACCGCGGCGGGGCTTGGTTACCAAAGTTTTAAATGTTACACATTGGTGTGTGTGTGTGTGTGTGTGTGTGTGTGTGTGTGTGTGTGTGTGTGTGTGTGTGTGTGTGTGTGTGTGTGTGTGTGTGTGTGTGTGTGTGTGTGTGTGTGTGTGTGTGTGTAATACACGTTGAAGTGTACTACTACTTGGTACACTTATTTTTTTACCTTTCCTCCGTCACGCTGTGACAAATGCAAAGCGTCTGACGTGGAAGCTACACGACTTATGTTATCAAGTATGGTTTTTTGGACGACTTGCTGTGGGGAAGTATGACAATGTCAATATTTTGATCGGATCCGCAACTCCGTGAAGCTCCACGTGCCACGCTTGGCCGTCGCGCAGCGCCCACCAATGAGAGGGCTTCCTTTTCACAAGTTCCTTATCTCACCTCATGGTGGTACGCTATCGGCGCACGTCGGCCCCGAGCGAATCACCGAAATGGCCCTGAATAATTGAGAAGCCAGGGCCAACAGACGGCCATTACTGTTCCCTGCTTGTGCGTGAACACAATCGGAAAAGCCCGTTTCTCAGCGATGTTTCTCCACAGTGTCGTAAAAGTACTTCTTGCACCGTGGAGCCTCCCGATTCCTTCGGAATCCATGCAAACTAAAGCGAAACAATGGCATGCCGGAAGCGAGCGGCGTTGGTTCTTTTTTGCCGTGAGCACGACAGTTGTGCGAAGTCATGCAGCGGACTATGGAAAAGCCATCGCTGTCCAATCATTCGGCTCCCAGCGAGTACGTGCGCGCTGTGCTTCCGTCGTCGTTTTTTATTTGTCCGTGCTCGCCTTCGTTTTACTGAATTTACGTGGCCGTATGGAGAACAATTCCGGGGCGTACGTGCCCGCTCGTAGGGCGGCGACGCTCAGCCAATCCCGGTTTTCCTCGGCCGTGTCGAATCACTAATCTGTGCCCGTCATTTTCCTTTTCTCTTAGCCGCAGTTGCAGTGGCCGTTTCGGGCGCGCACGTTGCGGATGTCGAGGCTCTTTTTTATTTTTATTGTGAATCCCGCCATTTCGATCCTTGGTGGCCCTGTGAACTACATAGACGTCGCTGGTGGTAGAAGTTTACGAACAGCAATCACTCCATCAAAAGCGCCTCATTTGCGAAATACAACCACAACAAGGAGAGATTCAACGCGGTATCACTCGCATGCACTCAAAAGTTACAGCGAAAGCTGTATGGCGTTAGGCTGAATGAATAATAGTTCACCACGAGCAGCGATAACAATCTTCATTGGCTGCGCTTTCAGTTACGTCGTTCCATACGCCACACCCAAGTACGAGCGTCATTGGAGGTTTTTAGCAAGCTACGGAAACACGTTACGCAAAGGCGGCAATACGGAATCGGTGGACAAGTGCGCACGCGTGAAGATTCTGTGCGCGCACGGAAAAGAACCGTATCCTATTTCCGTATCGTGTTTCCGTAGCTTGCTAAAAACCTCTATTGGTGGCACTGTCTGCCTCCTACCCAAGAACGTGTGCCATTGGTGGCACCGTCAGTGACGTTCATGCCTTCGCAGCCGTGCCGCCGAGCCCGCGCGCAGCGATTTCAAATTGCAACTTTCTCATGGAGAGGGAATGAATCGTACGAACGCCCGAAGAACAGATAACTTTATAAGAACAGCTCCGACACCTGATTCCTTCGATAATTCATGTTCCCCGGTTCTATCCGGGCGCAACAGGCCCGGGTGACAAAACGCAAGCAGCAACTGCGCACTGAAGATCCGGCAGCCTTCCGAGCCGAACTCGGGCGACAACGGCGAGCCGAGAAAGCGGCATTGCGGGCAGAGCAGCGTCAACGTGGCAGTAGCGGGAACAGGTTTGCCGAGGCCGACGCTCAACCTCAGCGAGAGCTTTTCGAGCGGCACTCGGGTTTCGGCTGCGATGTCTGCAACCACAGGTGGCTGCACGTTTCAGCTTAACTCGTTAACCAGCTGTACGGGGTGCATGGGTGGGAATTATTTCTTTAGACGGCGCACCGGGCAGTGTATTTCTTCCTGCATTGCCCACGTCACTTGGCCATTTCATGAATCCCACACATCACACTGGGAAAGCTCGCTTTCTGCTCTTGACTGCGATGTGATGAAATATTGAGAGCCTTCGCCCAGAGTTGTCTCCATCGAGGCTTCTTTTCTTTCGCTTTCTTTGGTGTTGTTGAAATTGCGGTTAATCATGAATACCCGCAAGTTATAGCGACGATCAATGCATTGAGTGTGCTGCTCATCGCGACTGAGTAGCGGATTCTATTTGAAACGAAGCAAAACTATTAATGCGTACAGTTTTATTAACAAACAAAATCAGCTGTCTAGCCACTTTTGTCCAGTTTCTCAAGTTAAGAACAAAAACAAAACGCCCCACTCATCATCATTCACGGAGAGAATGATTATGAGTGGGGCGAAGCGTCCGTCTATACGTCCATGTGTCCGTCTGTCCGTCCGTGCATGTGTCCATACGTCCGATCGCGTTCGGGAATGCAGACGGCACGCGGGTAACACCGATGAGACGCGAGCCAAGGAAGCCGAGCGCAAGCGTCGTCAACGCGCCCGCCGCTCTTCTTCGTCCATGCCCCATCATTGATCCGCCTAGTACGGCGACAATCCAGGAGACTGAAAGAGGCACTCTCTTTCCGCGTACCCAGGCACAGCCCGCGCAGCAGCCAATCGGAGAGTAGCGGTACAGTGCCACGTAAAATATCCTCACTCAACTGCAGTTTCCACGTACTTCTAGCAGACAGCGCCGTCTATTATAATTTATATTGTTTTGGAGATACTGCCTTCATTTTTTTTCTCTTCTTCTGTCGGTTACGCGTGACGCATGGCAAGGTTAGACTGAGAGTAGCTTTGCCCCTAAAAGCTGACCCGACGTTTCGGCACTGATTCACTCCCTTCATCAGGGGTGATTGTTCGGCCTGCTCCGAAGCTAAGACATTTTTAGTTTTAACCAGCCAGACAGATCTCAGTTGAAGATGTTCACATTTAAGCTTCATTAACGTGTGTTGTAGCTGTTTCAAGTTTCAAAACGAAAGAAAAATCTTATCGATGTATAAATAAGGCGTGATTCCAGGAGAAAACTGGAGCTTGAGACAATGAACAATCCTCGGAATATGAGGTGTCGTCGGAAGCGACGTTTCGGCCAGCGGTCTAGTCTCCTACAAGGCAGCAGCTGACTGAAGTTGCAGCCTTGAAGAAGATAGACCGTTTGCCGAAACGGCGTCTCCAGCTACACCCGTGTTCCAAGGATACTTCATCTATTGGTATATGATGTTACGCGCATATTTTCACGTACCGGCCGCACCATTTATCCACACATTTTAGGGAGAAAAAGTATTTTGCTCGCACCGCTGCTTCCCCTCGCAGCTCTACTCCGCCATTTCAGATGAACGCGCATTTGGCTGAGATACTTGGTTTTGTGCAAAAGCGCCATAGGTTTTGATAACCTCGCTCAGAAAACTTGACCAGGCAAGCAGATTGCCACAGCGCAGACAAAAATACGTGTCGCCCTCTCCGACATCTTCTTATTTGGTATTTGCTTTCAACACCCAACTGGGTGTTGAAAGCAAATTATAAATTATTATAAAAATTATAAATCCTTTTACTTGGGACAAAAGCGTGTTTGTTGCCGCCATTTTGATGAACGATCATCTCATTTACGCCAAAATCGGAAATTTTTTTGAGTGGTAGACAATGGTATAGGGTAGAACAAGATTTGAAAACGAAATAAGCACTTTTTTTTTCTTTTTAGTTTGGGAAAGGTGTCCCTTTATGCATGTTCTCTACATTCTTGCTCTTTCAGAACATATTTTTTTTTAGTGTGGCTCAAAAACAAGTTTGTCCGAAAGCACGTCGTGGGTGAATACACCCTAGGGAAGCCCCTAGTATGTGCTCCGGGCTTAGACTCAGTTTGTCGACAAAAAAAAAAAAACGTCGTGTACCAAAGTCAAAATGTTTTTCTAGAGTCAGCTGGGTATAGGAAATTAGCGGGTATCCCGTAAGGCTGTCGACGACCCTTTGGATTGTTACATTTGCGCATGGTTTTCGGGGGACATCGGTGCGAACGCTTTCAGCTCCTAGCTTCATTAACGCTGTTCGTGCTTGACGTGCTTCATTTGTGTTTGCCGTTCTTGTCGACCAGTTGAGATGATGAGGGTAAAGGAGGTCTTCGGCAGTTCACTTGTGTGTGTGAATAACTGCCGGTGGCGTACTGAGTCGCTGAACGCTGAACCAACAAGCTCTTCATTGTTGAAACTATCAGCCTTTTCAGCGTCCTTCGAGGCGTATCGCGAGCGCAGTGACAACGGTTATTGTTTCATGGACGTGAATAATATTTGTGATGAGAATGGTGAGCTGACGATAAGGTAACATCAGACCTGTTAGGAGATGGTGGAGAGATTGTGTTAGGAAAAACTGGCCACCTGTATACGAAGTCTCTTGGAAGGATCCCACTGTCATCTTAATCTATAAAAGAAAGAACGCCAAGGACTTGAAAAATGATAGGCCGATTAGCTTACTGTCCGTTGCCTAAAAGCTATTCACAAAAGCATCAATAAAATAATTCTTGAGGCTTAACGTCCCAGAACCACCATATAAACAAAAGCAATTAATAATAGAATTAAGACGTCATTTGAGTTCAATCAACCTGATTACCAAGCAGGATTTTGTACAGGCTACTTAACAGTTGCCCACACTATCAATAATTTGTTAGAAAAATGAGTGGAATACAACCGACCCTTGTACGTAGCCTTCATAGATTACTGGAAGGCATTTGATTCAGGCGATATATCAGCAGTCATGCAGGTAGTGCCATATCGGGGCATTGGCGAAGCCTGTATAAACAAATATACTGAAAGAAACCTACAGCGGATCCAACGCCACCCTAGTCCTCCATAAATAAAACGACAGAATCCCAATGAAGAATGGTACGTGTAAGGCAGGGATACACGATCTCTACACTGCTACTCGCTGCGTATTTACAGGAGGTTTTCAGGGCCCTAAATTGCGAAGAGTTGGAGATAAGAGTTAATTAGGAGTATCTTAGTACCCTACGATTCGCTGTTGACATTGCATTGATGAGTAACTCAGAGGCTGAATTCCAGCTTATGATTACTGAACAGGATACGGAAAGCACAATGATAGGTCTTAATAATAATATGCATAAAAGTGAAATAATGTGCAACAGCCTCGAAAACAGCACTTTGCGAAAGGTGGTGAGACACTGGAAGTTGCAAAGGAATACGTCTGCTTAGAGCAGGTTGTAACCGCGGAGCCGGAGAGTCAAGTCACTGGAAGAATTATTATGGGATGGATAACTTTCGCCGAGCATGCTCAGATCATGAACGGTAGTCTACCACTATACGTAAAGCCGAAGGTGTATAGCAGTTGCATCTCATCTACGGAGAAGAAATCTGGAGGTCTACAAAGAGGATTCATCTTAAATTGATGAGGATGCAGCAAGCAATTGCAAAATAAATTGATAGGTGTAACCTCAAGATACAGGAAGACAGAAGAGTGGGTCAGGGAACAAACGGGGGGGGGGGGGGGGGTCAAAAATATCATAACTGAAATCAAGACAAAAAAATGGACATGGGCTGGTAACGTAGCTCGTAGGCAGGATAACCGCTGGCCATTATGAGCGACTGGCTGGATTCCAAGAGAATTCAAACGCATGAGTGGGACAGAAAGTTGGGTGGGCCAACGAGATTAAGAAGTTTGCAAGTATAACGTGGCAGCATAAACCACAGGACCGGGTAAATATGCGGAGCATAGGTGAGCCATTTGCCCTTGAGTGGGCGTAGTTAGGATGATGATGATGGTGGTGGCGAAAAATTCAGTAAAATATTAGTACTGATGATGATTTTAAAAATCTGATGCAGTTGAGAGAGTGGGAAAATTAGAAGAAAATAATATAAGGATTAAGTGATTCTCTTTTAGTCCCTAAGGAAACGGTTCCTCAAGTGGCCGAAAATGCAAGGTACTTTTAAGTGGAAATTAATGGAACATCAGAAGTCTCTAACTGGAGGCTTACTATCTAATCTACCTTTACATTGTTGAGATCGCCAAAATTCGATAGTTTTGCACAGAAATGAAGAAACGCCGTGTAGTTGTTGAGACAGCATTCATAGCCCATGCGGGCACCAGCCGTCGATGAGCTTGGTAAACAAGAAATGCCTGAAAATGTGCGTCTCACGTACACCGCCATGCGTGCCGTATTGATCGCCGCTTGGCATGCGCGGTTAGGTATTCGTGTTCGCTTTCTTCTCTTCGTTTGTATCGTCCTCTTCTTCTATTGCGCGCCTACCGTCTTTCGTCGTGTTTTCACAGTGAAAACACGATGTCGTTTCGAGTTTCGAACGCTCCTTTTCCTTTTACCAGAAACTTTCAGGGTCCCAATGAATTGCAGTAATTGCTGTCGTTTCTTTCGGAGTATCTGTGCGGTGCCTCGGTTGATTCTGTGCTGGCATCGATGGATTGTTCGCCATCGCGCTCTTCCCGCCGTCGGCGAGTGATTCGTACTCGGGGAGTGCGGCAACGACCTCTCCGCGGTAAAACAGTGGAGCCTTTAGTTGGCTGCCATCTTTTCGTAGCCTTAAAAGCGCAGCAGCAACACTTCCTGTTCACCACTGCATGCCGTAAAACTTGAATGAGAGACATTATCCAAGTGTCGCTACTTAGCCAGCGTCGCCAGGGATCTACGTTCCTGCCAGAACCGACTCTGCTGGTGATGTCCCGTGGAGGTGATTTCAGACCTTGTCGGACTGCCAAATGTATTTTCATCTTCGTTCCCGGAAACGGCTGTGGCTGCTCGTCGTACAAGGAACACATTGCGAGCAGGGAATACGCCAGATTTATGGTCTGTATACGTTCCCGGAACCGTTAAAAACCACCAAGAGACTAAAGTGTTCATCCTAAATATCGGCAGCTTGTCAGCTTAGTCTGAGGTCATGGAAACATTATCGGCACTGAAGAAACCCATGTCTAGACGGGTCGTTCGTGGTGCGCTTTCAAAAGTAGGCCTTGATCCGCAGAATTTTTTTAATATTTCAGTGGTGCTGAAGGGGGAATCTTGGGCTTGCGATAGCAGCGACGATGCTGTAACGTCCTGATATTTCGCGTGCCTGACATGAAATATGCACCTCAGATATCCTTACGGTGACTGTATCGGTGCGTCTAACGTCAGAGTAAACACGGTCGGCAGTGGTGTCACATGCTAGATGACTATTTGCTGACACGGTATTAAATCTGGTGTTTCAGAGAGATATTTGCGTGCAGCTCACAACCGAGTGCCCTTGTTGTCACGTTTACAGAAGCCGCGTTGTTTGGGTGCGTCGTCAGTGGACACAGTGCCCCGTCTCAAATCCTGAGGGTAAATTTCCTAATCCCGTCGGTGTGCAGCACTTTTCCCTCTCTTATCGGAAGCGCCGCCGGGCGAGGAGTGCGTGCACCGTAAATCTCTTCGGATTATGGGATTAATGTGAGAGCTCTTGCTAGCATTAGGCGCAGCCTGACCGTGCTCTGCAAGGGTTATTGCCGAAGGTCGTGCTCGTATCGTTCGTTTCTTACGAAACAGCTATACTTCGCTTGCATGCTGCTTTTGCTTGGCCTACTACTATTGCGCATTGTTTTAACGTGATAGCGTTAAAAAAGCTCGTTTTCCTGCGTCGGCGCCGTTAGTTGAAAGAGAAAAATCATCCTTTTGTGCGTGACGAAAAAATTGACAAAGATGCCAATAAGAATAACTAAACTTTTTAGGGTCTGAGCGAGGATCGATTACAGGCTACTTTAGTGTGGTGAGCAGACGTTCCACGCGTCTGCTTGGAAATGCAGGAAATATAACTGAAATATAACTGCCTCTGCTTGGAAATGCAGTGCAATTAACTTTCATGCTTCATGAAAACACGCGTCCTGTATACAGACTTCACAGTACAACATGTAATACTGCAGTAATATTACGTACAAGAGTACATCCTCATCGGGCGTATTAACGAGTGATTATCACAACTTCTTTGTGGTGGCACACACAACACGGCGCCTATCTCCTTAAGACGACGTATACAGTGGGCGCGTATATAGGAAGTTGGAAAACGTGCACGCGTATAATTGCTCTTGGTTTAAAGCAGGCTACCCATGACACACAATGCAGTCATATGCGAACGCTAAACTAACACAGGAGACTTTCAACTTCATAAGTTACATTGCAGTAATCCAGAATTTAAGCTGTCCGCGTAACATCATACAATAAAAAGTATGCACTAAGTGCTTAAAGTACGCACCAGGGATATGATATTGATATCGTGTTATACTCTCGAAGGTAGAGCTCAAAGATACTTTAGTTTTTTGTGTGGATGCTACTTATTTGTTCTTGTCCAGACCACGTGCTGCCCGTTGTTCGCATTGACACAGGTTCCGACGAGAGATAAACACTCCCTACAGCCATTTCTTTAACACAAAACTATAGACGCTCTTTTTTTCGTGGGTGCCGCCATCTTGCTAGCGGGTGGCCTTTCTCTAGTGTGGCAACCTATCCGACATGCGGGTAGCTCGCTGTTTGCATAGAAGTTAAGCGTGCGGCTGCGGTTTTATTGTTATTTTTTTAGTTTTTACGCGGCAAATTTTGACTGAAACGGTGCAGCTTTTTCGAAATCAGTCTGTGTGACGTTCTGACAAGGTTTCAAGTCATTGAGAGTCAATTGTTTTATTTTGCAGTGCCTCGAACGAGTCTGCCTCTGTTGATGCAGTATATTCACAGCACCGACTTTCTGCTCGAAGAATGCGCAGTATATTCAGGGCTTTCTTTTCCAGAATGAACAACAACACATCGAGAGCATAGTGAATATCTTTCTTGAGCTGTAGTCATCCGCTTTTCAAACAAAATTTTATGCGCCACGCCGTCACATCGGCTTCCGCTCCTGCAGGAAGCCGTGCGTTTGAGTGCGGTGGTTCGTCTTTATTTCGTAGCACCAGTGGTTTTTGTTAACTGCGCCTTAGCTGTTGTCTAAATTGTTTCTTAACTCTGAAGGGGTGACCTTATTTTACTCCCTCCTTTGTTTTCACAGGTGTGCACTTGAATATAGCTCTTACATCAAAGGACGCTGACGTGCCTGCGCGTCCCCTTTTTATCTTCTTTTTTTTTAATTGCGATATTTGAGTGATTCTCGGTGTTGCGGTACTTTGACCTGCGATAGAGAGAAATATTACTGAGGCTGTTCTTCAGTGAAATATTGTCATTGTTGGAATATCTGTAGGCTGCTACCTTCCGTTCATAGGTGAGGTTGAACGTCAGTGTCGAAGTCGTTGCGGTTCGTTCGCCTGAAAAGAAGTGCTCTGAACATATCCGAGTACCCTCGGAAGGCACAAACGTTTTTTTTTTCCTGTTTAAGTTTGTGAGCCATAGAAGCCGCTGCTCATTGTCAACAGAAAAACGATGCAACTTGAAGAGCCCACAGTCACAAAAACTCTGCGTCTGGTGATGCACATGACATATTTCTTCCGACAGCAGTTTCCTTTTTCTGTAGTTGTTACTGCACCCGAAAACAGCGCAGTGGTTCTCTAATGACAAATTCTTCGCTGCCGTAGCAATAAGGAAAAACAAAAGCCGCAGGCTGTTTTAATACATGGCCAAATGGTCGATAACGCCACACATACTAGCATCAACACACACTCTAAGCCGTTACCCGCATGCCAGAGAGGAGGAATGCGTTGGTTGGTTGCCAGATCAGACTTCCTCACCCGATGCAAAAGTCTATAACAGAGCCGTCCTAGGAGCGAAGCATCTCTTGTTCGGGCCTACGTCCCGCGGCGTTGTTCTTCGAAATCATACTACGCATGCGCAACTTCTTTCGTCTCCTACGCTCCCCCCTTTCGCCTCGCAACGCAGATGATGAGAGTGTCCCCGAACCTACGCTCACTTCCCCTCTCCTTTAGGCATTCCTCCTCATGGCGTTCCTTTTACGTGTGCATAAATCTGAGTACATACATTGCAATTCGCCTTATCAAAGTTACATATGTATTGCAAAGATTGCATACAATTCCAAACATTACATTTCGTATCATCAGCCGCCTTGGCATGGGCCACTGCTTTGTTTACAATGTGTTATGCTATATTATGTGCTAGCCATGTGAGCTACCGCAGGGATGCATACTTCGGGATGCGGGGAAGAAGGGAGGGCATTGCGCAACGTTTAGCACTTTAAGCGAGCAGGGTAAGAAGGCGTAACCACGTGTCTTCTCAACGGAATTTTTGTATTGTGCAAAATAGCGCAGTTTTCTTTTCCCATTATATGCCGTGCCTTGGAGCGCTCACTTCGAACGGGACAGACATTGAACGAGGTTATTTAAAAAAAAATGCCCCACCTCCCCGAAGAGAACAGTGTGCAAATGCGAGTGCATTTGTTGCGCTGAGAGACGACCGTTGCCGTCAGACATTCGTCTTCACCGACTTCTGCCATCGCCTTGAGAGGCGGCAAGCCACTGGCAGCAAGCTAACGATCAAGAGTGAGGCGCGAGCGGACGGTAGAGTGGGGCGCAGGGAGGAGAGAGAGCAAATGGCGAGAGAATGAGCGGTGATGCACTGCATCTACACTCTCTCGTATCACATGTTCTGGTTGCTAGGGGCGAGCATCAGTGCGCGCACCCACAGCTGTTGCTATGGGAGAGGGAGTGGGAGCGGAGAGAGAACTCCTGGTGGTGCGTGGACACCGCCGCGGACAACGCCGGATGCCTCACATAGCCCGACTAATAAATGCATTCGCATTTAAAAGGACTCCCTCGAAACGTGTTTGCACGTAAAATAAATGTTCGTCATTGAAAAGCTGATCTAGGTCACAGATGATATCATTGTAATTGCTCTCGCAAATTTTGAGTATCCCACCTGCTGTATTTACGCGGTTACAACGCAGGCATGATTTTAATGCGGGGTGACTCCACGATGTGTCCAGGAAGAAAAAAAAATGTCATTTTCGTATATGTTGCAACTATCTCGAAAAAAAAACTCGTGTTGCATTTGAGTAAACACGGTAATACGAGAGAGCTGTAATGGTCATGTTTTCATTATTATCAAAGTCGTTCGACAAAACCTTGCCAGTGATGTCATGTTCGTTTTTGCTTCGTCTAACTTAAGGATCGCTAAAGAATCTCGCACTTTTCTTTCTGTATGCCTCTGCAAGAAACTCGCCTATTCGGCCTCGACGACTTCATTTTGCGGATATTACAGCGCTGCTCATCTCGCAGACGCTCCATTTCGAGATACAATTGTCAGCACTTGTCCAGTCCTGTTCGCCCACGCATTTATGTAATCTTGCCGGTGGATAACATTGTGCATGAATATTTAGGGCGTAGTGGGCACTTCGTAACTGTTCTTAAAGGGCCTTGCAACACTTTTTGAGCATGGTCAAAAAACGCTGCCAATCGGTTGTGGAGGCTCCCGAGAACACGCGAGCCAAATATAGCACAGCACGTGGCCTGAAATTCACAATATGTTATCAAATTTAGCTGGAAATTGCTCTCTCTTCTCTCGAAGAATGACGAATCTGAGGAAACTCGACAATCAGTTGTAGAAGGCCTTCTTTCAGCCATTGGCTGATTTGAGCATGGTGCCCATGGTTGTTACAAAGATCGCCGTGGGAGACCGTGACTTGTCCACGCGTGTGCGAGCGATCATCTTGAAAAAGCCGCGTATTCAAAGAAAAAAAAAGGAAACGTACTCAAAGTCACGAGGTGCGCGTGACGTATTTTCTTTTTCCATGCCATCCCTCCCTTTTTAGCTTTCAGCGCTTTCGTCGGAACGAGTGAAGAGAGAAAGCGATTGCAGCCTGGGACAAGTCATACAAGTCAGTGTAACTCCGCTGGTACTAGACGGATTATTAAGAAGACCGACAACTGCCCAGAACATGAAATGAGATGACTTCACGGATGGGAACATTGTCCCTCATAGTGACTAAAACCAACCCTATTTTTCTCGTGAGAAGTGGAGTTATATATGTATTTTTTCATTGAAAATCGCAAAAATAGGCTGTGACGCCACTTGGGGGCAGAACCTTCAATTTTCCTAGCTGTGCTGTCACGTGACCGTAAACTAGTTTACGCAGTCAACATTTTTTCTGTTAGTATTGAGAAATCGCTTGCTTTTTTATAGTAAAAGATATTACTACACAAAAATTTACCTATTGGCCTGCATTAGTAGTACGCAATGAAGTCGCGCTGCCTTCGCATGACGTAATGATCCCGTGCTCGTCAACGCGTCCTGAGCAACTTTTCTACGTGCTCATGAAACCGTGCACGCAGTTTTCAGGTCGCTAAAATTTCGGAGTAACGTGTTTTTTTTTTTGTTTTTTTCCTACACTTAGCCTCAGAAATAATGCGGAGTGACGTTTTTAGTGACTTGACTTGGCTCGTGTGTCGAGAGAGTAAGGACGACGTGACAAGCCATCCACGACACAGGCGCATCAACTTTGGGTGCAGGTGCACGCAACGCGGTTCAAATACAGCGAAGCTGTATGAAGCCACATGGTCTCATTGTAACGGATTAATGTTATCATTAATAGTTGTAAAGCTCAGAATAAACGTGGTTAAGCATAGTAAGAGGAACTCCTGCGAAAGCAGAACAATTATAACATGGAGAAGTCGCTAGGTGGGCTACTGGCATCGCTATCAATTCTCAGCGTTGCTGGAGAAAAACGTATGTCAGTGTTCAGAGCCTTTCAGATTGAAAAATACTGCTTATAAAATAACTACGTGCTTTTGGGAGTAACTAGTGCAGCTTCGAACACTGCGAAGGGTAAGCTTTTGGTCGCGCCGAAAAAAAAACTGGGTAAAAAAAAAACAGTTGTGGGTCCCTGTGGCGGCGTTGAATTCGTGATGCAATAAGACCAACTTTGGTATAGAAAAAAAAAACAGTACGTTTAAACTAAATGTTTTCACAAACAACGCCCAAACTACATTCCAGGAAGTTTATTTGAAAGGCAGCCACGTGACCAAACAATTTTTTGTCTCCTAAATATTGTAGTAGTTCACTGTTTTAATACAGTATATCAGCACGATTTTTGTTTGAATACATTTGAGATGGTTGCCGAAATGGCTGGGATGTTAGGCGTGGAATGGCCCTACATTAAGTACGTTGCTCAGGCGGAGCAATTGCCAGGCTAACCGGCCTGTGACAACACCACCACCACCGAGTAGTTGTGCGCATAGACGTGCGTCGGGTTCCCCATCAAGGGTTCACCAGAGCGCCACCCGCCCCACTAAGACAACGTATTGGAGAGATTCTGTGCTCCCCCCTGTAAGTGAATACGTGGGCACCCCTACCTGTGTCTTGCCTCCACAGCCCACGCCTGTGGTTTGAGTGTTCAAACATACGTCGGAGAAAATTGAAGTAAACATTCACTCACGTTGAGCGAAGTTGAGAGTAATGTTATTCGTGCGCTGGTGAAATTGCCTTCAACCCAATGGAGTAGCTGCCCTCGAGACAATGTTAAAAATTAGCTATGTGCCCTCGTTCGTAGTTGCACATATTTGCGCTGTAAAAAACAATGGTTTTGAAACCTTCCCTTCTTATTTGAGCGAAACTTTTTATTTACACTTTAAAATAATTCGTAAGAATTAGAAAATTTATGTTCTCCCTTCTTGGGTACTTGTTTTATGGTGAGTGTTCGCTTGTTTTCTCTGAAGCATATGGCAACACTGTGCTGAGGTGAAGTTGAATCGTCCCTTATTTCTTCACATGCACCGGGTGCCTTTAAAATTTACCATGAAGCTTATTCAAGTTATTTTGTGTTCGTTAAAGACCACAATAGCGCATTTTTACCATGGTGTAGACGAAAATGCGTCGCACTCAATTCGAAATGTATAATGAATTGGCACAGCTCTGCTTGATCCGCACTTCTCTTAATGGATCGAGGCCTTTGATCTTAGCAAAGAACGAACACAAGCAAGAGCGAAGTTTACGCGCCCAGAGGCTTCGGTGCTTTGATCTTTGGTCCATAAAGGTTGCTTTCAGTTATTCACGCTACTTAGACATTCAAGCAATCGTCGTGGCGTTCGTAGCTGTGCAAACAGAGGCTCAATGCTGTGGTTTAAGGAAACAGCGCTCTTCGTGTGATTACCGTCCTAGCTCCTCGGTATTGAAGGCTTGCTTTTCGCTTTATACTGGCGTCTCTTGAGTCGCTCAATGTGGGCTCTTACTGTCGGCCACTCGAGTTGGTCCGTTTATAACCGCACAATAAACTTTTAAGTTAGTTTATAAAAAAAATGCTGCTCATGTTTTCATTGTTTTATTCTGTGTCATATATATATATATATATATATATATATATATATATATATATATATATATATATATATATATATATAAGGAAAGAAGTGTATACCACAGGGCTCGTTTTTCCGTGTTTTTACACAATAATAATGAGACCTAACAGACAATAATGCCAAGGAAAGTATAGGAGAAGATATTAGACCAAATTGTAATGTAAATATGAAGAAAAGTGGGTAAAAAGATAACTTGCCGTGGGCGTTATTTCAAGGTCGCAGCTTCGGATCCTGCCCACGGCAAGTTATCTTTTCACCCACTTTTCTTCATATTTACGTTACAATTTGGTCTAATATCTTCCCCTATACTTTCCTTGGCATTATTGTCTGTTAGATATCATATATATATATATATATATATATATATATATTATTGGAAACAGTCCTGTACTTCTGATGGGATTAAGTTGTGACCACTGTCAATTGGTTGTGCTGCAAAATGTTTTGAAATGGCAATGTATCAACGCATCAGTTTATACAAACAAAAAAAACATCTCATCTTTCCAAAATTGTTTCTTCCTCAACACGGATCTGGTTAATCGAACCTTGTGCAACTTCCTCGGATAAAATTAGCCTCACCTATTCAATCGTGATCATAGAAAGCATATGCTTTGACATAAACAAAACTTTCATGAAAGTTTCGCAAGAATCACTTCGGATTAAAAGGAAAAGATGCAAACTTTGCCCTGTGTACTTCATAATGCTTGAAATCTACGCTGAAAGCCTCGACAATATTGTCACATATTCCGTACCTGACGAATTCGTATCAACCCGCGCGTGCCTCAAGGCTCCAATGAAGGGGCAAGTCAGGCGTGTCGATACGCCTATGTAGAAACTGAGGTGCAGATTCAAAATTATTCTTGGATAATGAGAACCTATAAAACGTCTTTTGCAAGGTGGTATTGCCAATAAATAGAAATGGTGCCCGATTAATAGGGTAAATAATTCAATATCTTAATTTTAACGGCCTCAAACCATGATATGATTATGAGAGACGCTGTATTGAAGGGCTCTGGAAATTTCTGGAAATAGTTCTTTAACGGAGGTTCTTTAACAAGCACCTAAATATAGGTACACGGACCTCAAATACTTTCGCCTCCATCGAAAATACAGCCGCCGCCGTCGCCTGCTTTTGATCCCGCGACGTGCTGGTTAGCACTTGATTACCATAACCACTGGATCACCGCGGCGGGGCGATGAGCAGGACTAAATTGGACATTAGAAAACTAGGAAAGGTAATGCAGTTGTGTTTAGTCGTAGTTGTCTTGGTGTGAAAACATTTTCTGTTGCCTATATACGAGACCTGCCCTTCATTGTCCACTCAAACATTGACTTCAGGTACCTTCACTTATTTAGTTCATTGTAAACCAGTCAATTTGGTCGCTTATTTTTACTGTGCGAGGCCGCTTGTCGATCTCAGTTGGTGTTTGTAAGCGTAAGACGTGGTGGCGCTGAATAGGAACTGATCATACTTATATTTTTGTGCAGGTTTCGGTTTCGTGACATTCGAGAATGAAGACGTTGTTGACAAAGTTTGCGAGATCCACTTTCACGAAATAAACAACAAAATGGTAAGTGTTTTGCTTGTGTTTTTTTTTGTCACAGTGCTGCAAAGTAAAACGCTGCATTACAGTGAAACGCCTCGATCACATTCGATTGTGATCGATTTTGCTTGTGTTTTTTTTTTGTGACAGTGCTGCAAAGTAAAACGCTGCATTACAGTGAAACGCCTCGATCACATTCGATTTATTCAAAAGGCGCATTCCTGACTTTCGAGATACACTGGAAATTACCTTTTCTGTACAGCGTATGGCTGTTTTCGTTGCCACACGTGCTTTTTGACGATAATAGCGGCTCACGCAGGATCTCTGATGCTGCATTCAAAGAGCTCTCTAAATCGTACCTTCACTTGTGAAAAAGGGGGGAGACCAAAAACAGGCTGTTGTGAAAATCACGCCATCACTTAATTTTCATTTTTTGAATATGCAGTGCTTGTTTTCTTTCGCACTCGACCGACCAACCGGTGTGTGTTCACGTGAGGGTAGGGTCATGATACTTGCCCCTCCGCCCCTCATGGTAGAACTTACGCCCGCCTATGCCTAATACTGGTGCTTGCTATCATGTCGCATAAAACTGCAAAGATCACCTTGGCATGCGTGGGAAACTTCAGAGCTGGCCTTGCGGTGGCGCACTCAAAGAGGCCCTGCGACACAAATTAGGCGCGTCGTTTTCATCGCTTCTTCTGGAACCGTGGATAGCGCCGAAGTCATCTCCTGGACTTTTGAAGTTTAAGACCTATAACAATCACACCTGTGCACATTTTTTTTTACAATTCTTTCTGCGTCTCTCTCAGTATTAAACACCAAACAAACTTAAGTGCTGCAAAAGGCAGACTAAAAAAAATGGCAGCATATCCACGGAGTGAATGATGGAGAGTGGGGCGAAGAATTCGTCCGTCCATTCGTTCTTTCTTCCGTCCGTCCATGCGTCCGTCAGTGTGACCGTGCATGCGTCCATCAGCCCGTCCGTGCGTGCGTCTGTTCGTGCGTCCGTCCCTGCGTTCGTCGATGCAGCCGCCCCTGCGTCCGTTCATGCGTACATCCATGCATCTGTCTATGTGTCCGTTCGTCCATCTATTCAACACTCCAAGTACCACCATCTCGCATCTTTTCATCATATATTCCCCATATAGAAGCACCGCCATCCAGCGGACATTCCAAGGACTAAACGAGAGGTGGCACACGCACACTTTCTTACGGCTTGCGCTTCGGGTCCACTTCCCACCTTTAACCACCTCGAGTTCATGGTATATACTAGTTCACTGTATTCATGGCACTGCGGCTCAACGCTCGCTAAACCTTTCTAAAGCTAAGGAGGTTAAACCCAGCGAATATAACCTAGCAACCCTTTCTTGTCAGATAGTGCTCAATGTACATGCCAATGGCTGCTAATGGTGATCGCAGCCTGCGCGTTAACTAAAAGCCGAATGCTCCTGTCTCTCATTCCCCATTAGCAGCCATTGACATGTACATTGAGCACTATTTTTTATTGTTCAACAACGCACAGAAGAAGTCTCTCACCGGCACCACCTTGGAGGTCAAAATGTTATACTTCTTACATACTACGGGGGACGAACGGGTGCCGCTATAAGGAGCTTCGCCCCTAAAAACTTTGCCAGCCCTTTTATGTCGGTCAACGGCAGTGGTGCATGAAATTCCACACTTCCGGGGCTGCGCAGGCTTGTAATGCCTGTCCGCAATTTCTCGTATTGCTGGAACACTATGTAACGTATCGCAATATTACCAAGTTTTTCGTCAAAATAAATATTATATAAAAACTCGGAGTTTTTATGAAATTTTGTAACCAAAAGGTTTTTTTTTTCCAACTGACTCAAGTTGGATTTTTCATTTTTTCTTAGCTGCTCTTTGTCGCTTTTTTAGAGGCCGGGGCACGCGGAATTGCCATAATGAAAGCCTCCGAGATCAAGGAGCATTCGGCGACTATTCCGCTAGGGGAAGAGCGCGTGCGGTATGGCCCTGTAAAAGAAGCCGCTCCTGTTAAGAGAAACTTGTGCGCCGCTGTCCTAGCTTTACTTGGACGATTCTGCGTGCCGTGCCCCTACGCTGCACGACATACTCGGCACGTCATAGTGTTTTTACGTACCCGATGGCGCTGACGCTTGATTTAGTCATATCGTGGTGTATGCGACAGGTGGCAGTTACCGTCCCGTAACTTTCCTGTTTGGCCTGATCGCACAATCGCTGCTTTTTAGATGCGGAGCATCTTATACTCGCGCCTTGTAGTGCGCCGTCCGCGCCGTCCACACCGCTTCTCGAACATTCGACAGCTGACGCGCGCGCATGCGCCGTCGCGCCGTCGCCCACTCTTCCACCATCTGTGCATCCCTTCCTCCTCTACACACCGCGCGCGCTTCACTCCTCCACCATCTGTGCACCCTTCCTCCTCTACACACCGCGTTCGACATTTGCAATTCTCCTGATTCTCCAGTGGACGCGCATGTGGCGTCGCGCTTCGAGAACATTCAACAGCTGACAGTGCATGCGCCGTCGTGCTGTATATATACTCAAGGTCGGCGCTCGCTCGCTCAGTTGCCGCTCGTCGGTTGGTTTGTACGGCGCGTCGACGTCCAAGGTCGCGGTGAAATGAATTCCAACGAATCCACAAACACAATGATCGACGTCCCTTCGACCAGCGCCGCCCTTTCGCATACGTGTGTACGTGTTCACTCATTTAACACCCCCTCCTACCACCACGTTAACCAATTTAGCCATCGACCCAAGTAAGTCGCAATTTAACACCCCATTTCACAACCACGTTAACCAATTTAGCCATCGACCCAAGTAAGTCGCACTTTAACACCCCGTTAACCAATTATATGGTCCGCATCCTCCTCAGTGTTCCCCCGAGGGAAGCTGCGGGCAATTTTTTTTCTCCGCGTCTTTGCATATCAGTAGCGTTTTATAGCTTCACGTGATCATAGCCTATATCGTCTTCCTACATTCAAGCGAAATGGCGGATGGAATTTCATATCAGTCTGCCTTCGGGCCGACATCCTGTGATTTTCACACGTGCAGGAGTGGGTCGGCAATCGGTGCAATGCTGCATGATATATTTTGCGTGTGACTACGTTTATATGATTGTTATTTGGGGTTTAATGTCCAACTACGTTAAATTATACATTTCGGATGACCAAGAAATTACATTTTTTAGTTTAAAACTTCCTGATCTGACGATATAACTCTCATTGATTGATATATGGAGTTTAACGTCTTAAAACCATTATATAATTATGAGAGACGTCGTAATAGAGGGCTCCGGAAATTTCGACCACCTTGGGTTCTTCAACGTGCACCCAAATCTGAGCACTCGGGCCTACAGCATTTTCACCACCGTCGAAAATGCAGCCACCGCAGCCAGGATTCAATACCGCGACCTGCGGGTCAGCAGCCGAGTACCTTAGCCATAGATCACCATGGCGGGGCGGCGCTATAATTCATGTTAACGCCGTAAATGTAGCAAAAGAGACAGGTGGTGTTTTAATCATCGCCTATCTTGAGATAGACAAGATTACTTACGTTTTTTGGCCTACACTGGAGAAGACAGTGACGTCCCCAGTAACACATTCGAAGGCCATTTGTTGTCTGACAGGTTGTCGACATAGTCATGAATCCGCAAGAATTCTCTACTTCCTGGACGGCTGTGTGCATTTCCGTGAAACGTCGCAGTTTTTTAGTTATTGGCGCAGAAAGCACGAGTTTCTGATATTTATGTAGTAAACAAAAATAACCTCATGGCGAAAGCCGGCTTACCCGAAGTACCCGAGTTCGATTCTGGCCGCAGCGATCTCAGTGGATTCGAAATGCCCATGGGGCCAGAGTTTTTAGCTCTGAGCGCACTTAATAGAAGCCCAGGTGGTCGATATTTTCCGAGCGTGCACTCCCGCACAGCGTGCCTCATAGATATGGTGGTCTTGGCACGCAAAAATGCCATAAATCATCATACTGAGCAACGTCGTTTAGCGTACATTTTCAGCTTTGCGACGACTTGAGTGCGTTAGTATAACCGTGAAAGTTGTGATTTATAAATCGAACCTGTTTTTCCGGCATCTTTAGGCGTTCATGCGGGCGTTGTCTGAAGACGGGCTAAGAGTTGTATAAACGTAGAACAGCCTAACAGAGGTACGAGCAGTGCTGTGTTCTGCCGTGCTTTTCGGCATTCGCAGTCTTGCTGCGCTGTTTATACATTCATTATGTCAGGCTAACATGCCCAAGTTTTCATTCTTGCAGAACTTTTTTTTTTTCATTTTTCAACCTGTATTACCGCAGAAGACGCAGCCGCTGGTTGCCGTATAATCATCAAAAGTGAACGCAAAGTTTGCCAGAAATTACATTGAAGTATACTCTTTGTCTGCACGAGCCAGACACCGGCTCTAAGTTGAAGACACTGCCTAAATGGCAGGCTTTAAAAGAAGGCTGATTAATATTTGAAAAGAAGTTTGGTGCCAGCTGTAACACTGTTAAGAGGAAACCTGAGTGCGAGACCAGCTACATAGAGGTACACCACGTACATGCCTCCGCACCCCGTAGGAAATAAAGAAAAAAAAAAGACGGCAAAGTGCGACCGCTCGGAGCGGGGTCTCGTTCGACCTGCGCGAATGAAGCGGGGCAATCGAGTGAGGTGCGCAAATAGAGCTTCTCTGTGCTCGTCATGGTGCGCCGCCGTCGAGAGAACACCGCGAAAGCCAACGGAATTGTAATGTTGACTTTGCTGTCGTCATGCACCCTCTTCTGCTGATGAGCCGTAAGAAACAACGTGGAGATAAGGAAAACGAGCTCTTTGCCAAGCGTGCATCATCAGGTACGCTGGCCGTAAAATCGCTTTATTGATCTTCGCGCGCGAGCTGGCAGTGGGAGGCAGGGTGGTATCGAAACATTCGCGACTAAATGTAGCGCAAGAAGAAGGGACTTGAAATAAGAGCACCGGAAAAGTCGAAAGTAATACGGCCGAAGAGACTCTTTTGCATGTTGTCTGCGAAAGAGTGACTGCAAATGGGCTCCACATTTATTCTTTCGAAATAAAAGCAAAAGTGATAGGGGACTCACTCCGTGAAATGTGGTCCCCTTTTAACACCGGTCTGTTTTTTACGCATTGTCTGTGTTAACAAGTACGCTTCGCTGTTCAGTTTTTTTTATGTTCCTCGTGCGACGACGATTATCACTTCTAGGTGCCTTGACAACCTATGGGAATCACGTTTCTAAGCCTCTATTCTAAGTTTCTAAGTTCACTATTTCCAACTTCACTATTTCATTGACCGTCGGTTTCCGTCATAACGTAAGCGCAAACAAGTAGAAGGCAAAAGGAAGACGCGACATGACTCACCGACGACTGAATCTATGGACACTTGCTTTCGCACTTCCTTCGTTTCTTTTCCTTTTAGGCAGCTGTGATCAGATGCATACGTGTGAACACATAAAAAAAAACATGACATGAAAACTCTTTTACGAAAGGAGCTGTTTACGTTTTTCTCAGTTTTCGTTGTGTTGATGATTATGAGTGCTAATCAGTGGTACCAACAAGAGGGGACATAAGAGCGGACACAAAGCGCTCAACTTTCTGGGATCTCGATATGGCGAGAGCGACGCCACGCTCTTGGAGTGAAAGGACACAGTAGACACGGTCGGAACAAACCAAACAACAATACATTCATTTAACTACTTTGGGTCGACAATATCGTCAGCCGAATTATTATACATCAATTGTAATTAACGCGCTAGGACATCCTTACACATTACTAAACAACGTTCAACTACTTGACAAACGCAAGGCGGCGTCGCCAACGCCTGATTCACCACAGTGGCCCCCGGCAGACGGCCCGCGGTGCCGTGCACCGGGGACACACCGCCAGAGACAACCGTTCACTCCAAACGCCACCAGAGAAAGAGATTCGCTCAATTATTTTGTGCCGCCACTAAGGCTTGCCGCCAGGGGTCACCGCCGGTGCTCATACCGATCTAACCATGATGATGACAGTAGTGATCAACGCCCGCGAACACAACGCCACCTACCGCTTAATAGTTGCGACCCCAAAACACGGCTATTTCGCGAGACACGTGCGTCACGTGGTGCAAACAGCTTTACAGTTTTAGTGGCCTATATCGCGTAAGCGCACTTCAAGTACCCCGCCTTAAAGCGGCCCGTTTCCCGTCGTCGTTGCCGTGCGCAACGTTGCCCGGCTTTACTGCGCCGCCGCCGACACTAGCAGCAGCAGGCGATTTTTTTTTTCTTCTATAAGTCAAACAGAAATGGTCACGCCGCTCTTTATAAGGTCCCGTGATGCACGGAATGTTCTCTTTTTAATGCAGCTAGTTTGATTACTAGTTATTAATTATGGTTGGGCGCTCTGGCGTCATCGAGATCATTTTCAAACTATCTAAATCGTGGGGCTCGTCGTATGGTACATTAACCCCCGTATTCTAGAACGTCCCTTCACGCAACGCTTCACCTTCACTTGAGAAAACCGATGGAAGCGCTCTCTCTTGGCACGGCAAGTCACTGCTTATCACGATAATGTAGTGTTGTTCCCGAGCAGCGCAGCGTCAATTTCAGCCGAGCAGCGGCGCAGGGCTCAACTCTGTCAAGTGAAGGTTGAAAGTCGAGTCGAGGATCGTTTGTGAATACGGGGATTAGCCTAATTTATCGGTAAGTAGGGTTGATAACATTGCTGTTTTAGACTTTTTCATAAATTGAGCTTTCACTATAGCATAAATTGTTATTCGCCTTTAGTGTCCCATAAAGAACACGTAGGGGATGTGTGCATACTATAGCAAGCTCGGAAAGATTTCACGCGCATAGTTGGTCGTGGTTTAAAACATTTTTCATTACACGCAGTGCAGCCACATGCGAAAGTTTCACGGGCACAAGTCACTTTCACCTTTACCGATTACATTATCGATTACCGATTACTAAGCGGTTTAAGTGCGCACTATAGGGACACGATATGGCTAACGCGTTCAACTCTTAAAGGCGAAGCTTAAGGGTCTCCCATTTTTTGTTCATACTCCTGTGAAGCTGCCTTGTGCATGAGGTGGTGAGGTTCCCCTCAAGCTGCTCAGTGCAGCCTTTTCTTTCTTTCTTTCTTTCTTTCTTTCTTTCTTTCTTTCTTTCTTTCTTTCTTTCTTTCTTTCTTTTGCCGGGTCATCTTCGCATTCCTAATTCTAGCAAATAATCTCAATTCAAAAAAAGACGACGTGATCCTCCGATGACCAGATTACTCGATGGCCGACGGCTCTCGCCGCTATCATGGCTGTACAGCGTGAATTGCTTATTCTTCGACCTTTCATTTTTCGGACACAATATTGTTCATTACGTCCGAGTGTTAATGCAGTCTTCTTCGCTGTCACAACTACGACGTGATGTCATGAATGAGAAGAGGATTGGCCGGCAATTAAATAAAAAAAAGACAGTTTGCAGATATGTAATAATTTCATAAGCATTTATTCAAGGGACATCGGATGTTTTATTCCTTCTTAGCGGTTTTCGGTGTCTTTGTCATTTCCCCCTGCAGGTGGAATGCAAAAAGGCGCAGCCCAAAGAAGTCATGATGCCGAACAATGTTACACGGGGAAGAGGTGCCGGTGAGTCACTATGTCTTTGTTTTCTTGGATATTATTAGTCTGACAGAATGTTAAGCTGAGCCTACTTAGTGTGTGCTTTTACGGAATGAGCTTTCGCATTCAAACTACATATTCGTAATATTCATACAGCGCTTCATTTTTATGCTCATGATGGTTCTACTGTGTGATGTATCTTTCTAATCTTACAAAAAGGCGTCCGGGCTCCTGAGCTTGTACGTGTGCGAAGTAACAAAACGTATTTGTTTTCTTTCATAATAACCACCCTTCCTGCGTCAGTGCATGTCGTTCTGTAGCAGAATGCAAAAAAAAAATATTAAAGGGTTGGACACTGCACATTGTGGCTGTTGGTGAAGAGTACATGTATGCTAGTCGGTGACTTTTAAAGTAAACGATCGTAAACATTGAAACTCGGTGCACACAATGTGAAGCACAGCCTCCGCTCTCGTCTTCTTCTCTCAGTGGGCGGCCGCACCGTGCTCGTATGCGCCAACGCAGCGCCTGGACACGAGTGACGTGGCGAAACACCTGCAAAGAGTGTTGCGCCCGACTTCGTTACCACCCGCGTTTGACCGATGGACTACGTCATTTGACAGTCACATTGTGACACTGCGTAATTTAGGAGTTTGACGCGTCGCGCGATGACGTCATTCTGTGACGCCATCGGAAAATGTCGCGTTGCTTTTTTGCCCGTGAATGGACGCCGCAACATCGAGCAGGTGTGCTATGTACAACTCCGATGTAAAGTAATCATCGCCTCAACTGCCGCTGCAGCAAAAAGTAGCATTCCATCTGACGAACCGAGACGCGATATTCGCATGCGAGGTGTATTTTTTCAATCAATTTATAGATACAACTAAATATAAATAACAAATTTAAAAGATGCCGAATCACTTCGATGAGAATTACGTCTGCGTAGTTTTTTGGACCAGAACTTGTGCTGTGTCGCGAGCCTCGTTGTTCGAATGCTTTTAAATCGAACGGCCCGGTATATAGCTGGCGACTGTCTTGCGAAAAGAGGAAGACCAGAAAAACGGCAGGAGACCGACTCGGCCAGAGTTTTTATTTTTCTGAACACAGCTGCTTTGCGAAGCACCGCGAGCGAGTTCTCTTGGGCACTGCCTATAAAAAAAAGGAAAAGAAAAGAATAGAAGCTGTATTTTCGAGAGAGACTCGCCCAGAATACAAATGCTCGCAAGCAAAAAAAAAAAGAAAGCAATTGACTTCATCTAGTCAGAGGTTTCAGACAAAAAGGAGAGCGGGAGGGCTGTAAATAACGCCGGGATTAAAAGTATCATCCGAGAGAAACGCCGTTCCCCCTGGACCCGGCCCAACGGTGGGCACACAGAAAAAGCGCGGCACCGAGAAAGCTGAACATGACAGCGGAGACATTAATAATGATCCCCCTGAAAGAGGCGGCTTCGCTTCTCCCGGGAAAATCGGGAGAGGCGCGATAAAGCGGCCGGCACAAAAGAAAGTGTGTAACCCTAATGGATCCATTTTTCCCCCGCTCTCCCGCTTGCCTCTGTTCGAGGAGATGACGGAGCGAGGCATCAATAAGCTCCGGCGGCCATATTGGAAACGCTCCTTGCGATTATTGTCGCCGTCTCGTTAGCGCCACCAAATAATCACGTTAACCTTGGATATTGTCAACCACGGACCGAGCGATGCGTTTTACCCTGCTTCCGAGAATTCCGAGAATGGGCGAAATTTCACCGGCGAAAAAGCATTTGCACAAAGCGGGAGAGAACTCGCTGTCAAATTTAGCTAATAAGAGAGCAAACCTTAGATAAAGCTAAACCGACGTTGGCTCGTCTGTCTGCTACAACCTTATTGTGTCGCTACAAAGCATAACTGCCAGCAAGAAATGAACAAGGTATAAACGCAAGCAGACGATTTAATTTCGTTCCATTTTCACTCATGGCTGGCGCAATTTGTCCTGAGGAGTTCACAACAACGTGTCCTATCTTCCCGTGCAGGGCAGCAACGAGGGGGATGTTGAGGGGGTTCTGACATCCCCCTCCTCCCAAGTTCGTTCATGCTTTAACATTTCGGGTGATACTGAAGTGTTTATGTACCTTCACATTGACCAACAGTTGCCAATGTTGAACAGCCCCCGAAAAACAATTCTGTTCTCCTGTCTCTGCTTTTAGAATCATTATTCGTAGAAACAGAAATCGCCCAGAAACCAAGTATACGCCTTACTTTCTGAACGCATTTGTACTTTGTTTACAATCTGTATCATTCTTGTGTTATTTTTCTCGTTGTTTTCATTGCCAGGTGACTTGGGGGTTGAGCCGGTGAACACGTGACCCTCTCCCAACTTACCACCCTCTCGAATAGGGCAAAAAAAAAATGTCAGCTTGGGGCATCAGAAGTTATTGCTGAGAATGTGCCAGTCATATATATAAGAGCTGAACAACTTTAGCGGAACGAAAACTGAGCAGGATTGCCAAAACGTTGTTTGTTTAGACTTTGGTGTGTGAAATTCCTAGAGTAATTTCACTTGAAATTTAGCGCATGCCTCTTCTCATGTCCTTGTGTTTTTATTAATAACTTATTTCAAAAGATTTAAGTATGCGTGAGTCGATACAAATGCACTGCTCGATTAAAAAGAGGACAAATGAAGGATTCTTTTATTTTCGTGCTATTAATATCTGAAAACTTCCTGGGTGCTTTCTTCTATTTCAGAACTGGTGTGGCCCTTGGGTGCCCTTACTGACGGTAAGCTAGCCAAGTATAATGTGTCATTAGTCTTTTGAAAAGGTCGCAGAACTGCTTTTTTGGGGGACACGAGGTAACCCTTACATGAGCACTTTTTCTGGACTTCTTGCAACAACACAAAGCAGGACGAATGAACATAATTGCTTTAAATTCAATACAAAATTGTTGCAAAGCCTCGTATAGAAAAAAAAAACGCACCCTATGCATTCAAGGTGGATGGTCAACGTAGAAAAGGTGCGTTTCCAGTGAAGCGTTCAAAATTTGGGGAGCTCTTTGCTGTTCCGAAATTCAGGAAAATCTCAAACTCGCGCATCACCGCCCCTCACCTTTGCAGCTGTTTTTACACGGAATTCGCACCTGTAATACAAACACGCATGTTTTAGTTTATCAAGTTTTAAAAATTTTGCATTTTCTACAGAAACAAGGCTTTAACCATACACACTGACTAGTGCAACTATAATTGTTTCCACATCAATAACATATGAATTCCGTTGTAGTTTTATGTAAATAATTTTTAAATATTTTGGTAGGGCAGCTTTTCAGGATTCTTACAGTCGCACCAACATAATTCTCATCGGTTTCTAACTGACTTTTGCGTGACGACTGTGTTCTTATCATCAAAACAGATTCCAGACATCTGTTGAATCGTTTTCTTTCTTTCCTCGTGCATTCATCGTCACGCTTAGAAGCAGGACAGGGCCACAGTGTTGAAAAACGTCTCATGATCCCAGCAACATCTGCGAAAAAAGCCCGAACGTTGAGCCATAATGACAGTGGCAGATTTCTGCTTGACACGGCGTTTTGTCTTTGCAATGGAGAAACCTAATGGAAGCATGCTTGTATGTTATACTCTCAGACGTGTCAAGTACCACGTGGCCTCGACTACTTTCATTGATAATTCTCCAAGGACACTGCGATGACTGCTGACTTGTCGTCGTACTGCAATAATTTCACGAACACCGTCTAAGTGAAGCGCCTGGCAACTACTACCGAACTCGTGAACCCTCAGTGGCATCATGGCTCACTAGCTTCTCTCATTTAGGACACTCGGCAGAAGTTTGCCGATGTTCGAATGTACAGGCAACAGAGCACTACAACGTAAAACTATTCGATTATGGTTCTGACCTCGTTAAATCAAACCTACGCAACTGCTCTCCTCGTTTGGGGGAGAGAAAGATAACTGGTGTTCTGTCTAACAAAGACATGAGGGAGTCACAAGGTTGAAGCAAAATAGAACAAAACATGCCACATAGCCTTGTGCGACATCTCTGGCAGTCTGTAATCACCCGTGCAAGTCTTGAAGAAATTGAATTCGTGGCCTTCTTCCGCGGTGACGCTTCAGTATTCGTCATTACAGAATGGTCGGTGCAGGGTGAGCCAGAGCGAGTCTCAGCACATTGTAGCGAGCACAGGCTTCTCGCTACTACCCTCGCCAGTACTTACAATGGCATATGGGAATGAGCTGGCAGAATCCTAGCATTAACCTGCAAAGCAGAGTGGCCTCTATCCGAAGGTAGCGGGACAAACTGTGCAGGTGGTGTTGCTGATTGGTTTGACATCTTGTGAGCTCAGTGTCAAATCTATCAATCGAAGTTGCCTAGTGGCTTCATGCCCTCATAAGAGTGTGATCATTACGGCTCTTTGAGCAGCTTTGTTTAAAAGCTGTAACAATGCCCGTCACTACACTATATGAGTTAGGGCTCGTTTTTTCGAACTCACCGGCTCACGACAGTGGTGCAGAACAGTTGGGCCAAGGACCGATCACCAGTGGACCCGATGTCTTCGATTGCTCTCGTTGCTTTCGTTGAGTGGACTCGCTGGGCAATGCGCCTAATGGATAAAAATGATAATAATAGCCAGAGTCACGTCAAAGAGAAAGATATATAATAAAATCGGGGAAAGGCAGGGTGGTTAACCGAAATTGGGGCATCCGGTTTGCTACCCTGCACTAAGGGAAACGCGAATGGGGAAGAAAGATGAAAAAGAAAGTGAAGAGCAAAATAGACGCGCGAAAAAAAAAAGAAAGAGAGCGGGAGTCTATAGCCTATTCAATAGGCCACTACCAAGCAAAAATTTCAATAAGGTCTTCACTGATTTTCAGTGCGAAGACAGATAACGTCGGCTTTCGAGCACTGACTGATCCGAAAAGGGTCTGTCGTCAAGGCGGGCTAACGCAGCAGCTGTCTTTGCACGCTATAGTGAGGGCAGTGACAGAACGAGCTCTATCGTTCCATCGCTGCTGCAACGATTGCAAGCAGCACAATCTTCCATGCCGGTTCGGAGAGAGAAATCTTTGGTGAAAGCGACACCAAGCCACAGTCGGCAAAGCACCGTTGTCTCAATACGAGAGAATGCAGACGAAGGCCGAAACCATGTCGAAAGTGCGCGACATTGTTACGCTGGCAAAGAAAATCCTTCTAGCAACGTGTGCAGCCACGAGAGAGATCAGCTTGCATCCACTTTCGATTTCTGCTGGAACTGAGCGTGGGGTACGGCCTCGTGCCATGAGAATGCACGTACGTTACTGGCTCCTGTAAATGTTGACAACGCAAACAGGCCGACGACCACTTGTGGACTATACATATCGTTATGCAAGACACATTGGGGGCGTCTCCGATTCATCGGCCCTTGACAACGTGACGAGTCACTGGAACTGTGAGCTAGACTCTGACCAGGCCTGATGAGCCGTTATATCTACACGACGCATGCTTGTCTGAATCATGCGTGCTTGCTTAAGCGGCAAAAAAAAAAAATTCAAATTTTCCATCGCAGCATACTAGAACCTCGAAATGAGCTTTAGGCAACGCCACCTCTTTCGCGAATCTCAGTCGTTTCTTCTTGTTTTTTACTGGTGAAGCTGAGAGTTGCAGGATAGAAGACGTTTAGCCGTGGGAAATGGCCTTAGCGGTGGATTAGATGGGCTCTTTTTCGTGCCCTGCTAGCGAACAAGATAACGTTGACCCGCTGAAATGATTGGCTGGTGGTTGGGTGGCGATATCTGTGCGCTCTAATTGGATAGCCTCCGTCTCAAATCTGGAGAACACACGTTCTGCCCAAGTTCATCTCCTCCTCACCAGTGCTACCCGAACAAGAATGCAATGTCACGTTTTGCAGGGCCCCAAATCGGGTGAGCACGGAGTAACTGCATGGCCCTCTAGCACGACTTCTAGAAACCGTAGGAACGGCAGTGGTTCTATAGTTAAGCAACTAGTGCGTGCTTGCAGTAATAGGTCACCCAGTGAGAAGACGTCCGTTGTGCGCGCATTGAATTTGTGAATTTCTCTCTCCAAGCTGCTCGTGTGCATGATAGCGTAGTTGTGTCGCATTCGTCACGGCTATTTCTGCCCCTGTTATCAAGACATTATCAGTGGTTATCTGCACGAGATTGTGATTACGTGACTGTATCTGCCTTGAGCTTCCTTCAGACAAACTACGCCAGTGTAATGATCAACGCTGTCCTTGCAGCGAGCGTACTGTTCTTGGGAAGCTCGACGCAGCCCTGAATGAGTTGCCACCGGCATGCCCCCCTCGCGTAGCGTATCGTTTTTGTAACCACACCTTTGTAATCAAGTGCAGCTGCAAACCAAATGGTGTGCTGTAGAGTTGTATAGGCTTGGGGAAACAGTTGCATCGGTATGGTAGTCCTTAGCGGCTGCAAGAAACCCGAGGCACGTTTTGCAATCTTACATGAGGCGAATTGTCGGGCGTTCAAAACAAAACTTAATTTATCTCGTAAGAAACGCTACTTGTCTACAATGATAGCAATAAACATATGCTTATGTCCAGAGTTCTGGGCGAAAGTTATCACGTCCGTCTCGTTCACGATGCGCAGAGTGATGTTTCCTGCTATGTCACCTCTTTGTAACCCTGACATCACTGCCATCGTCGTCACCAATCTCAGCTTGTGTTAGCCTAATGCAGGATGAAGGCCTCCCCCAGGGATATCCAGTTTACCCCATAATGTGCCAGCTAATCCCTGCAAAATACTTAAATTAGTCACACGATCTAACTTCCTACCTTTTTCAGTCCCATCCATTCGTAACCAGCCTGTTGCTATTGCTGCCCATCGGTTGTCTACTCTGTGCATTACGTAGCCAGGTTGGTTCTTTCGGTTGGTGTCACCTGGTAGATCTATCTGCCTGCGTGATGGGTCGGGTATTGTTCCCTGACCCATTATGACGTCCTCCAATCTCTTATTGTTACTCTGAGTTTTTTACTTTTCATGGCAGGCTGTGTAGTTCTCAACTTTTGTTCTAGTTGCTTTGTTAACCGCCACTTTTCCGCCACAACTGGCAGTATGCAGTGATGATATACATTTTTAATTTACCAGCATTGGCAGATTTGCTGACATTATTCAGGAATACCTTCCGAATCGCGCTCTAGCCCATTCTTATTCAAGGTGAATTTCTTTTTCGTTATTTAGCTCTCCTGTTAGCAGTTGTCCTAAGTGTAGATGTTCTTGTATACACTACAGTATATGGTGTTCGATCGTGTACTCTCTCTATCGCTAGGCAATATATTTAACATTATATTTGTCTTCATCGTGTTCACCTGTAGGCCTACTTTAACACTTGCTTGGTTTAATTCCTTATTCTTTTTTTTTTTTTTGCAATTGGATGCTATCGATACGGTAGAGCACTGTGTTCCACAAATGAAAGGTTGCTGACACATTCTTTGTTATGTTTGATTGTTGCTTCTTCTAGTCTAGCTGTTTAAATGCGTCATCTGAGCAGGCAAGGGACAACTTTGACAATATTGTACATGCTTGTCTGACTCCTTCTCAACGTCGTTTCGGCGAATTTTCGGAGAGAAGTAAAGCAGTCGTGGGGTCTTTTTAGATGTAGGCTCAGACATTGGCATAAGTTTTAGGTACTGCTTGTACTTGGTGCTTTTGAAACGGTGGGAGTCTTTGCTTAGTCGAGTGGTTTTGCGAAGTCTGTGAAGACTAATTAAAAAGTGCCCTACATTTCATTGCTGCTCAAATAAATATGATCCGTCGAAGAGAAGGCCTTTCTGAAACCGTCTCATTATCTATGCTGGTTCAAGTCAGGTTTCTCTCATATAGTTTTTTTAGTTTATCGTTGTAAATAATTTCTGTGTCATCAAAAGTAAGCTGATGAGCCTGTAAGTCTTTCGTGTCTCCTTTTTGTGTAATAACGCAATGCCGGCATTTCTCCAGTTTACTGGAACTGTTGTTGGTAATGAGCGCTGTGTGTCGTGTGTTTCTCGGCCTGGGCTGTCGCAGAGGTTGCTGGAGGTTGCCTGGAATAGGGACCATTCCCGTTTTCATTGAATTTGTATAATAGAATGTTTTCATCATCGGGTGAATAGTGAGTGAATGTATGAGGGTTTGTGGAACTACAAAGTTGCGCTAACTTTCTTACAATAGGTTGTTTTGACGCACCGGGTCAAGTGTATACAAGCTTCTTTCAAATAAGTGCTCCTCAGTCTTTAATCAGATCGTCTGTCATTCTGTCAGCAACAGTGCGCTTTCGCGTCGCATATAGTGTCTTTCTAGCCTCATAGGTAGTTATATGTTGAACTACCGTATTTTTTGCTTGTCGTTACTTCCGCTCGAGGGGGAATGACTTATTTTCGAACGACATAGTTAAGCATACAATTTTTCTGCGTGTCCTTTAGAGCGTGCGTGGTGACTTATAGCACTGGTCTGTAGATAATTTGGCTGGCCCTTAATAAATAACGCCGAAATTATCGTAATCCACAACTCCGCATGAGAGAATACGCTTGCCTATGTTATTGCATCGCATGTCTTCGGTTTCTTGCAGCAAGCTTAGATTGCTGTTAGTCCCCCGTTGTTCATGTCGTGCTGTGTGTCGCCTGCAAAAAGGAAGAACAGGATCTCTTCTGCAGCCGTTGTTAGAGAATAGCTAGCGTTTGCCTCGTTTGTGCTATCACGGTGCTCTCATCTGGGACGAGGCTGCCTTGTAATACGCACGCCAGATTACTTTCTGGCACTTCAAAGGTGGGTACACATATAGATGAGCGTTTTTCTCTCAGCTAAATATTTCCCGACCATTTCTTTGAGTAGCAATTGTGTATATCTTGCGTCTTAGAGCCGTCTGTAGAATTTAAGCAGTATGAAAAAGCTTTCGTGTTCTGCAAAAGCGTCGCCATTAAATTAATAAAGCGTAATTGAGTACGAATCTCTGCATGAGGTAAATGGAATAAAAGTGTGCTTGTTTCTTTAATTTCGCCAGAAATTCCGCCTCTATCGCTTCTTGGACGGCGTTTCGTTGAGCTAACTGTGTGTTTTAAGAAAGTGTCCACTTTTTATTGGAGTATAGTGCACCCTGTCGGAAGAGCGCGCCAATCTGCTGTTTTACCAAGCAGCGGAGAACCCTTCATAATCTGGTTTTCTCTTTACACGCTCCGGTGGGAATGGCAGCTGGCTTCCCAGCCTACGGGTACGGCCGTGGAGGCTACCCCGGCTATCCTGGATTTGGCTACCCCTTCGCAGGTATGAACCTTAACATGCAACATCTCTGCCTGCCCTGCCCGCCCTTGGATCCCTTGAACCTCTACAACCTGCATTCCATGCAGCTCATTTAGAGCCTCGAATGGTGTCTCGATGTGGTCGCGTCGTTGCATTTCAATCTGGCACTGGATTTTGCGGACAATATTCTGAGCTTTTGTGACGTCAGGCAATGCCACGAAGCTCGCCCTCAAGCAATGTGCGGCGGTGCCCGCAGTGACTAACCGGAGGTTAGCTATGCACACGTCCAAATGCATGTCTGAAACGCTCCTGTTTGCTTTCATCCACTAACACTTGAAATAGGTGAAGCTTTTTCCCCCATTCGGCTTTAGTGTTCCCCGGATTTTTCGCCGTACGAATTTTGTTCCTGGAAAGTAATATTAGTGGAACACCGTACTTGCGGTGAGCGCGAGCTTTGAAAGACCTTGGTGACGTGTGTGTGTGTGACGTGCGTGCCCCAAGTGCTGCCTGCTTCTGGTCTTCGTCTGCTCGACCCGGCCACCCTTCTTCCCTGCTATAACAAGCGGTGTGTTGCGCAAACGGTGGCCACCCTGTAACTGCTCGTCCCCCGGAAGCCACCCCGACTGACTGACACACGGACGACGTGGGACGACAACCGCCTTGTGTCGCGCAAAAAGGCTGTGAGCTGATTTTTGTTTCGGGAGCCTTAAAATGTTACACCACGTCTCACAAAAGCCATTGCTAGTGTAAACGTTACAGGGGCCACTCAACAGCCCGCCGGTCACCGAGGCACTGGCCTCGGTGACCGAGGCCAGTGCCGAGGCCAGTGCAAATTCTGTACTAATTGGCGGTCTTCCGTATTATCTCTTTGGCCGACGTAAAGTTTGGCTGTCACAAAACCTACCTAAATGATTTGTCGGGCAATGCTTTTCGTCGCCGTTTTGACCGGCTGCCTTCACATGTTCGCCAAATTGTGGCTCAGCCGTTTTCACCAAGGCGTTTACGAATGGGAGCCAATGTACGGAGGGGGTACAAACTTGTGTAGAAACTTCCTTTGGATCGCTACGTGATGTCCGTAGATGCAGCCAGAGGATCTTCATAGCCTACTCTGGAGGTCCGCCATGATGGATCAGTGGCAAGCTGCTCGGCTGCTGATGCGAAAGTGGCGGCTTCAATCCGGCCGCGACTCTCGCATTTCGGTCGAGGCCCTGTGCGATGTCAATTCACGTTAAAGAACACCAGGTGGTCAAAATTTCCGGAGCCTTCCTCTAAGGCCTCTTGTAATCATCTGACATTGCGACGTAAAGTCCCAGATATTTTATCAATAGCCTGCACTGAAAGGAATTTTCGCAACATATTTGCATCAAATGGCGTTCTTTTAATGGACTAAATCTTTTCCGGTCGAAATTATTCTCCACGCAAGCAACTGGTGTTTACGTTTCAAGATGGGCATGATCATAACAAAAGCGAAAATTGTGGATATTTGCTCACACTTTTTTATGAAGAACTAATGTCCAAATCCTATTAATAAAAACTTTTTCATTCTATTTCTGCAATTTTCACTTAGTTTATTCTTTAAAATATTTAAATAAGATAGCATAACATTCAACAGTTAAAATGTATGTTTTTGATGTAAAACTAAAATGAATACCGTCTCTCTGCACGCTGCAAAAAGCTGCCTCGGAGAAGATACGAGAACTGCTTCTGCAATTCCTTCGTTCGCACGTAAATTCTCTTTGTTTTGTGTACCAGGTTGGTATATTATGAAGAGCATAAGTTAGAAATGACTGCTTGAAGAAGCGCAATGCTTTAAAATGAACAGGTGCTTGCTGTCTGATCTACAAAATTCCGGATTGATCAATGGGCCGGAAATGGTCAAAGCTTATTGAGACGACATTTTTCTGATACATAAATATGGCAGTGTTGTAGCGGTGTTTATTGTGGTAGTCTACTGTAGCTTACTGCTCTTGAACGCTTTGAAGTATACTATAGCGAGATACAGCCGCATCAGTGAGCCGTAAGCTCTAAAGCCCTCTAAATAGTAATTACGTTCTCGATGCTGTTCGCTTGTTTGGAACGAGACACAGCTGGGTGTAAAAGAAAACTAACTGCCGGTTTCACCCTGGTATGTCGTAGAACAGCCTGCCGTATTGCCCAAGAGGTGTTACGTCTGTGCTGGCTCTCCGCATGACCGCTGGAAGGTTTAATTGACCAAACAAAAGTCAACCCATCGACTGCAGCAAACGTGGATGAAAAAAATTCCGGAATGCTTCTTTACTGTTTAAAATGTTTGCGTCAGTTCGACGGGATGATGACAAGGTACTTTCGTTGCTTCATCAGGACCATGGCAGCTGTGAGATAAGACGAGATATGATGGCTGGTGAATGTTCGCCATACAAACACTCGATTTGTCAGTGCATCCCATGTATACATTCAAGCTCGTGTTGACTCCCCCGGGGCAAAGCGTTGTTGTTGGTCCGCCGAATGGTCAATGTCCTAGCACAGCACGTTTGCGAGGGTCTTTTTTTTTTTTTTTGAACATTCCGCTAGGCTCACTTGAAAGTACAAAATGCTGCGCACGGAGGCCAGCCGCTGTTTGCTCTTCTCTGTGGTTCAGTGCCCAGCGTCAAAAATATGCGCAATGGTTTCTGGGTGCATACATCACATCCGGCTGTTTTGGTGCCGTCTGTCGCGTTGTCTAATCGTTGTGCTTTTGAGCACCGCCCTTCCTTAGCATCCACTGACAGGCACTAGCTGATGAGAATAACATATGTGTGTAGACCAGGACAGTGCCCATTAGTGAACCTTCCAGTGTCAGGGGTTTATACTAGTGAGACGCGGGCGCTTTCAAAAAGACCATCCAGTCGATGGTTTTCTAAATACCACAACTTTGTCTACTCGTGGAGTTGCACGGCTGCGTTACGGAAGTGAGTCACGCATTTCTCGTGAAATTTGTTTGGCGCCGCGTATTTTAGTTTTGATCCCACTAAAAGTTAACGTGAATTACCTTAAAAGCGCGTATATATCTGTTATTGTTGATCAAACATTTTAATGAATTGTTTATCTGTTTATATACACATATACGTTAATTTTTTCAGTTGTTGAGCAGCGAAACTGCGGCTACGTTATCGAATATACAGTAATGAACAGCGCATATGAAAAAAAAAAAAACACGAGAGACTGAAGGAAATGAACTGCTCTGGGAGAATGTTGACTTTCAACACAAGCATTTATTGCGCAAAACCACGCTTAAATAGCAACGCCGCATACCCAAGCAAATGAGTCTTTTTGACAAAAAAAAAAAACAAGTTACGAGAACAGCGAAGCGACAAATACTCTGCAAGCTCGGGTAATTGAGCTCTTTGTGAAATAAGGCAATCGACGCCAGAGCGAAGCGTGTGTCGGACAGTGTGGCCAGCCTTTGCAACTTCCCGCTACTTCCCCCAACTTGACGTTTTCGCTGCTCTATGTGGCTGCCACATAAATGGACAACACAAGCACGCGACGCGGTTGCGGCGAGTATATCTAAATCGCATATTTGAAATGGCGAGATTTTTTTATTAAATCAGCGATGAAACTCGCATGTATTATTTTTGGAGCATACACAGTTTAATTAGATTTTTTTTTTTTGTGAACACCAGCACACTGTGGGCACGTCGCGCTTGGAAGTGCGGATCACTTTCGTGGTCCCTCGGCGTAACGCAGGCAAAATCGCGAATAGCCGTGCATGAAGCCAGGGAGGAGTCGATAGCGCGAGAACAGAACGACGACGAATGGACGAGAAGGATACGTCGTTCTGTTCTCGCGCTATCGTCATGTCTTACCAACTAACCCAAACCGCAACACAGGGAGGAGGCTTCATTCTGTTTCGATCTTAAGTTTGGGGTGCTTTGAAAGCACGTTGAAAGGAGAGGAAGCGAAATGAGAAGGGAGAGAGGAAAGAGCAAGAAAGATGAAGAGCGAGGGAAAAAGAAAAGAAATAATGGGTGAGAAGAAAAGACGGGGAAAAGAATAAAGAAAGACACAAAGGAGTGGACAAAGAAGGCTGAACAGCTCCGTACTTACTTGTGGCTCGGCACCACCAGCGCAGAACTGCCTTATAATCCGTCAGCAGGGCTTCTATAGAGCTGCAGGGTGCTCCGTTGGCTCGATAGACTACCGAATCGGCGGCTTCAGAAAGCGCTCTGTGGCTCGA
Organism: Rhipicephalus microplus; assembly: GCF_013339725.1. Taxonomy (NCBI): domain Eukaryota; kingdom Metazoa; phylum Arthropoda; class Arachnida; order Ixodida; family Ixodidae; genus Rhipicephalus; species Rhipicephalus microplus. The sequence continues at coordinate 229,350,776 of NC_051165.1, read as the reverse complement.
GTATCTAAAGAGTATGGCGTTGCACGAGAAGGCCACTGGTGACTGAGAGCTCGCGTTTATTGAGCGAATCGTAACTGCCCCTGTAGGCTTGTGGTTTCTGAAAGGGCCGTTTTTGGTACCAGTTTTGTCAAACAAGTGTCCCGTAAGATAATCATATCAGTTAAATTGCTGCTCATCATCACAAAAAAAATCAACTGCTTTTTTCACACGCCGGAAAACAACTGTCGCAAAAGAGGGCGTCGCTCTTGACGCACAGACAAAAATGTATATTCTAGTCGCAAGGAGACGAGTACGCACCAATTCATGTGACTGCAATGTGATGAATTTCTGTTTTTCAAAGATCTCGGGCACGTTATTTTTCCTTTATACAAAAAGTGTCAGTAATCTTATAAATCGTGGCCTACAAGTTGAGCCAATTGCTGTGTGGCTGACGATTACGTTACCAAGTCAAACAATTTTTGGCTGTTTTTCGCAAGACTGCCTGCTGCATGCAATGCAACACTAACCGACTCGCGTAATCACCGATATCCGTGCACATTTTTATTTGATAGAATGCAAAAATTTTCCAAGGGGTTGAAAAGGCTGCATTCACTTTCTAAATCGCCTGCGCAGGCAATGCATGGCAAGAAAATATGGAACCGGGAAAGTGTGGAATCGGGTTGAACATTCGCAAGACTGGATAAAGTTGAGAGCAGGAAAACAAGACTTGGAGTCAAGCGTGCTTGAACCATGAGCTAGGTCAATTACATTCAGTAATAAGCCCTGTAACTACACGAGGATAAGAAAGGCTTGATGTTCATACGCCCACATTACTATTTTATGACCGAGAGCTGTTTAATAAATAAAGACCAGCCCGTAAGGCAAATATTTCCAGCTTTTTCTTTACTAGTGCTCAACGAGTGACAAAAAAATGACGTACCTTCTTTAGCTCAGGAATATTTTGCACTTTTTTACTTTATTAAGGCTGATAGTAATCTACACGACGGTAAAATATTAGAAGGTGTCATTTCATAAAGGCATGGCATGCATGAGCGTGGAGTACTCTTCGAGCACCACTCTAGATTGGCTCCGTTTGTTTTTTCTGTTGGTGGCTTCGCTATGCTCACTAAAGCCACTGCAATAGCTTTTCCGCGCATAGGTAAAGGCAATCTGTCAGGAACTCTGTGGGTTTACAACGACCAACTTCCATGTTTTTTTGCTGCCATAATGAAAACATCGTTGATGCAGAAGTCACTCTGCTGCGTATCCCGCAGTTGAGGTAACATGAAAGCCAGCTTTAGTGTTTCTTTATTAATGATTTGTTCCAGATTTGCGTTGAATAATGTGCACTGCTGGTAACATAACTACACTTTGTTTGGAGATTGCTATAACGTCAGCATACGTAATCACCGGCAGATGCTCGGAGAGACGCAATTTTTGGACGGTGGGGCTGTTTCAACCTGACCTAACCTGTCCAAGGCGAATAAAAACCCCGGGTGGGCGTGTGCCACAGTAATTTTGGCAAGCCCCACTGCCGAGTACACCAGCTTTGAGCGTTATTTGAAAACGAACACCTGAAAAAAAAACAGAGAGAGAGAAAAAGCGATGGAAAGGGTATCACGACACACAGAGACATAAGGAGAAGAAGATAGAGAACAATTATGCAAGGAAAGAGGAAGTAAAGAACAAAGGGAAGCGATGCACAGAGATAGGTAGATACAAAGGAAAGCGAGAAACGTGAAGAAAGAGAACGAAAGAGAAAAATAAAAAGAAACTAGGAAGGACGCTGCTGCAGCTTCACTCTTCTTTCTGACTTAGCATGATTAGCGCGATTTTTTTTTAATTAGCTGCTAAATTTTGCAGAACAATCATTACGGCCATATTCTGGCGATCTCTCGAACGAGTTCATTGGCGTCATCCGACATATCTTCACACTCTGAAGAGACGCCGTTTGAAAACACCGGGCAATTTTAGATGTCCCGCGTTTAATTCGGTGTGCTTTCGAATTAGCACCGAGAACTCGGCGTCACGTGAAGGAAATGCCGATGATATAAAAGGATTTTAAATGCGGCTCCGAAAGACAGCGTGTGCGGCTTTTTTTTTTTTAGGTGTAGATTCTTTGCCGCTAACGTAACGTAGACGCGACTGATTTACTAGATGCGGGCAGAAAGAATCGCGATCACTTGGACGAGCTTCCGTGCGACGCTTTCTTGCATTGACTTCCTCCCAAAACCGAATATGTTTCGCACCCGCATTTTACGCTTCCTTTCCAAAGACGTACGCGTCCTTTAGAGGGAAAAATAAAGGACACGCACTTTCGCTTCGCGATGGCTCCATTACCGCACTTTACGCATGGCTACATTTTGGATGAAAACACGATGAAGGCGCAGCACTAAAGCTTTTGTTCCATCCGCAGTATCATCTTGCCCCTTCTCCCTTCTTTTTTTTTTTTTTGAAGCTAGAAGTAATTAGGAATCGCCAGCACTTAGCCGAAGTGCTGTTGGGTGTTATGTAGAGTGGTGCAAGCGTTCGACTTTCGCGATGACGTCGCCTCAGCGCCGAGTAAGAGGGCCTCCAGCAGATCCTTCATTTGCTTTATCTGGCAAGCACAAGTGCGGCAGAAGTGTATCCCTCCTGTGCGAACCCTTCGCAAGTGAGCGCCTTTGTTCGTGCCAGTATGCTTGGATACACTAGAACGTCGCCAAGCCTCAAACGTGTATGAATAGTGAATCGTTCTTGCCGTGAAAAAAAAAAAATAATACCTAACAATCCTGCTACCACTTTTTGAGGATATACGCAATGACATTAGCAAGTTGCAGATACTTCATGTGTCGCTGGCGAAATGCTGAAAATTGCACAAATGATATTTATCTGCACAGCCATGGTTGGCTTTGGCTAGATTTTAAAAAAAAGCCAGAACTGAACCTGAAAGTAGCGAGAAGTAGTTAAGCAGTGTGATCTCTGTGACAAAATTGCAGCCGAACTAATGAATAACGGAGGAGCTATAAAAATTACGAATGGAATTCTTAATATTGAGCAAGTAATTCTATAATTTTTATTAAGTACAAATGTAAAATGAAAAAAAAAAGCGTTTCTTTCAGTTTTTGCTAGCTCTTCAAATGACGGGCTGAACACGAATAAATAAATTATAAGGTCATTGTGCCGACGTGTAGATTATGTGAAACACAGAGCTGCCGCTAGAGTATCTTTTTTTTTACATTGCAGCCAGCGACTCAGTAAAAGTGCTAAATCTTGAATCGGCTTTCATGTGAAACGTCAGAGTAGGTCCTGATGATCACTCGGCAAAGCCAGCCGTGTAGGAGACGAGCATGTCGAGTGCGCAAGGAAAGAGAAGGCCATCGCCCGTCGTGGCCGACGCGACAGAAAAGCTGGGAAGCAATGTGCACTATTAACGCTTGTTCGCCATTGTACCAATTAACAAATGGCGAGTAAATACGCTTTAATAACATTTCAAGGTAGCGAATAAGCAGACCAACCTGAAATTTTAATCGCCCGACGGTCTCCAAAAATAGCCAGTTAGGCCCCATGCGGCCACCAGTGGAAACCCTGGCAGAAAAATCTGTCACCGCTTTATGCCTTATTGTTCTTTACCTAATTGCGAAGAAAAAGAGGGAGAGTCGAGTATCATTCATTCGATGTGCCTGCGATATACAGAAGGAGGTCTCAATGTTGCGAGATTGGGAGTAAGACCTCCCTTTTTTTTTAAAGTACACGTACCTCTGAAACTGCACAGCAATAATAATAGTAATAATAATAGTAATAATGATAATAATAGCATCTGCAAGACTATCAATATGCAGAGGTGTCAGGAGGGTGCTGTGAGGCCGTTTTGAATGCATAGCACGCAGTAGGCTACTCGTGCTCTCTTCGAAACACGACAACTTAAGCCTTATTTCACTACATTAAGCAGCACTAGTATTGTGACAATTCTATACTAATACTACAGCTTCAAGGAAAAATTGCATCAACGCTAACGGTTCCTATTAAATTATTGGCTGGAGTTTCAGAGCGTCACTCTGGTAAGAAACCTATATTTCTACAAAAATGACGTGCAGGCACACTAAAATCATAGTTATTCATTTTTTCTAGCTGACCTATCGCTGCAGTTGACCGAAGAGAACAGAGGTTTCCTATTCATAATTATTTGCTGGCAGCATAAAGTAATAGTTAAGTAATAATGAAACGGTGGCGAGTGTCGTTATTCAACTTATTAACAGATAAAAGGTGAAATTGGTACATGCCTACGCGCCTACATCGAATCGAGCCTTGATGACCATTTTACTGAAAGCTTCTATGGAGACGTGGAATCAGCAATGTGTAAAGTAACGGTCAAATAACGGTACACTTTACGAATGAATGACTTTATTTCCAAAGTAGGCAAGAATCAGGCTGGGAAACAGCCATATAGGTGACATCGCACCTAGAAAACTGATTCGTAAGAAGCCAGTTAATGAGTTAGCGCTGAGAAGAAAAGGATAAGAATCTCGCTCGAGAGCAGATACTTGTGCGTCTTTTTGTTGTTTGATCAGATAAGTATTATGATCGCTGACCGAAGGAATAGATAAAAGTGCATGTGAGCTCGCTATCCGAGATTCCTCGAAGCGAGAATGTTTTGTCAACGTGCTAAGCTCTTGTTGTCTGCTTATCAACAAACTTCTTTATTTTATTCATGCTTATGCTGTTAAGCCTCAATTTCTAAAAATCACTCTTCAAATAAATTTCAAAAACCTAGCGAGGCGTTTAAACATCGTGAACAACGCAATTAAGATATATTTAGCGGACCAGTTTGTCTTGCTTAGCAGAAAATAGAAAGACAGCCAAAAATACGCCATGACATAGCTCGACGAAAACTGCGATTTCCTTTTGGGAATGTTGATGCACAAAAGCCGCACGTAAATGGTTGCGTGGGAGGGCGTGAAAAATGTTTTGACAGTGGCAAAACGGTTGTAATGTTTCAGATAAAGGGTACATGATGCTTTCAGTATTCGTTTAAAGCAAAATACAAACCATAATATAATACAAAGAGAAAGGTTTATTTTTTTTTTCTCTTCATTTCAGTTTCCTTGGCCGAAGCGCTGGGGACGCCCGATGTTTTTTACTCGGTCATTCGGTTGCCTTAAGACACGTTCTCGGCGACGCGCGTTCACAGACTTGTCGGGAAGGAAGAATATTTTTTATTATTTTTGGGCACATAAAGAAACAGAATTGACAATGAACTGTTTCACTGTCTTGTTTTTGTTGTGTTTTCTTGACTCACGAGTGTGCGCGAGGCGTTCTTAGAAAGTGCGGAGAGGCGCCACCACTTGAACAAGCAACGCCGTTGTCGCCAAACCTCAGTCGGCTGTCGCAAGCATTGCCTCCTTTGAGAAAAACATTGCTGTCGCCTCTGCGCACCTTACCACCTCTCTCCGGCGTCGATGTTACGTATTTGTGCCGCAAACCTAGGCATAGCAGGTGTGGCAGGTGATCTGAAAGGTGTTGTAGCTATTGTTTAGTCCTCACAGCGTCACTGTATGCGTACCGACGCTCACCTTGTTTTGTTTTTTTTTGTTTTTTCTTAAGGTAGTTGTAGTGAGACTGTTCGTAATCTAGTATAGACGGCGCTCGAATGGACCAATTTCAGCAACCGCTGTGCGCCGTAGGGTAAGCCGTGGTGCATGCCCTGTGTGGCACCACAATTACAAACACGGATAACCGAGAAATTTCATATTAGAAACGGGCAAATTACGCTTTGAGACCATTCGCGTCACATTCGCGACACGCAGGGTTGTGAATCTGGTCTGTTCGAAGCTTGGTTATAAAAATATTTTTTGTTACCTTTTTATTTTTGCTTGTGTCTGCACGCGGAAGTGTACTCTCGCCGCGAGTCAAGGTGTAAATATGTTGACACCAGGGCAAGTGTTTTACCTGTGTACTTAACAAGTGCGTTATATATATATATATATATATATATATATATATATATATATATATATATATATATATATATATATATATATATATATATATATATATATATATATATACGTGAGGGAAATGATTTTCGCAAAAAGTTTGCGACTCTTTATTTTTCGAACTGTTATCTCGTCTTTCTCTTTTCCTTGCAAAGAATATTTTTTACGTTATCTCCATGAAAGCACGCTTCTTGAGAAATAAAGGATGTAACTGCCCAGACGGTCCTGTCATTCACTGACGCATTCTCGGATGACGCTCGCCTCACCCGGACGTCTATTCAGAATGCGAGCGCGCATTGCACTAACATTGCACGCCACACAACACACACTTAGCACGAACTGTTAAAAGTTACTATTCTAACCACGCCTAATCTCACGAGCCTGCACGTGGACGTAGATATCAGCAACTTTTGCCGAAAGCTTTGTATAATGGTCATTAAAGGGCAGCTACATAACTAATGCTGGCGTCCGAAACACTCACGATTATTTCACTCGCTTTGGTTTGGCAAGTTACCAGCTAGGCTCAATTAGGAAATAAAAATGAGCTCGAAGGTTTCTGCGTTGGCAACAGAATTCCGATTTCTTTCTCTCGCAGGCTAGGTTGTTACTGCAGGTTAGAACCACCAATTAAAAATACTTTCGCAATACTTGACCAATATTTATGAAACGAAAAGCATTTTGCGAGTTATGGCTGGGTAATTGGTATGCACTGATGAAATTTCACGCAAGCAGTGCAGTCATTGACTAAATTTCGTAAACAGTTCGAGATGTTTGCGACATGCTTGGGTATTTCTGCGGTGCGTTTGCAAAAGCTTGCGGGGCTTGCTCCTTGCGTCCGTCGACAGTTTTTGGTGTTCCATAGTCTTCCTTTTTTTGTTTTTGCTCAGTCTCGGGACCACTTGTAGGCCATTTTATTGGGCCGGAATGCCCCAACCAGCATCCTTCATAATGTGTGGCTAATTTTCGCAACGGCATTAGTAAGATATGTAATAAATTATCCGACCGTAAGGAACAAAATGCCTTTCGTTTCATTAAAATTAACCAAGTTTTATCGAGGTGAATTCTCACCGGGGAGTCACTATGCGACGGCACTTAATTTTTCTTTTTCTTTCTGAGCACTTTCTTTTTGGCGGGCGAACCTTTTTCTGTGCGTCTTTGCGCAAGTTAAGCTTTCGTGGTCTGTTGCCCGATTCTTGCCAGATTCACAACACTGAGCTCTTTCGGCGAATGCTGCCATTGCTCTACGCGGAGAGCCAGCTTCATCACACAACACAATACATCGGAATATCTTGTTTCCATGAAAGGCGTCACGCGACGTCCCCTTTTTTTTTTTGTGCTTTGTATATGCGGCTTCGCAAACTTGCATTTTGCAGTGAAGGAGCATATACTGAGCATTTTTTTATATTTTTATTGCAAAATTTTGCGCATAATACTTGTCCCGCAATTCAATAACTGCACGGGACAATTATATTACTTTCCCGCATGGAGCCTATTCTGCACTGTTAACCACTTTCCACCCTTAAGTGGCATTTTATCTGGTCTGTACACACTAGAGTAAATGCGTTTTCACAAATCGGAACACCCATGCGAAGAGGAGAGTTCTATCGTTAGAACGCCCTTATCACTGATAAATTGAGTTCATTAGTCAGGTAACATCCTATTACACGAGCGTCGAAGGGTATAATATAGCCCATACTCACACAATCAAAAACAAAATCTAGCAGAGATAGATAGAAGTATTTTAATGAAGAGATGGAGATGGTTGCCTAGCTTTTTGCCTGACATGATCCAGGGTGGAACACAACATAGATAGACCGCTCGCACAGCACAACTGTACAGCGACTAACTGGTCTAATGCAATTATAATATATTGAGCTGCCATTCGGTACCGGTTAGGATGTTCCCGTTCTGCATAACTAAACAGTATGCTTCAAGGTAAACTGGTGTGCGCAAATAAAATTTCAGGAGGCAGTATACGCACCAAGAATGCGTGCAAACTTGTGGGCGTCTAGATAGCCCTAAAATCGGCATATGTCAATCTAAAGTCACTTACGTATAGTGAAAACTTTTCAATGAGCGCCTTCCAACTATTCACCCGCATCCGTCATATGGGCCGCAATTGTCGACTCGTAACACACCTAGCTTCTGGAAGATGTTTTAGCTAGAACAACCCAGAAAGAGAAGCAAGACAGCCCCCAAATGGCGAAAGAGTCTTTTTGTGTACTTGGTGGTGGAAAATGGTTTACAGTGTATACATGCTCGGAAGAGAGCGTTACAACTCCCGAAGAGGCGATGCTGCCATCAAGTTGTTTGTTATGGCACGCACTCCTTGACTAACTTCTTTGTAGAGCTGCTCGGTGAGAGCGGAATTGTTGCCCGCCCTGCCTGTACCCGCGTTCTCTCTCTGCGGTGCTTTTCCTTACTACACCTGTGTGACCTTTCTTAGTCGAGCCCCGCGGCGGCTTGTTTTGTGTGGACCGCGGGCTTTCCGCAGAGGAGGAGTCTCGCATGTGCCCTGTAGATGAGCAGCGGGAGGTCTCCGGCAAAGCATGTGCTCTCGTTTGTTAGTCTCGCGGAGGCCTCCTCACCGCGAATACGAAGGGTGCTTTCTCTTCGAAATTTCTTTAATATTTTGTGTTCCTTGAAGAACCGTGTAGCCGGTAATTGTTGACAACGTGTTCAAGGCGGATGTTTTCTTACAACACTGCTTTTACAACACTTTGCTGGTGCAATGTGCATCAGCAAAGTAAATCCAAGTGTTTTCTGAGAATTAACGCACCCTTCTTGTTTGCTATGTCCGCCAGTGATGTGAAACTGTTGTGGTGTCACGTTCCTGGTTCAGTAGCCAACACGATGCCTTCGAATTAATTGTTCTCGGAAACAATGCTAAACTGTGTGCGTGTTTTGTAGCCTGGGCCTGTTCAACTCTGCTATGCCTAGCTTTGTGGCGTCCCTTCACGTTTTGTGTTCCTATCCCAACAATAGAACTGTGCTCGGCTGATTCAGCGTTAGACTCGGTAGTGACGGTGGCCTCTTCGGTGCAGCCGTGTGCAAAGCGTTCTTGGAAAGCTTCGCGCGATGCACATACGTTGTACAGTAAGCGCATGTTTTCCGTAGGGCTGTAACACCGGAGATCACCCCTACTAATTGTCTTCGACACCGAGCTGTGTCTCATACCGTGTAATAGCTTTTCTTGTCACCGAGTGAAATGTTAGACTGTCTGCTTGTTTCGGTTGATCCGCGAATCTGGCACCGATATGCGCGTGTGCAGTTGCAGTTTGTGTTTCTATCTTTCTTCGTGTAGTCTTGAGTAGTTCTCGAAACGTGTGGTGAGCAGCGACGTTATACACCGACGTTAACCGTCGCCGACGATGTAGCGTTTCGTCGGCTGCAGTGTGTGCTTGCTTTAGTGTGGTGCCCGGAGCAGCGAAAGAGCGCCTTTTCATTGGCTAGATGCAGTAGTAACGTAGTTACGGCGCCTCGATGCTCACATGCCTGCTTTTGTCTGCCTTACTTGTCTGTCTTATTTAGGCCTCATACGTAGGTGAGCGCTATGTTTGGCTAGACAAGGAGTAAGAACGTTGTTTTCTTTTGTATACTTGGCCATATTTTTGAAGCCTCACGAAAGTTCTTATGCTTTTTGCAACTTCTTTAACATATCTCTCCTAATCATGTCGCCCTTCTGCCATTTTTCATCTCGACGTGTTTCATTTTTTATTTACATTTCGCTTTTCATTATCCTCACTTCTCTGCGTAGGGCCGCGTTTATTTGCTCAAACCAAAGTTAAGCGAGCATGAGGCGCTAAAGTTCCTTTTTGCGGTAAACCGCCAGCAGTCGCTTTGTTTCATGTGGAAAGAATTGCCGCGTCCTCATTCATAAGCTTGTTCTTGTGGTCTACGCCAAACATCGCGCTCAGATTGTCACATATTGAGGCATTTCCTTCCATAAGTCAACACATTGGCAGCTTCCGTGGTTTTATTCTAGCTGACTTAACGTACCGCCTCTTTTTTTTTGGGCGTACAAACAAACACAGATGCAAGAAAAAAAAAGAAAATGGGGCAGCGCCGTGCCAAGTTCTTCATCTCAGAGTGACCATAGTTGATTCCTGGTTAAATTTCCGTAACAGTCTGTTAGTTCTCATTAATTTTGTGTCTAACAGAGAAAACGAGCCCCTCAGTTTACACTGCTTTGTCACTGGAAAGAAATTTTTCATACCTCAGTCGCAGTTTCAATGGTGGGCTCACAATATGTCTGCCCTTTCCCGTTCTGGACGAGTAAAGCTTTAGTGCAACCGCAACGGCTGGCATGATTGCAAGGACGTTAATTTTACAATCTTCTGTGACGTTTACCGGGATTGCGTCACCGTATTTCAGGTTTACATAGCAGTACGTAACAGCTCTGATACGTGGTAAGTTAACGTACAGCGGAGTTCCTTTTTTTCGTTTTCTTTATTGATTTTACTGTTATATTTATCACCAGTCGAAAACATTTTTCCTCGCATGCCTTCGAGCCCTTGAGTTACAAGTGAATGCCCACTTCAATAATAATTTATCTGTGAGTCGTGACTTGGAGAAACAAATTGTGTGATTCTTCTCTCGATAAAAAAACGTATTTAATTATTGGTCGTGGTGAAGAACAAGGGAATCATCAGTGATGACCGTTGATCGCATCGTATATCAGGTTCTGCTACTTTCATTGTGGTCTATGGCATTTTCGGCTGCGATATCGAAACGTGATAGCGAGGACTCGGCGACAGTGCTTGCACTACCCTATCTCGCCAACCAGCCATAGTCGCAATGGTCGTACTGCCTTCGCCGTCAACATCAAGAGATGTGTAGCACTGACAATTATGCGAGTAAGTACGGATGCATAGATTCACAGCGGCGCAAGAAAACAGACGAAAAGACGTCGTGTTTGTGTGATCTTCTTTGTTGCGCCGTTCTATGCTCAAGAGATGAGCTCCGCAACCGTGGACCTTCACGGGCGGTGACGTAGCCCCTGTAAGGGGGTGAGCCAATCCAGCCGATGGAATCACGCGGGGCTATTTCTGGATTTCACTGCGTCGCCGTGGCTTGAGAAAGACTACCTGGCATCTAACGAAAAGTGAGGAATGCTTTGAAGCAACAAAGAAGAACCGTCGGTCGTGGTGACACTATAAGCCAAGAAAACAAAACGTGCAAGATTTAGGAGCTAGTGTTGGCGGAAGAATTCGCAAGGCTATCGCCGTTTATATTCATCGCTTGTTCATCGGCCAGGTAACTGCGCATAGGAGGCCATTAAACATAGCTCTACGTTTTATGCATCACTTGCACGTTTTCTAAGACCTTTGCTTCAACACGTCGGCAAGCTTCTCTTCTCATGCACGGTAACGACTGCTGTGTGCAGGCACCACAACTATGATTGCTGCAAGCTTCCACGACTTCTAACCCGTATTAGAAGAGAGTTTGGCTGGTCTGCATTTGTAGTGCTCACTTGTGGAATATCGAATGAAAAGGGACAACGTACATGACAACGAAACCTGCAGAACCCAACGCCGCGCATCACCTGAGAGCTTAATTTCGGATATCCGAATGGCCTATCACCCGCCCAGCTTCTACCAAGCGCTTTAGACATTTCCCCTTCGGCCGTCCTGCGTGTTCACCTGAGCTGCGTAAATCCGCGGCGCACATGCACCTTCGGCAAAAACCTGAGGAAGTAGGGCGATATTACATGTCATCATATTATCCCATCTTGTCGTGCGCCAAGGTGTATACTTTGGCCAGACGTTTCCTCGTTTGAGCGACTTTTTTAGGGAAAGCTGTTCGTGCTTTGGAGGCCATCAGACTGACCGTTGCCGAAGGGCCATGTGCGCTGCGCATTTCCGCAGCTCAGGCGAACACGTAGGCGGCCGAGGGGGAAATGTCTAAAGCGCTTGGTAGAAGCTGGGTGGGTGATAGGCCTGCGAACGCTGCGTCGTTAGCTATCATCAGTAAAGAACGCACATATCTCGAAAGCAATCAGCCCAGTGTACTGTTTTTGAAGACGTGATGGTGGCAAGACTGAATAACTGAAAAGATTAGCTGAGGAAATAGCAGGTGGCGCTATCGGAGTAAATGTCACTCTATTGCTCCTAGTGGTATTTTTTTTCCTAAAAGACAAGTTCTCCAGTACCGCTGGCCGCTGGGCCTTGTCTATTTCATTGCCCTATCCATCGATTTGTGCGTGTGTGCGTGCGTGTGTGCGTGTGTGCGTGTGTGCGTGTGTGCGTGCGTGTGCGTGTGCGTGCGTGTGCGTGTGCGTGCGTGTGTGTGTGCGTGTGTGTGTGTGTGCGTGTGTGCGTGCGTGTGCGTGTGCGTGCGTGTGCGTGTGCGTGTGCGTGCGTGTGCGTGTGTGTGTGTGTGTGTGTGTGTGTGTGTGTGTGTGTGTGTGTGTGTGTGTGTGTGTGTGTGTGTGTGTGTGTGTGTGTGTGTGTGTGTGTGTGTGTGTGTGTGTGTGTGAGCTTGCGTACGTGCGTGCGCTAATTAGACCGTCTAAATGCCGTAGTACAGCAGAGGCTAGGAGCGGCTTCTTACGTCGATAGATCATCTCTCTTTTCCGAAGTGGGTACAATGTGCCGAGTTCTTTCCTAGAACAACATGTCGCCTCGGCCCCTTATGTGCACCGTTCGCACCAGGTGGTCTGTCGGCCACGTACGATGCTGATCGGCGTGATGAATGACCCAGACGGCGACACATGCACAAGTTCGCATCCGCACGGCCTTCATCTTTCAGAAATCAGCTGGCCGGTGTAGACGAGGTCCATCTGTTTCGAAGTAAGGTTCTTCTTTACCAGGTTCCCGCAATGGCTTTGATGTGCAACTGTTTATGGGAGGAGCGCAGTTATCAAGGAAAGACATGGCCTCAAAGGTCCTGTTTTTTTGGAAGCACACTTGCTGTCTTTGGGGCCGTCCTTGAGTCCAGACGGTGCATACAGTCGGTGTTTTTTGGAAACACACTTGCTGTCTTTGGGGCCGTCCTTGAGTCCAGACGGTGCATACAGTCGGTCTCGCTCACTTCCACGCGTGACGTTACTCTTGGCATCGACATTTTACCGCAGAGTCGTGCGGGTGGAGTCATTAGGTGACGTTCTTGTCCAGGTGCCGTAACGTATGAGAAGACAACCTGGTTGTAGTTGCTTTTCTGCCAGCTTGATCCAAGGCTGGCTCGACCATTGCCTTGTGTGAAGAAACAAAAACGGCGAGGCACCACTAATTTCCTGCCACCCGGTTCTTGGCCGATGCCCATTTGTGGGTGTGTGCCAGAAATGTGGTAGGAACATCATGCACAATGCCACAGCGAAAGCTTAGAGTGACCTCCTTTCTCCCCTTTATCCCTTCCCCAGTGCAGGGTAGCAAACCGGATGTGCGCCAGGTTAACCTCCCTGCCTTTCCTTGCATCTTTATCTCTCTCTCTCTAGAGTGACATTTCTTGAGCCACTTCTTTAGGGCGACTATTACAAGTGCAGTTCCGAGGTACCCGCTATGTCATAAATATTCACACTTTCTGGAAGCTGAAAAATAGCCAATATGCCATTGTTCATCATCCCGTGGAGAAATGAGGCACCTGATACAAATATGAAAGGCATTATGTGAGCTGTCTTGACTCTGTGGCTGATGACGATGAAGAATTGTGGTTCTGTCCTTTGTGGTCGGAAAGCCTTCAAGGGCTCCCGTTTGCGTGTGCTAAAATTTCTAGCACAAGTATGTGCCTCTGAAATTTGGCGGACGTACCCTGCTATTCACCACTAAAAATGAAAATGGGAACTTGGTAAACATCTATCAATATTGTGAACGCCAAGTGCATGCGTCAAGCCAGACTAGTCGACGCTGGTCGCGATAACAAGATGCGTGCGGTTTGAATTGAAAAAGATAATGGAACACACGCTGGATACAAGTGCACTTTCCGGAGACATTTCGGCAGGTTGTGTGGTTGGCTAAATTCCGCATCACCTCGGTGTCGCGTGCTAAACAGCCTCACTCGTCATCTACACACCGGACCGATTCCTTCCATTCTGTGCCGTCGCATTTCTTAGCATTGGTATTTTTAAAGAATAAATCTGCTCTCAACACACTTCCAACGAAGTCCACCGCTGTCGGGATATTTCCATGAATGCCCTTCTCGCTAAATCTCGCTAGACTTTACTTTTCAACCCGTGCACTTGCGAACGTGCATTGGGGATAAAAATAACCGTCAACAGTGTAGCAACCACATTATTTGCTGTTTCGCATTGATTTTCAAGCGGTAATAAGAAAAGCCACTAGCCTGAGTCGTTCATGGTATACACTAAATACCGTTCTGGCACCTTTTTATTGCCGCCAAGATCAGAGCGTAATGAAAACAGCTCGTTGTACCATTCGCGTTTCTTTTCATATTCCCCTGTACATTTCCAAGTTCCACGCACCCTCCTCATCGCAACTCCCAAGAGTTCCGTAGCGATATTTTTAAGTTTGTATTGGGCTGTTTCTATAATCACGACAGAAAATTATTGCCAAAGTAAAGAAAGTCTACTCGCCTATGTAGCCTCAAACATACATTGTGACCCCAGAGGCTGTGTAAAGCAGCACAGCCTCGTCAACACCATCGCCTCAGAACTCAGGGGAAAAAATGAATATAATCACGGAAAGAAAACCACGTTCATACTTTGTTCTTAGCCTCGAGTGACCCTGAATTCGTAATATTATTTTTTGCTGTTGTCAATAATTTTTTTTTGCTTTTCTAATTGGGCTGGTGAATTAGCAGGGCAGCTTGAATAATTCAGCGTTATGCAAACGCGGCAAGACCAGCCGACTTTGCACCCGATATCGATTATGCGAATGTGGTAACACTAAAGCAGTACCACGTGGGCGTCAACATTTCCCAGCATTTGGCAATCTTTTCGAAAAAAATGACTACTACATGTCCATATTTTTATATAATGGCGCTGTACCATATTGGTGAATGAAAACGTTGCGAATTAGTAATTCCTAATTAGTCTGAATACTTGACACCATAATCACCGATTTCGTAATGATGGTGTCCTTAAGAACAAACAGAAAAAAATTCCGTCATGGTAGACCTTCTGTAAACATGTAGTCTTGCAGAAGATGGTTCCCTGGACTCTGGAGGTAAGTAGACAAGTGTCAATATTGTTCCTGTAAAATGTTTTGCTGGAATGGCTTTCTTGTTTACAGCAGGCAGTGCTTACTTCAGATTCTCCTGAGCAACGCAAATAATCATGTGCGGCTAACTGTAAATGGCGCTTCCTTGTGGCGGTACAAAACAAATTGCGCGGCGAATGGCCAGCGGGCGAGCCATGCAACAAGTAGCGGTGCCGGAGTGAGCGCTGTTTCGTGATGAAGATCCATTGAAATTTCGCGAAATTCGGCCTATACAACGTTACGACGCGACAGATAAAGACACACAAACACAGGCGCCGATTATCGTGCTACGATGTCGCTCCGTTTGGCAGCAGTCAGTCCGAACCAACTCGGCCAACTGTGAGCCTTGACGTTCCTTGACTGCACAGCCTGTTGGCTCAGCACCCCTGCTAACAAGGACAAGCACCAACTGCGGCGAGGGCTTCTTTCGCTATTATTGGGCGAACCTGCGAAGGCCTGAGAAGCGGATACATACGGATGTATAGCCGCAGGATGTCCTTTCACTTTTGCTTCCAATCCACGCACGCACCGTCTGCGGTGCTCGACTGCTCACTCGAAGGTCGCGGGATCGAATCACGGCCACATTTCGATGACGGCGAAATGCTTGAGGCTCGCTGCTTTGTTCTTAGGTGCACCCCAACAGACGCCAGGTGGTCGACATTTTTAGAGCGCTCTGTTATGGCTTCTCTCAATATTTTACCGTGGTTTTGGGATGTAAAACCATAATAATCAATACTTTATTTCTTGAGAACGCCTGAAGCAGTGTAACATCGGTTATTGCACAAACGGTATCACAGAGATCAGTGTCAAGTTACATTTTACATACTATGCATGAAGCTTGATGTATATATACTGGCGAAATTGTCGCAGAGCTTGTACCGCTAAATGGGTGCTATGGAGAAACAAATGAAGCGGGAAATTTAGCTTGAGTGCAGCGATCCTTTTTGAGCAACTGGGCGTGCTGGTATTCGAGGTGACAAGCACAAAGATGGCGACAAAAGAAAAGACACACACACAAGGCGCCACTTCCAACTAATATGGCTATCTCGAGAAAAAACAGGGTTGCTATTTATGCAGACAGCGTGGGATAGCGCCCGATTTGGCCTGTTCACATATCGCAACTCATCGCGATACGGGCGCCCCGCCGCGGTGGTCTAGTGGCTAAGGTACTCGGCTGCTGACCCGCAGATCGCGGGTTCAAATCCCGGCTGCGGCGGCTGCATTTCCGATGGAGGCGGAAATGTTGTAGGCCCGTGTACTCAGATTTGGGTGCACGTTAAAGAACCCCAGGTGGTCGAAATTTTCGTAGCCCTCCACTACGGCGTCTCTCATAATCATATGGTGGTTTTGGGACGTTAAACCCCACATATCAATCAATCAATCTATCAATCATTCGCGATACGGAGCGCACACTAACGCAACGCTAAGATGACAGCTTCGAACAGCATTGAAAAAAAAATGTTTGTAATAGCTGAGAGTGTTACCTGGCAATGCATTATTGCAAGTGTGTACCGAATATTCGCGCATGCTTTGTGGTTGCCGAAATCGACATAAGTGAGAAAGTTTAATGAATGAGGCAAAAAAATTAATCAAGCAAGTGGTCGTTGCGCTAGTGTGTCTTCTATATCTTTATCGCAGAAAGAGTTGCGATATCTGAATGCGCAGTGGTGAAACGGGACAACGCTCTCTGCATAAATAGCATGCCTGTTTTTTTTTTCTCTGAATAAACAAAGTAGTTGGAAGTGTGTGTGTGTGTGTGTCTCTTTTCTTTCGTCATCTTCTTTGCGCCTCGAATTAATTTGGAGAGTCCGGAAGAAGACGGCCTTCGCAATGAATGTAAAAGTGCAAGTGCGGCTTGCCTTCGGCCCTCAGCAATTTGAATGTAAATGTGGTAAAAGTTCTTATAGCTGAGCATCGGGAACCCTCGACTGGCGTTAAAGAGACTTACACGGCCACAACCCTCCCTGATGCGTGGTAGAAAACACGGACTACAAGGACCGCGCAGTATACATTGATCATGAATCACCAATTGTCCGCTTTGATTGTAGCTACACAAACCTCCTGCAGTGGGATAGGCCTGAAATATATGACGGCAACTGTGCGCTCCTTCGGGTGTAATAAACAGCGCTACTTAACACACCGACAAGAGAACGCAAAGCAGCCTTCCCCCTCAGAGGTAAATACTGAAAAATTCTGAAGTAGGCCAAAGATTCGTTTATTTAAAAACGGCAGAAATTTTAGTGAACAGAGACACGCCTGATGACACTGAAAGTTGGTTGGACAATTTATTATTTATATTTGTGCTCACTAATTCCGAGTAGTCGGTCAAGGATCATTTTCTTCAACTTAATATATCCGGGTGCTAATTTAAAAGGGATACTTTTAATGTTACGGGTCTGTGAGGTATCTCATTACATTATTTCACAAAGTCAATGAGTTGGCTTGTACGCTAACGTCAAGATCAGCGTGAAGGTGGTGTGTAAAGATGGCTTGCTGGGTTTCGTAAGAGAGGCCACTACGAAACGCATCTTGACAGAAGTGAAATAAGTTCTGGTGATAAAAATTCTTAATGCTAACGATGTGTCCCATGAGTTCTCAAGGAGATTGGTTGGTTGTTGTGTGGAGAGCTTGTGCTACGCGATGTGAAGACGAGAACGATCTTTTCCAGCCTCCTGCCGGCTACGTTGGTCTAGCAGCCAAGATTTTTCGCAGCCCGAGGTTGAAATGCGGGAACAGAAAGACTGAGAGAACAGAGCACTACGAAAATTCTTTCAAATGTCACCAACAAGCCCACATTGCAACTCTAGTGGCTAAGACACTCGGCTACTAACCTTCACTCCACAGGATCGGATCCCGGCCGCGGCAGCTGCATTTTCTATGGAGGCGAAAATGCTGAGGCCTGTCCTTCCGTGCAGGTTCAAAAACTCAGGCGACCAAATTTTCCGGAGCCATCTACTACGGCTTCTCTCATAATTTTATAGTGGTTTTGGAACGCTAAACGCCAACAATTATTTATTACTATATTTTTCAATCGCTTGCAATGTTCTCCATTTAAGGAGAATGCGAAAGTAACAAAATAAGCTGAGGCGATGTTATGAATAGACTTCGACAATTTCGCGTTGGGGCCGTCCAGTTGAGATGCTCATGACGAGGTCACTTTTTTGGTAACGAAGGCGCAACGCAAGCTTATTCAGTGAAAACGCCCGTGATGTAAAGGCAGGAAAACGTGCGCAAAGCCAGAAAAATAAAAGTCGATCCTAGGTGAAAGGGCGTTAGCGAAATGTGAATGTGGGCAGGGGCTCTCATAAACAGATCATCGACTACAATTATTTAAAAGTTAAAATTCGCTTCTACGCAGGAAGATCCAGGGGATACTGATTCATGGGTCACCTGTTTTTTTTTTTTTTTTGATAGACATGAAACACTTCTGCTGCGATGCAATTTTAGCTCTTTTCCAGTAAACGTGTTTCCTTAGATGGTGGTTAACACAGCGTCCCGTTTGGCTTGTGTACTTTGGTAAACCGGGTGAACAGGAATACGTGAGTGCCTGGAAAGTAGGCTCGAACCCTCATTGAATCGATACCAGATTGACACTGTCAAAAATTAAAAAAAAGAGTCACTCTTTCCCGGAATATGTTGTCCCTCCTAGGACACGTCAGTTGTACACATTGAACGTATGACGAAAATAAGAAGGGCTTCTTCTAACGCGCATGCTGAGCAAAGAGCAGCACAGTATTGGATGCGAAGCTGCTTAGAGTCCAGCTCAATTCAGTGTGACCACCTTTAGGGCCAAACCTCATAAGCGCGAAAATGCACGCGAGAGCGACAAGCGACGCGACGTAGATCGTCTTCGCGCGATCAGTCGCTAGCGCAGGCAAACCTCATTCACGCAACGGCTTCGGCGAGCGAATTCCACTGTTGCTGGCATGAGGCCGTCTACCCGCACCAAGAAAACCGCGTAGCGAGCGGTATGCAATTAAAAATAAGATATATTGTTGTGTAATGAAACGGAAAGTGTTTATTATTGCCTTGCAGCACTTTTTTATATGCACATGCCTAATAAACATTGCGTTATTTCTTGTTGCGCATACGTGACTCGGGCAGGGTCACGTGCACCTATGTAGTCTTTCTCTTTTCCGGTATTTCGCTATTGGCTGCTTGAGCCCAGCACTTCCGGGCGATGAGCGACGGTTTCCAAATCTGGAGAACCGAGCGATCGCGCGAACGCCCTGTTTCGTCGCTCATAGCGTCGCTCGTCGCTGTCGCGTGCATTTTCGCGCTTATGAGGTTTGGCCCTTACTGCATCTGCGCGTCCGCTCCCCCATCTCTCCTCTCCTACGCTCTCCTCTCTCGCTTCGCAACGCCGACAGAGGGAGCGTCTGATAACGAGTTACTTGATCGAAAAAAAAAAAAAAAAAACTGGCAGCATATCCACGGAGTGAATGATGGAGGGTGGGGCGAAGAATTCGTCCGTCCATTCGTTCTTGCTTCTGTCCGTCCATGCGTACGTCAGTGTGACCGTCCATGCGTCCATCAGCCCGTCCGTGCGGGCGTCTGTTCGTGCGTCCGTCCCTGCGTTCGTCCATGCAGCCGCCCCTGCGTCCGTTCATGCGTCCATTCATGCATCTGTCTATGTGTCCGTTCGTCCATCTATTCAACACTCCAAGTACCACCATCTCGCATCTTTTCATCATATATTCCCCATATAGAAGCACCGCCATCCAGCGGGCATTCCAAGGACTAAACGAGTGGTGGCCCACGCACGCTTTCTTACGGCTTGCGCTTCGGGTCCACTTCCCACCTTTAACCACCTCGAGTTCATGGTATATACTAGTTCACTGTATTCATGGCACTGCGGCTGAACGCTCGCTAAACCTTTCGAAAACCAAGGAGGTTACGCCCAGCGAGTATGACGTAGCAAACTTTTTCAGTCAGATAGTTCTCAATGTACAAGCGAATGGCTGCTAATGGGAAATGAGAGGCGGAGAATTCGGCTTTTACTTTCTTACGGCTTGCGCTTCGTATCTACTTCCCATTTTTAACCACCTCGAGTTCATTCATGGTATATACAAGTTCATTGTATTCATGGCACTGCGGCTCAACGCTCGCTAAACCTTTCTAAAGCTAAGGAGGTTACACCCAGCGAGTATAACGTAGCAACCCTTTCTTGTCAGATAGTGCTCAATGTACATGCCGATGGCTGCTAATGGTGATCGCAGCCTGCTCGTTAACTAAAAGCCGAATGCTCCTGTCTCTCATTCCCCATTAGCAGCCATTGGCATGTACATTGAGCACTATTTTTTATTGTTCAACAACGCACAGAAGAAGTTTCTCACCGGCACCACCTTGGAGGTCAAAATGTTATACTTGTTACATACTACGGGGGACGAACGGGTGCCGCTATAAGGAGCTTCGCCCCTAAAAAAACTATTCTCGCGTAGCACTACCGGACACTGGTCACCCCGTATATATAGGCACTGAATCTTGACCTTCAAGGTAGTGCCGGTGGAAGATTTCTCCTGTGCGTTGCTTAACAATAAAAATTCGTAGCGTGCGCGTTAACTAAAAGCGGAATGCGGGTTCCTGCGTCCCATCGCAGTCTTCTGTCTCTCTATTACCCATTAGTAGCGATTGACACGTTCCATTAGCAAACGCCGGTTCATCACTGCGTGCTTTGCGCCTTCACAGGTTGGTCTCCTGCGCAACGCCGCGATGAGCGCCAGCGTCAATGTTGCCGGCAGTGTAAGCGTTAATGCCTAGTTCACACTGAAGCATCCGCTTTCTACAGCGACCGAAATTTCTCTGCCGCCGAAACGCAGCGTCGTTCGCACTGGACGCGCCCCGCGCCGCCGAATATGCCATCTACTACGGGGCGAACGCGGGATGGATGCGCTGTCACCCGGTTATTGTCGCGGCTCGCAAACGCTACTACGATATCCGGTGGTGTATACTTCGACGATTCTCATACGCAAGAAGCAAGAAAAGGCAGTACTGCTTACTTTGCTGGCAAGTGGCTGCCTTGTAATGCACGAAGAGCAGAAAAACCACCGACGCCAGTGGCGTTGGTGGGTTCGTTTTGCTCTGCAAGACCGCAACAAGCTCGGTCACGCCAACAGCAAGCTCGGTCACCTCTTCCACGAAATACGGACGCGAAGTAGGCACAGAGTAGGTTAAACTCCCGTTGGTTTCAACATTCAGTAACGTGCACTGTGGCATAACAAGTGAGTAGGGCTTGGCCGCCATTTTTCAAAATTCCTTGACTAGCGCTCCTATTGGTCCGCGGTGACCGATTCGGCGGCAGACGCCGCAAAAATCGGTCCGAGAGCGATCGGCGCAGAGAGGGCCCTTTCGGCGGATCTCGCCGCCGCCGAACCGGATTCGGAGCACTTTCGGCGGCCGGAATGCTCAGTGTGAACGCGGCCTAAGGCCTGACTACACGCATGCGTTGCAGCGCGTGGTTCTTTGACGCGGCGCCGCGCCCTCTCCCTGTGGAGAGAGAGGGCACATGGCTACGTGAAGCTGCGTGCCCTCTCTCTCTCCATATGAGAGAGGCCGCGGCAGATGCGTGGTCAGGCCTTTAGCGCCGGCTGCTTCGCATATACACACACAGTTCCCTATAGAAAGAGATGGTGCCGCCAACTTTCTTATTGCCCTGTCTAAATGTTACACTTACAACGCGCTTACACAAGAACGGCTCAAAACTTCAATCTAATGAATGGTTGTTGGCTACAGAAAACCTAATTTATTTCAATGTCAACACACCTCGTTCTTAACATGCTTAAAACTCCGCGAACAACGGAATCGAACCGGCGGAGCAGGCGTTGCATCGGAAAACGTGCAGCATGGCTGTATATGTACGTTGCGCTGCAACGTAGACACCGAAGCAGGAGTTCAAACACTACAGTCAGAGATCGAAAATGAGTCACCTAGGCATTATGCAGCGCCACGGCTATAGAACAGTCATGACAAGAAGGTCGCGCCACATGTGCAGATGCACACATAGCTGGCTAGCAGACGTCGCCAAGAGCGATCGACATAAAGGTTCGCTTGAGGGTGACTCTACTCACTTTCATGGAGCAGTTTGCCTGAAGACTCAGTGCCAACTATTCTATGCCCACTCAATGACTCAAGCAGGACATTGCATTGGATAAACTTTTATTTGGTCCTCCAAAACACAGATCACTGTGTTGCGGGCAGCTCCCACAGAAGGCCTGAGATGCCAAGCTCCTCAGCCGCCTCGCGGGCTTTCAAGCAGGACACGCTGGCCAGAATAGCGCCGAGAAGCGCACGCGCGCTGATTGGCGCTTGAGTGCTGATGTCACACGCGAGAGGGCGCCACTCATAGAACACTGGTAGAGCACATCGTCGGCAGCGTTCCTCCGTTCCAAGGAAAAGGAACCTCGAGATGGAGGCGCCCTAGTGGTGGGGAGGCGAACGAAAGAGCGCTTCTTGTGGCACTTGAAACCAAGCAGAGTGGTACGCATGTGAAAAGATAAAATTGTAGCTGAACAAAATTTGTTGATAGAACAGTTCTGTCTTGACATTTACTTGAAAAATACATTACTGGTGGATTTTCACAGCACTGCGCAGTGTCTATACCCGACAGGGCCTTTTGTATTTCAGTTGTATTGGTTGTCGGCAGTTCGCCCCATCAAAAGGCACTGTTTTTCACTGATGTTCCCGGAGCGTTCTCAAACTATTCAAATAGTGCAGTTGTTAATTAATAGTGAGCCTAGTGAGAACCAGACACTTCATGGCAGTAGATATCGCGGTGGCACTCGCGTTTTCGGTTTCGACAATAAAGCTCACTGAAATGAAGAGTGACCAAAAGAAGCTTGTATTTAAGGTCACTTTACGCGAGGGTGGAGCCTCCTGGTTAAGACACTCGCCTTCGATATTGCCCTACCAAGAGATTTTATTTCTCCGGTCGTTGTTTTTCGCACTCGGTATGCTCAGGCAGTTCCGCCGGAAACAAGCGCATGGCGCTTCCGCTGTAAAAAAAAAAAATCAGAAAGACAGGAATAGATAATGGTACATTTTTTTTTTTGTAACAGCTTCTATGAAGAAACAAAGTTAGCCATTATAGACTGAAAGATATGAAGTATTCTTAGCGGCAAAACGTGCTGGTCCTTAGCAATCTCCTAAACAAATGCTAATAAAAATCATGGCGAAACACCGGCATCCTCAACGTTTCCTCGTCCGCATGTGGCGTACAATAATTCATTTCAGTGCATGAAATAAAAATAAATATTCATTCCTGTCACCTCGGGCCGCCTGCGTTCTTCGTCCATTGACTTTTATTCCGACTTCGGGGTGGTTCACTCGAAATCGCATGTCGCGACACTTTTCACCGTGACGAAATCTTCCTGGCAGTGTGCGGCTCCGGCTGACACACAAACGCCCGAGTGCGTCTGGCAGTGTGTCCCGAAAACCACTGAATGCAGCGTCTTCTTCGTGGCTCGCCATTAATTCCTGAGTTGGCCTTCGCAACGCTTTCGGTGCAGTCGTCATGTAGCGACGAGGAGGGCGCATCTCAAAAGTAGACGCAGACTCTTTTAGAAACACCCCGATGTGTAACAGTATGAAACAGAATGAGGCTAAAAGAGGGAAGCTTCGCGATTGCGACTACATAATAGGCAAAGGCGAAAATTCTCAAGCGCACATCCTCGGAGTTACATGAGAAAAGTGGAACAAAGCAGTAAATAATCAATGCTGAAAGCCGCAGAAAAGAACCTGTAGAGAGAGGTAACAGTTGTCGACAAAGCAAGATTAACTTGGCTAATGAAGGATATCGAGATCATATAGCTAATATAGACCGCTGACGATTGAATCGGCACTACATAGCTTATAGACGCGAGCAATTATATTAACAATGCAGATAACATTTATAATGGTATTTCGGACAAACTCCAGAATGTAATCCGAATCGCGAGGTGGTTAGATTATAATTTTTCGTCCCAGAATACAAAAATATCACAAGGTTGCCTTTTTAGATATTACTGATGCGTTCATCGGGCAGATCAGGACGCTGGCATAGGCGATGACTGTACGCAAATTTTGGGTTTAGATGTGCTGATGTACAAAGGAAATACCGTCTGCGTAAAATGGGGAGCAATACAGTATAAAAAATGTTAATGTGGGTGAGAGACTCAGACAAGGATGCCCGTTGTCCCATCTGTTGTTAATGATTTACATGGTGAGAGTGGAAACAGTGCTTGAAGGATACACTGGTATTAGTGTGTGGCCGGCGCGATGAACTGCCATGGATTCCTTCCTTTATGAGAACAGCTCCGAGGTTTGTTTTATGCTGCCAATATTGTGTATATAGCTGACTGTGATAGTTATATTCGTGTTGAAGCTAAAGAGCATGAAACAGAACGGCTACGACAAGCAAGCGCACGGAACTAGCTCGTAGCCGTGCCCTTTTGCTCTGTTTAACTTCAGGACAATATTGTCACGTGGTTAGGACGGTCAAGAACTTTAAACGTAGCCGGTAAAGATGAAACACGTTGTTAAGGGAACTGGTTTTCAGTAAAAGACGCAACACTTCATACGCACTGAAGGCAGTAATCTCAACCGTCTGTCGTAGGTAATTTGAGCGTCGGTAAAACGCGTCGCCTTTTGTCAAAGATTGCAGCGTTGGGCCTCACGTCAGCTTCACAATAAACTACGTTACTCATTTCCTGTGCGTAATCGGCATCTCGAGTCAGGCATACTCTGTGGCCTCAAAAGTCCATTTATTCCCTAACGCAGGCATTACCTCCATACGTCTATTGCGATCTGCAGCTAGAACCGACTTATGTGGTGGTTCGGTCTGATTTAGTGACGCGGTTGGCCTTGGTGGCGTTATGTTGCGTTTCAAGCAGCCTCGGCATGCCCTTACGTCAAGGTATGTGTCGCCCGTTAGGAGCAGTCAGTGATTCAGTGATGATTTATTCAGTAGAAAAAAAAAAGATGCTCTGCGGTTGGCTTATGCCTGCAGAATCTCTGGCGCATTGCTGAATGTACAGCTTCTGAATGCTTCAATCCTGAATGTAGCTGGCTTGAACTGGCGAAAGTTCCCCTTTGGAAGAACGTCGTTTTGCTGACAGAACATTACTAGTTCTTTTCTGTAGAGCTGAGGGACAACTGTACACTTGCCGGCCAAGTATTCTGTCAGGCTTCTCACTCCTGTGTCAGTCCGTTGCTCTTTAGCAAAGTCGTCCGCGCTCACATGCAGAACTCACCCGGCTTCTCTGAGGATATGAACGGCTTGTGGCGGGGAATGACAGCAGCCCAAACTTAGCAAGAATAACGCGCTCAGGCCAATTGAATGTGCTGCATGCGGCCTGCTTCCATATACGCCGATGTCAGTTGCATTAGGCCTCGTTCGTTGATTTCGTGACTGCTGGACAGAGTAGATGCGCGACAGGCAGTCGGGGGTCTCCTCGTAGGCTAACCACCATAAGGCGTGGTGGTCGCTTACGACCTCAAAGGGGCTACCGTATCTGTAGCGGCGAAATTTTGCTGTCATAATGCAAATGATGGCAAGGAGCTCTTTTCCATTGTGTAATAAAGCGCCTGTTTCTTCGAGAACAACCGGCTCGCGTATGTGACCTGTTCTAGTTTGTCCGCCCATCGCATAAGCACGGCGCCGAGTCCTACGCAACTTGTGTCGGTGTGTATTCCTCTGTCGACGTATTTGTCGAAGTGTGCGATTTTCGGTGGTGAATGCAAGCGTCGCTTCAGTTTCTGAAATAATTCCACCTGTCTCGTTTTCCACTTGAACTTGATCTATCTTAGTAAGAAAATGTAGTGAATCGGCGAAGCGATAAATATTCTTGAGAAAAATAAAATGTCCTGCAAGAGGCGCTCAGAGCGAGGAATCGGCCCACTGTCTTCTTGTCGTTAGGTAACAGGAAGATAGCGACGGCATCTTCCTTCTTTGGGCGGACTTCAGTCTTTCTAATGAAGTGTTATAACTAGGAACAGATTCGTAGTTTTCAAGCTTTATGAGCCCGAACGATGACTGCTTTAAGTACCGTTCTCGTGTCGGAGGTGTTACTCGGCATTTGAGGCAAAGACTACCACGTCATGGTATGCAAGACAAGTTTGCCAGTTTTAACCAGCCAGAATCGCGCCCTTGAAGCTTTGGAACGTGCTAGTGCAGAGTGTAAACAAAATAGAGTAACCTGGACCTCGAAAAAAAGTCCGTCTGGTGCTATGAGGCAGTCTTGTCTCGGTCTCTCTCGTTGACTTCAGTTCGCCAGTAGAATTATCTGTAAATCCATCGATGAAAAATATTTTGCATCACAGAGTCGATCCAAGCACTCGTCCATCCATGAAAACGGATACACGTCCTGTGTTGTGATTTTCTTCGGGCGGCGGTAATCGAAACGGAAACGCGGGATTAGGCGTTTCTTTTTCACGGATACTACTGTGAATGCCCACGGTCTTTTTCACAGTTGTATGACGTCGTCGCGCAGCATCTCGCGTCCCTGAACAGCTTCTCGTTCCCGCATGGAAGTCGATATGGACGCCGACGGAGTGCACTCCCCTCCGTCTGCGGTGCTTGGCAAGAGGCGTTCATCGAACACCTGGTGACGACAAGTCCTTGTATACTGCTACAAAAGACTTGCTGTTGGCAAGGGGGAAGGCTTGGCCTGGTGTCGAGTGATGCCTCATGTATTGCTGTCACCGTTGTAGCTTCGTCAAAATCGGATATTGCAAACGCATTCCTGCCTTCGTGATATCTTCTATATGTGATATCTTCTCGCCTGTGTTCAGGTGCGTGCAGTCGTGACTGAAGCTCGTCAGCATGACCACACCTTTTTCTTGACGCAGTTAACGATTGCCATCGCGCTCCGATGTCACGGTCAAGCAGCAGATGTTGGCCGCTCTCAATGGCGCATTCTATATGGACGGGATTTACGGGGCCGACGGCTAATATGATGCGTAAGCAAGATGGAATAGCTACTATACCTTCGACGCTCGCGCATGCATTGAAAGCATGGCAACCTATGCTCATATATCTAGTGACATCGCTTTGTCCATTGACAGCGATGAGTCATTGAATTGTGGCACTCCTGAGCGGTTCTAGTGGACAGCTCACTCTCTCGAAAAGGTAAAAGAGGAACTACTTCAACAGTTTCTTTTTTTCTGCCGCGGAGCGTCTTCGAAGTCGGGAAGCTAGCGCTCATTAATTTGGTCATGGCGTCGACATCGCTCACCGGCGCTTCACGAAAATGATGAATTTTGACGGACTCCAAGGAATCTGAGCGGAAATCTCTATACGATCGTGGTAGCACTGAAACGAAAGACATCTTCGATTGTTCAAACTTCAGTGTGGATGGCGATAATGCTTCAAGCCCCAACATCAGCGGGCAACCGCCTGTAAGTTCGCTCTGCACGCGGGACGTTTTATTGCGGTCGCACGTTGATGTATACCTATTCAGAGCATACCAAACGTCATGGCTCTTATCAGAAAGGTTCCAACCTCGTTCGGGCTGGAGCATTCGGCGTCGGCTGCAGAAAGAGCTCAGTTTTTCTCTGCCTAGATGGCGCGCAGTTGACACGTTTCGGAGTGACATGCGGTGCCTTCTTTGTGTCGTTTTTGATTGATTTGTGAGGTTTAACGTCCCAAAACCACGATATGATTATGAGAGACGCCGTAGTGGAGGGCTCCGGAAATTTCGACCACCTGGGGTTCTTTAACGTGCACCCAAATCTGAGCACACGGGCCTACAACATTTCCGCCTCCATCGGAAATGCAGCCGCCGCAGCCGGGATTCGAACCCGTGCCCTGCGGGTCAGCAGCCGAGTACCTTAGCCACTAGACCACCGCGGCGGGGCTTGTGTCGTTTTTTATTGCAGAAGTTGTCAGAGAGATATGCAACCACTCAAATAAGTATACATGTATGCATATTTTCTGAAAACTAACGCGCAGTTACACGGATGAATACTAGAGGGAGGTCACTGGGAAGTTCATCAGGCTTACACGGGAATCGCCCAAGTCCCGCGATTGCATTGCTATGAGTCGGCGACATATTTTTCCAGCTTTTCTTCCACCGGCCGCGATACCACGGAAAAGGTTCAAGGCGTTGCTTGCCTTTTTTTTTTAGTATTTCTGATTTAAAGACTACTGTCGCATCCCACGGGAATTTTCACCACGTGTGTTTTCTGCTGCGACACATGAACGATCCATCCGCGCTATTTTTCAACCGTGTTGGAATCTTTTTGAATGAGAAAATGGTGAAATCAAAAGGTTTGCCTGGTATTCGGCGTACATGATGAACGAAGTGGTCAAGTGAAGATGAAAATAATAGGTTTCAGAAGCGAGGCATACTGTTCATATTAACGTGTAGATGGGAAGGCGCTGCAGAGTCCCCAGCACCCAACCACAAAAAAGTTGAAACATACCCGCAATAATACCCGCAAATGAAAGTTGAGCAGAAAAAGAAGGAAATTTATGCGAGACCTTCGAGGTCGTTTTGCGTCTGATCGTGGATGCTTCTTCGTCAGGCCTTCATCTGTTAGCTCCGCTTAGCTGGCGTTTGTTCGCGGTGACTTCATCGGGGCTGGAAGATCCTCGCTTTTTCTATTAACAGCAACCACACCTTTTAGTTTTCCGGATACGGGCTGACCTTCCGGCCACGTGTGGGGCTAGTGCACGTTTGACAGTGCGGGGACAGCAAGCGTCCTGGCGAAAGCGCGATGTCCCGGGGCCGCTCAACACGCGATGCTTTGTCCAGCTCGGGTTGCTGGCAACTTTGGTAGGTGCGGCTGGCTTCTCTGCATGCTAGTAGAGTGGGCGGTTGGCAGGGGCGGTACAAATGTCGGTTTTTCCCGAGGCCAGGTCTACAGGCACACTTTATCGCGTCGGTGGGGACTGCGGTGTCTGGAGACGGCGCTGCACCGTATTTTACGTTAGCGCAGAGGCGGATGGTGACGGCGTACTGTGACAGCATAGCTTGCGATTGTGGTTGCGATGGCTTACGAACGCCTAGCGAGTGCTGGATTTGCTATAACTCAGCAATTGACCTCAATTCACCCTGCAGAAAAGGTTAGAGGTTCCGCAGGTCCGCTTGCTCGATGGCTCGGATGTTTACGTACACGCCGTGGAAGCAGAGGCCTTCAAAAACTGCGCTGTGTATACACTCAGGCGACGGATCAGTCTCCCGGCCTGGGAACGGCCCGCGAGGGCTCCTCCCTTGTAAGGGAGCTTTAGTAGTTACCATCACTGCTTGTCCGAAACGAATATGATCCGACAGGAGCGTGGTTCTGCAAACTTCTAGGTTGCCAACTAGCTCACGGGCTGATGTTACATATCAGGCTCTTATTATTGAGGGAGTGCTTTTTAAAATCTATTCGCTGTCGAGAAGAGGGAAAACACATAGAACGTTATTGACATCCGCAGGATACACCGGATTTCTGCGTTGCTGTGACAATTTTTGTTCTTAGGGGCTTTTGTTACCGAACGACTTAACTGTACTGCATAATATACGGTGTAATGCCGCAGAAACGCAACAAAGTACAGGATGGGAATCACATGTGGTGACCACTATTTTATCGCACTAGTTTAGCTACGTCACCTCTGTCTCAGCATGTGCTTGTCTAGTGTCGCTCCTTATGAGCATGTGACTGGTTATTCTTTTTTTTTCATTAGTCACTGTAAACACCAGTCACTGTCCATATAATGCTTCGTTTCGCCATAAAGCTCAACTGAAAGAAAAATAGCACTTGTCGGCGTCCTTTCTTGTTTCCGCGCTATCACGACCAATGGCGAACGTTTTTGCAGACTACGGAGCACGGTGCCGCCACGTGGCAAGAAGCGCATCTGAACCCAAACATCGCTTTTGGTTTTTGTAAGCTAGATATCGGCCGATAGAAGCAATCTGCTGTATGACGTCATACAGCAGATTTTCTGACGCCTGCTGTATGACGTCATACAGCAGGCGTCAGAAAAAGTGAGGACGGGTCTCCGCATGAAAGGAGGGTGCTTGGAAAGGTGGCAATTTCCCGCTCCGCTTCTAAACTCTCATTGCCGCGCATGACGCTAATATTCAGGTGTGCTGTCTCTCTGTGCTTTCTTTCTTTGGGATGCGTTTCCTCAGGCGTGAAATAGGCCTCGGAAACTCGGCGCTAGTGTCGGTTTCAAAGAACATGCACACTCGTAGCGGTAGCCGGGCATCCTAAGATCCGGTTGAACGGAGTGAGGTTGATGTGAATATTTGCATTTATCGGCTTTCACAAGTTTTTACAAGCAAAAAAAAATCTATACCCCTATAAAGAACTTTTGTTTATATGTCTTTTCTTATTCCTTATTTCGTGAATTATAAATGAGGCGAAGCGCGGGAAGTGATTGACTTGCGTTTGTAGCGCTTGCCTCCTCCCCTTCTCGCCCCTCGCTCAGCCATATTAGAAGTTTTATCGCGCTCAGTTATCAAGCTCGGTTGGCGTGTCACCTGCGGAAAAAATAAAGACAGCATGCTGTGGTGGGCAGAGAAGGAAAGCCGCAGTGAGCTACGCCGAACAAGACAGCCGTGCATTCGTCCCAGAATGCTTATAATCGGGCAACACATGTTTTCCGCGGCTCTGCGGTGTGCTAACCCGGGAATTTCTAGTTCCGCGAAGGTTGTTCAGCGTGTCCAAAGGAAACGGGTGAGCACAAGATTTTTGACCCAATATTTGAGTAGGTATTAATTTTGCACGAGTGCATATGAGTAAACCCAGTTCTCTGCAAGCCTGACTGGACTGATTGATATGTGGGGTTTAACGTCCCAAAACCACTATATGATTATGAGAGACGCCGTAGTGGAGGGCTCCGGAAATTTAGACCACCTGGGGTTCTTTAACGTGCACCCAAATCTGAGCACACGGGCCTACAACATTTCCGCCTCCATCGGAAATGCAGCCGCCGCAGCCGGGATGCGAACCCGCGCCCTGCGGGTCAGCAGCCGAGTACCTTAGCCACTAGACCACCGCGGCGGGGCAGCCTGACTGGACTGACAGAAGTGCAGTGTCACTTGATTAGCTGGTGAAGACAGCACCCAAGTTTCTGTCGGGAAAATGCGTTTATTGAAAGGCCTGAATTCGAGTTGGCTTGGATACATAGTTTTAGTTTATTTTACTTTTGGCGTGTAGTTCAGATGATGTAAAGTAATTAGAGGCTGCTTCCTGCTTATGAACGCGGCCTAAACACATTTATTTCATGAATGAACGTCGCTACCGTTCGAACTGCACGCAGGCCCGTAACCAAGAAGTTTTCCCGAATGAGGGGGAGGGGAAGGGGGGGGGGCTTTGTTTAAAACCTTAAACAATACCTAATTTTATTACTTGTCACCGCTAAAACACCCTCTCGTTTCCACCCCCCGCCCGACTATGGGCCTGCTTGCACGTTGCAGTGAATGTGAGCACCGATAAAACTCCGGCGACCGCGGCCCCCCCAACCGCCTTACTGTTGAGGGTCTATTGGGAAGCTCTATAAACAACAGGTATGTGCCTTGGAGTGATGTACTAAACCGAATGTACGGGGCTGAATGCTTCGTGGCTAGGTGAGGGAGTAATTGGCGTGTTTTATGGCGAAAGAGTTTGAAAGAATTTCATGTAGAGCGAGGCGAAATACTGAAACAGGAAGGAGTAGACTGAAAGGACAGAGCTCTACTAGCAACGCCATGTTTATTTTCGAACACCAAGCCGCTTTTAAGCCGTAATCGTCAGATAGACAGCTAAGCACGTGAACTCACTCAGATTAATACCCGCATAAATGCGCAAGAACTCACAAAGTTCACGCTCCTTTCCGACTCATAGTCTCGAAAATGGGTACCTGGCAAAAGAAACTCGCTGCTTTTTATATTAGACAAACTTTGTCTTCTCGAAGTCCGAGAACCGTTTTTAGTTAAGAGCTCCGATAATAACTTAGGCTTCAAGGAAGCTCATGACAAAAAAGGGCAAGAAGCTTTCTCAAATGATGTGACTGACCTTTACTATTTTCTCCCCCATGCAGAATGGCTAAAATGTGTTGGAAGTATCATTGACGATTTGGGTCGGTTAAGTTTTCTTTGGAGTAGGGTGTGTTCGCTTATATTTTTCTTACCTTGTTGGAATTTTATCTTACGTCGACGTTCATCAAATGGAACAATGATATTATTTCGCAAAAACAGGGTATATGTATCGGTTTTTGCACTGCGCCTGTCTTGAGCAATCTTTTTCTGGCAGAACTTGATAGAACTGTGGCATATCGTCTCGAAGGGACGACGGCTAAGAAAGTGCTTAGGGATGTTGATGATTTTATTGTTTTTATTGGCAGCTCGTGGGAAAATTTCGAAAGTGAGAGTACTAATGTGTTTCGCGATGTTCTTAATCCCCTTGAAGTGACAGTGGAACGGCCTAGCGACGGACGAATAAGGTTGTCAGATTTAAGTATTTATTGTTCTGAAAACCGGCTCTGCTAGTGCTATGATGCGAGTGCTCAGATAGCTTTACTCCCATTTCATTCTGGTCATTTCAAACTAATCAAGAGAGGCATCAGGATGACATGCTTCAAAAACGTATTCAACAAACCATGTGAGCACCTTATAAAGCAGAGATTCCATAATTAGATCTCACGATTGTAAGGATATGGCTATCCGGACCATGGTTTAGTTTGCGTTGCAGAAAAAGAGCTGAAAAAAATTCGTGGAAGTTCAAGCCAACCTGATGTTCATGACGACATATCGGCACAATCGAGACACACGGACATAGTTCCTTATGTTCACCAGCTGTCACATAACCTAACCAAGGTGGCGTTGCGGGACAATATTTGGGTGTTATTTTCAGTGCGTGATAAGCTTGTGAAATTGTGTGTCATGACAAATCCATCTCGTGGGGAAAAGGTGGTATGCACAAAAAGGCATGCACACAAGTTTGTAGATTGCATATCGCTTGTTATTTATTTTATTCTGTTCTCTCGTGGGAAAAATATGTCGGCCAAACCAGTAGGTGTGTGAATGGGCGACTGAGAGCACAGTTACAAGGCGAATGAACTGCAGTCGGAAGGTTTTCTCGCTCTTCACATTCATGCATGTGGTTTCCGGCCTTTGTTTAAGAATACAATCATTGTTGGGCGGCATCAAGATGAGTTGACTCGTTTGATCAGTAAAGCGGAACTTATTGACGTTGTTGGCGATGTTTGTATGAGCAAGCCTTCGATTGCATTGTCAGCCAAGAATCTAAGTTTTATACGTACGCGGTGATACATGGTTTTATCTGTGATGCATTTTTTTTTCTTTTAGGTAGACGAGATTGCCGCGCATTTATCTGAGTCAGTTCACGCGCATATCTGTCTGCCTGACGATTATGGCTTAAAAGCGGCTTGGTGTTCGAAAATAAACATGTCGTTGCTAGTAGTGCTCTGTCCTCTCAGCCTACTCCTTCCTGTTTCAATATTTCGCCTCGCTCACAATATAATTATCTCAAGTGCATCACCAACAAGCTTACATTGGAACTCTCGTCGTTTACAGCAAAGCGATATATAATTACAGACCATTCGTAACTCCGTGAACATTCGCTCACTCAACAATTCAAGATAAAGCTACCATGAACAGCCTTCTTGCAAAATAAAAAACGAAAGGCGACCGTGGCCACCCAGAGCTAGTGAACTAGGTGGACTGGTAGACATGACTGTGAGAGTAACAAATAATATGAACATATCATAACTTTTCGAACAGTTACCTTGCTTGCTCAGAAGAAAACACATTGTTTCAATGTCAAGAAAACCCAGATGAAGACCAAATATGTCACAAACATTGGGTAAACTAAAAGTAAACGCTAACGAGTGAATCAGGACATAAGTAACCTGCTCGCTTCACTGCTAGCCCACGCGAATCGAGATGCACTTGCAGCACAGACTCGCTGGTGATCCACCGCCAGTGAGTGGGACGGCTCGTTACTTTTCATTATTTTTACAAACTCTTACAATTATAACTACCTTGATAACCTGGTTGGTGACAGACGTAAATGTATAGCAACTAAGCTCATCTGTAAACAACAGGACCCCCATCCTCCTTCTGTCAAGTTGGGCAGATTTGTAAACACACTGGATCGGAGGCTGGTTCTGAGCTATTGTTAATACAGCGACGTTATCAAAACGGTGAGCGCTTGAAGGCGGAAATACAGCGTGCTCCGTGCGTCGTCTTCCCGTCTTCGTGCGCTTTTTACCGGTAAACAGGCATGACTTGAAATGAGCAGTGCATAAAAAATGGAGGCAAACAAAAAGGCATTATTTCCTTCGGTTCCGTTTACTTATTCGCTCTTCATTGAATGCTGCCTTGTAGACATTGTGGAAGCGCAGCCAGTACGCGACGCCCCTCACTGCGCCCAAAGGCCAAGTTCGTCTGTCCAGCGCAGGACGTCAGCAACCGTGGCTGCCCCATAGCCCAAAATGTGGCACTGTGACCGAATGGGGCCCTAAAACAACCGGCCGCCACTGGAAAGGTTTTCACGGAGGGCACAAACGAGGAAGTCGTCTGTAAAGGCAGCGCGAAGCTTAATCGTTGCAAGCCAGCAAGCAGGGTCGCCAGGTTGACAAGGCGAAAATTGGAAAAAGTAGCCAAGCTGAGTGAAGAGTAGTAAAGGTAGTTTTCTTAATGCGAAAGCCTTAGATGCTTCATCAAGCGCCAAAATTTACCGTTGGTGTCACGCGGCGTCGGTGCCAACACGACTGCTGCAGAAAGCAACCAGATAACGACGTCACTGTGCGCTGTCGCCACGTCACAGATAGCTATACAATCTGTGGCGTCATCGTTACATCACTATTACATCGCATATCTTTATGTCATCGCACGACATCTTCGCGTGGGCAAAGGTGGGCCTGTCACGGAGGCAGTGTAAAATGAGGTGAGGTGCAGAAAGCTTTCTAATGGGGAAGATCAATGCGTACACGCTGAGGAAAGAAAAAAAAACTGCGGAACTCTTAAGCTTCGCCTTGAACGCGATATCCTGTCCCTAGTGCGTACTTCAACCACTTAGTGAATACATTTGATTGTATGATGTTACCCGAGAAGTTGAAGATCACTGCAATATAATCGATAGACTGTAAAGTAGCTTGTGTCAGCGAAACTTTCGCATATGGCGTAGATATCAATGTACGCTCGTACCACGCAATAGTACTGCGATATAACGTGTTGTATTGTGAAGCCTGTATACAGGACGAATTTGTTTCTAAAGATTAATTTTTTTCTCACTGCATTTTCAAGCAGAGGAGTTATTTTTTAACTATTCTAAGCACATGCGTGACTGTGTGGTGGAACACCTGCTTCCCACGTGTACGGCCTGGGCTCGGTCCTCACTCGTACCCAAATATTTTTATTATTTGTTTTATTTGCAACTTTCTCAATTTTTCGGCCACGCACCTGAGTTTCCACTCACAACCATTGACGCCGACCCCAGAATTTCCGCGTAACGAGCTCTTAAACGATATCGCATTAAAAGAAAAAAATAGCTTTCGCTTTCCAATCGTCTTATCATAAAGTATAAAGGAGCTTGCAAGCCTTTGAAACTGGCTGATTGCAAAAACCTTTTGTGAAAATGCAAATAGGCTGTGAATCCCGTATGTTGTTTTTTTTTTGTTTACGACTCATTTCACGCCCAATAACTTTTCCGCGCGGATTGGCGCTCATTTGGCGCTCATTTCACCCGCCTATCGTGACTATTATAATAATATTATGAGGGGTTTAACGTCTTCAAACATCGATATGATTATGAAAGATGACATAGGGGAGGGTTCCGAAAATTTCGACCACCTGAGGTTCTTTAACGTGCACCCAACTATCAGCTCACGGGCCTTCATCGTTTTCACTTCCATCGAAAATGCAGCCGCCACAGCCGGAAGTCGATCCCGCAACCTTCGGGTTAGCAGTCGAGTGCCATAGCCTGTAGACCACCGCGGCAGGGTATCGTTAGTATTCTGAAGGTGACTAGAAGTAACAGCCATGCTGACAATGAAAATGAGAGCGAGATAAGGTATCCTCCAAATTGCTGTCGCTTAGAATTGAAGCATGCATATATATATATATATATATATATATATATATATATATATATATATATATATATATATATATATATATATATATATATTGCAGAACGTCCTCTAAGCGGAGCGCTTTCGGGTGTTCTATTCGCTACCGATTAATGCATGTTCTACAATATGGGCCGCCGTGCAAATACTTTCCTCCGGTGCCAGTGAAATGCATTTTGTGTAATGAACGTTCTAAGTTCAATTCTGGCAGCTGCAAGCAAGTCATATTCAGGATCAAGTGGAGCAGGTTCAAGTGGAGTGAACAAAAAAATGTAGCCAAGACATTGCCACGCGCGGACCCAGAAGCTATAGCAAAATAACGTAGCCAAATCTGGCAACCCTGCTTGCAAGTATCGTGTGTGGCCAACCGAATGCCAGATAGCGCAGGCGCAGACGGGGTCCGTCACCAGCGGGCAGTGAAGGGACTGACGCATGCTGTGAGCCTCCCGCCGTCGGAATGCGTGGTCTGTGCAGGCCGCTGTACTTCCCACTGATCGAGCCGGCTGGCACAAGCTAGGCTCACTCCACAAAAGGATAACGCTAGCAAACAAGCATCTAAATCTCCGCAATGCCATATTGACCCCGCTTCACTCCTGCCCTTCTCTCTTGGAAAGGATGACACTTGAAGACTTGCGATCTCCCCTTGTTCAAAGCGGAGATATGTTTGGCGCCATTTCGTACGCATTATGTAAGCTTCAATTATTAGGACTGAAACTCCTTATGCCGCACCCCACAGTCGCCGTCGAAGCTCCCCGCCACATCACCGCCCCCCCCCCCGCCCCCAGCGTTTCTGGAACCAGGTCAGTTTCGCAGCTTCCAATAGAAGCTTTCAGTTTGAAGTGTACGCGACGGCCGACCCAAGAACTAGTTCCGTCTCGCCTCTCGCTTTCGCAAATCACGCACTGAGCACAGGTAAAGCGAGCACGAAGAAACTCGCATCGCTGCGCCATGAGCGCGTCGTTGAGAGCAACGGTGCACTGCCGTATCCGATGCCGCGAGACACAGCAAGTAAAACAAAAACGAACAGCACCGTCGTAAGTTCACACGTCAGCCGCGTTTGCCGGCTCGCGAGCGGAACTGCGAAACTTTACTGGTGAAAGCCTCGCTCCAACCTCCTCATGAAAGCCAGCTGCGAGATCAAGCGCATTGTTGTTTGCGTCTCGTTTCTAAGGGGCATCGCTCATCGGTTGTACACGGAATAGAAAATATTAGCGATAATCCTATCACTGCGAATGTGTTGCCCCGAAATGAGCATTCGTGCCTGTTTGCTGAGTTGTTGGTGACACCGGAGCAGTATAAACAAGTCGTGCTTGGCACGACATTTCTGCTGCAATAATATTCCGCTCACAGGAGCCTCCATGTCGGCGACGTCTTTTCAGTATACTCGAAACATGTTGCGCAGCCCATTCAAGTACACCAGCATTCAGGTTACAATGGTAGTACAGCGCTTCTGTGTGCCGGTTCACTTGAAGTTCTGTTGAACAATTAACCGGACGTGCGGTTTTTATGGGTTCGACATGTGCAATCGCGTGGCACTTACAATCAAGTGCGTACGCCTTGCGATGACAATATCCAACACCAATCAAACAAACCGAAAATCGACGATTTCAGTCACGTGCCTCATAGTAAACATTAGAGGACACGTCGAACGCATATTTAGGTGCACCCAAAAGTAAAACAGTTGATAGACAATTGGCATCTACTTGCTCATCTGTTGACAAAACTTATAACGACTCCCCCAATAGTGGTATTTCTTTCACTCGCTTGGCTTTCTTCCCACTTTGGTGGAAAAAAAAGGGAGGCTGGTTGAAAATGCACATTTATATCTTATGGAAGCGTTTACCTCTTACGAAGTTGACTAGCAGGTTGGCTTTTGTAGCACACTAACACACGTTTCCTGCGTTCATATATTTAAAGAAAGTTAGTTTCTGCGCGTGTCAATATCTCACCTACACCGGCTCAGCGACGATATGTTTGTGTAAAAGAGAGTTCGAGGCTGCACAATCTAGTTCAGAAGAGACTGAAAGGCTAACGAAATTTCTCACCTGATTTTTGCTACATGAGGCTTATGATGGTTTTAGTTAGTTGAGGGCATCAAACACGAAACAGCGCTGACGGGGCCCATGATTGTCGGTGCAATAATTTTAAAGAAGCATTTGACAATCGCTATATCTGTGTTTCTTTGTTTCAGTGGAACTAAACGGGCAGCAGACCTCACCACCTCTACTAACGCAAGCTCTTTCAGGTACCTCTCCCTGTTTTTGGCGGCGGTAGCCCCTTACGAACATTATTTGTGTGCTGCAGCAAACAGCCCGGGCCCCATGGACATGTACAGCTCGAGTCAGGACAGCGTGAGCTACGTGCAGGCCACGTCACCGCAGCCATCGGGCTTTCCTCCGCTCACCGTAAGCATGGTGAGCACAACACTATAGTTTCTTTAATGCTATTTCTAAATACGCTGTCGTATTTCATTGCAAGATACTGCAGGAGGCAATACTCTAAAATACGATATGAAGAAGGGTACTTTGAAGAAAGAGAACCGGGAAAGTATACACAGCTCATGAACGAACGTAGTTTGATGCCTTCTTCTCGACAGGCGTATGCAGTCCAGTCTTGATGCGCAATCACTCATTCGCAAGATTATATTTAGAATGCACGCCATAATCAGAACTTGCTCATGTTCACACATTATCAAATCCCTTTATCACGAACGTATTCGCAGCCATCTCTGTTATTGCGTACAAGGCAACCAACACATATTACACCCAACTCAACCAACTTCAACGCATGCAAAATCGAGCACTTCAACTCATGCCATTCAGCCATTTCTTAACCAATGCAATGTCACTTTATCGCAATTGAAATATCCATCATCTTCATCACCTCTTTCAGCCAAAAGTATCAACTGTGATGTTCAAGCTTTTTCGCGGTATCCTACGTGTACGTAGATGTCGTGGAAAGCATTATAAATGACGTTAGTGGGTTTTGTGAGCTCGGTAATCGAGTTCTGCCTAAAGTTCACACGAACTACAGTAGGTTCACAACAACGTTTACAGGAATCAAGGTACGAAACTTCCTTACTTACATCATGAAATCATTCACCACGGAACGTACATTAAAGAACCAAGTATGAGGAAATACTTTTGGCAACAATTGTCCTGATACTAACAACTGCTTTTTGATTCTTACGTGTTATATTGCTGATATCTTTGTGTGAAACGAGTGTAAATTAAACGGCTTGTTTTCTTTGTTAGGGACAATATTGTCTGTTATTTCTCTATAATATATGTATTGTATTGTTATTCGCAATTGTTTTTCAGCGTTACCTCTTACTTTTTTGTCTGTTAAACGTATACGTGATTATGTTTTGCAATTTTATCCTACTGTTGATTATTTTCGCTGATCGAAGATACTGTAACCACTGAATTGTGCATTTTTTTCCCGTTCCCATCATGTATGGAGCCTCCCCCCACCCCTCAAACCAGTTTGTAACTTTGAGGCTCCTTGTGTATTACAAATCTTGTACACACTTTCCTTTTAATTAGTGCTGTTGATGTTTAATAAACTTGAACAATAGCCCCACAAATTCATTGGTAGACAACTTGCCCAGAGTGTCCTCAAGACCATTTCAAAAATGTCAATAGCATGACGAAAGGAAGAAAACCCAAAGCAATCAGTGGTTGATTTTAAAAGGACTATGTTAAGGTGGCGCCTTCTTCTGGTGAGTGAGTTTGTAAAAACAGTGGGTGCATCGATAGATGTTTCGCCATGAGCAAGGTTATGCATCAGGACAAGAAGGTCGATAAGCGCGTCTGGGGGCAAACTGTTTAAGCCGGTAACGGCTCAAGAGCTGACTTCGGTGCTGGCGGTGGCACTAACAAGCCCGAATCTGGGATGGCTGTCGAATGACCCGAGCTACTTTGCTTCTTTTTCAAGCAGGCAGTGTTGCTCGCCGATGCAGTTCCTGCATCGTCCGGTCGTACTCTTGGAAAGTTTCGTGCGGATACTAGGTTCTTAATTTTAGCTCGCGCTTGACTTGCAGCTCGTACCCAAGGGGTAGAAAATCTTCTCGGAAGCACTGTTCAACTTATGCCCATGTGGTGAAAGGCGAGTGCATAAATATCCATCAGCATACCCCGGTTTACTCCTGCATAATGAATATCTGTAAGAAAAAAGTGAAATACTTTTGATTGCCTGTTGTTTTCGGGAAACGACCCAAAAAACTTGGACCATCTTCTGCTAAAGGGAACCATGTGTGGGCTCATTCACACCGAAGGCGGCGCGTCTCCTATGGATCGCCGTGGGGCAAAGTAGGCGGGCATCTGCGCAAGTGTCGCTGTGCCGTGTCAGTGCTTCTCCCAAACGTACACCCGCGCCTCCGCTGCGTGGTGTTCTGATAGGCTGCGGCAAAGCGGCGAGCCTCGGCAGGCGGCAAAAAAAAAAAAAAGGGCCCCGTATCTGCATGTAATCTGCAAATTTCGTCGAAAGACGATAGTCTTGCGTGTGGAGAGAGTGAACAAAACATTTATTTGATGTTCTGCGCAAGAAAATCGGTGAATGGTATTCCGGAGGCGCTGCGTTAGAGTGCCTCGAGCGTGCAGCGGAGGCATGGATGGATATGGCTGTACCCTTTAGATCGGGCCACATGAGACATGCGGCACACATGAGACATGCGCGCCATCTGGTGTTTTTTTTTTTTTTTAGGAAAACAAGGCGCGTAGCCCTGAGACGGGCGTGCGCGCCTGTCTCAAAGGTGATAAGGTGTAGAACGCGAGGCGACGGGTAGGGGCCACCACCGTGTCTTTTAAGCAAAGCGTTGGAAACACTCGCCTTTCCGTGCAAGCGTTGCATGGTCAGCGCAGCGTGATAAGTGCTATGGTCCTTAGAATTACTTATGTATGTCTTTTCTATTAAAAGACGAACATGCAGAATATATACGTGTGATTATGGTGCCTCATATATGCGCAATAATTGCTTTTTAATTTACAATCGCACAAGCATGAACGCTAATTCTTGAGCAACATTGGTGGGTGCGGCGGATGGGGTCGCCCGTTCAGGGTATTGTCTGGTGCTGTTTAGAGTGCCCAGTTCACGGTAATGGTGGACAAACAGACAAATGTACAGACAGACAGACCAGACCGACAGACAGACCAGACAGACAGACCAGAC